>BSBK01005549.1:0-600000 GCA_027943335.1 Chamaecyparis obtusa | reverse complement strand
GAACTCCCTCTCAATCAATATTATCAAGTTTATCACAAGTTGATTGAACCATCTGCTCCCTCTGAAGCTCAAGTTTATCAACTTCTTGACCTCTTTTGACATGTCAGAATCCCTTTGCATCTAGTCTCAATCATCAATTTGTTTGCAAGCATCAAGTTCTTTCTACCTTGAATACAATTATCTTGTGCTTCTATCCTGAAGGTATGTTAGAGAGATTACAAATAGGTCACTAAACTATCTCGACCAGAAATACCAATGATAGAAGCATACAAGATTTTAATAACCAATAGTATAGCATGAATTAAAAAAACTCAAAAATTATGTGCATTAATAAAAAATGAAATACTTATCTTTTAAATGTAATGATCCTTTTCTTATTTTCACTATAAAAAATATTTGTAGCTTTTAATCGAAGAACTCTCTTTGTTCAGAAATTTGCATAGACCCGTACAAAGTCGATCATAACTTTTGAACCTGACATTTTCTCTTCGATCGCTCCAGTGAGATTCTTCTAAATTTGATTTTCACAAACATATCCGAAATTTAGCAAAATCCAACGGTGCATTTGAGAGATATGGTCCTCGTACCGAGACTGTATTTTCTGAGACAGTCATACATTCACCATCAATAAACTACTCTCTTACATTTGCAACTTGGCTCTGATACCATGTTAAAGTTTTAGGATAATTGCAAATGTAATAGCACTATCTCATTGTATGTGTTTTCCAAATGCAGCAATCTCTTGCATTTATATTGAGAATGAGCCAAGAAGAGACATGTCCCTTCACAAGACATGTCTATTCATTAATATGTAATTAATATAATGATAATTATTATTATTATTATAATATATATATATATATATATATATATATATATTTATAATATCTCTTGAGTATTATATTAATTTCTTTAATATTTACATAATAATAATATTTATATATATATATATATATTTTTAAATATATATATACATATCATATATACTAAATATATATATACATATCTTCACTAGTATTGACTCATAGTGTTTATTCGACTGAAGCTACAAAACATCAATAGTAATATTCTCCTTTGGGATTGCCCCAAATCTTGGCTTTCAGTCTGCTGCTATGATTTAGGCATATCTAACTTAATGCTGATTCCCTCTTTGGATGCTGATCGCTGCTCTTTGGATGAATGATTATGCTGATTGAATTGATCTGCCTCATTAAATGGAGTTCTATTATATTTCCTTAATACCCGTTCTTATTCATCTTCACAGTCTACTCTTAAAAATCTAAATAATATTCTTTTATTGTTGCTCCTCTTTTTCCAACTTCCCTTAGTTGTCTCCAACTTTCCTTACATAAATACCATTCCTATTTGCAATGGTCACAACCTTTCGCAATTACCACCCTTGTCAAAAGTCACAACCCTTCATCATTGTTGCCCTTTGGAAGAGTCATAACTTTTTAGAATTACCACCCTTCGAAAGAGTCATAACTGTTCATCATGGCTGCCCCTTTGGAAGTTACTTCTTTATTCTCTTCCCCTTTCTTCTTCCTTTAATCCTTCCTTTATTCCTATGCTCCTTTCTTCCTTTCTCCCCATTGAATGAACTCTTCTCCCTTTTATATCTTATGTTTGAGGGAGTCAACTCTTCATGGCATGCCCCTTGACCTTTCATCAAACTTAATTAACTTGTAATTATATTATATAATCTTATTATTATATTATTTTTATATTTAAATTTATTATAATTAGTGGTTATTATTAAATCCTATTTCAAAAAGGGGACATTACAATCCACCCCACCCAAGATTGTTTGCCCTCAAGCAATCTCAATTTTAATCATGAAGTAATCATAAAGACACATGAGTAGAAACACATTAGGTATGAACCAAACATGGAGCATAGTGCATACACATGAAAACACGAGGTATACACATGAATATATGTAGACATAGAGCATACACATAAAAACATGAAGCATACACATGAATATATGCAGACACGAAGCATACACATAAAAACATGGAACACACACATGAATATATATGTAGACATAGTTCACTTGGCCCACAAGAGGCAGGAATGTCCAACTATGACCAGTTCCATCCCTTGTGGTAATTTATTTATCATTTATCCCTTGTGGTTGAAAATATTTGCAATATATCCCTAAATTGGTGATATATCACACATCACTATAGGAAATAATATAATTGCCCAAAAAATCGCAGCCGAATTTTTCATTATTGCGCGACGATGTTTAGGGCAAAAAATTGCTAAAACCTGTGCATTTTTCTTTGAAAAATTGGTCAACAAAAAGTTAACCCGTGAATAACTTAAAACATAATAAGTTAAACGCGAAATAGGGTTTTCTCATTCGTTTTTTTCATCTGTGATGGTGAGGCTGTAGGTTCGGCCGTGATGATGAAATTTGGCTGCACAATCTTTCATCACCGTTTGGTCGCTTATAGAAATTGGTGAGCACAATCTTCCCGGTTGGCCAGAACAACATATTTGAAAACATCTGCCTTGTACAAACCATAGATGCTTTCGACACAGGCAGATTGTAGTGCCTCGCAAGGCCCATCGCTGACAAGCAATTTCTCTCTCTCTATGCTTTCAACTTAACTAAACTCTGAAAATATTAAGAGTTTCTTGAACATACAATTGTATTTTATTATTTAAAATAGAATACAATTACAATAAAATCAATAAACAATAGTAAATAGTAAATACTATAAAATTAAATATTACAATAAACATTACTATTATTAAATATAATAATAACCAATATTATAAAATAAAATATAATAATGGTATGCAAGTATATGTTTGTTTTTTAAAAATATTTTAAGAAATTATGTATTTTCAAATGTTTGATAAAAGTGTCGATTTTTTCGTCGAGTTTTTGGCGAGTCCGAGTTTTTCAATTTTTTTGGGTTGGCTGAGTTATTGTTGAGTTTGAGTTTTTCAACTATGGTTGTAAAGCCCCAAGAAACCCTTGAGATGTGTCAAAGTTTGGGGTTTTGGACAATTCCTTATGGCCTCAATTTTCTCCTCATCCACACTAACTCCTTGAGCGTTGATTTTATGCCCTAGGTATAAGATCTCCTCCATTCGAAATTCACACAGAGAGCTTAGCAAATAGTGAGCACTGTTCAAGTATTCCTAATAATTCTTCCAAGTGTTTTAGATGCTCCTCCCAAGTTTTACTATATATGAGAATATCATCAAAAAACACCAGGAACTTTCTTAATCGTCCCCTAAAGATTTGGTTAATGCATGATTGGAAAGTAGCAAGAGCGTTTGTCAATCCAAAAGATAGGACAATGAATTCAAAATGACCATAATGATAATTAAAGGCTATTTTTGGTGTATCTTTCTCCTTGAACCTAATTTGATGCTATCTCGACCATAGGTCAATTTTTGAAAAGCACATTGCCCCATGGAGTTCATCAATTAATTCGTCGACTTGGGAAATGGGATATTGGTTTTTAATTGTCTTTTTATTTAGCGCCCTATAATCAATGCACATCCTCATTGCGTCATCTTTCTTTTTTGAAAGTACCACATAAAAGGCAAAGGGGCTCAAACTTGGTTGGATATGCTCCATCTCTACTAATTCGTTTATGATCTTTTCAGTTTCTTCCTTGTACTTGCAAGGGTGGTGGTGGGGAGGGGTGACAACTGGTTTTGCCCCTTCTAGTTCAATAAAATGTTCGAACCTCTCTTTGGAGGTAGTTTTGGAGGGATATCACTAAAGACCTTATGTCTATTCACTAGAGGTTGTATGCCAATATGGATGAATTTTCCTTTGGTGGAGGACTTGTTTAAAACCAAACATTTAACGGCTCATTCTAGTTGTCCATAGTTAAGAGTTAGATGAGATTAACCTCGAGGACCCATCAGACAGTCCGTGTAGGTTTACCTTCTTTCCGTTATGCATAAATTATGTCTCCAATTTTGTGAGGTCAAAGATGAAATGACCCAAGGAATGTATCCATGGGGTACCCTAGATCACATCAATAGCCCCCATATTTACGACGTAAAATTTTCCTTTGACTAGATGTTTTCCTAGGGTGATGTTTATTTGGGAAATCTTCTTATCTGGGGTAGTAGATCCATCAGCCAAAGTTACCTTAATACCTTTAAAGTCTTCAGTTTTTAATCTTAATTTTGAATCTTAATCAATAAAATTGTGGGTCGCTTCACTATCTACAAGGGTTGTTACCCTTATCCCTTTAATGACACCTTGGATCCTGAAAGGATGGTGCTTGGATGCTCTTGAGATGCATTCCAAAGTTCTTCCTTCTTCATCCTTGTCCTCATACTTTGTTATTTTGCTTGGGTTTTCTTCCTTGCTTGATTCTCTTTTAGATATTGCTTCCATATTGTGGGCTTGACTTTTTTTCCCTCATTTATGCCATGGCTCCTATTTTTCTTTACATTTGAAGCACAAGCCTTTTATTTTGATATATGTCCGGTTACAAATATGCCCCCTGGCTCCATTCTTCCTTGCATTTGTAACATACTTTTTCCTCTCTATTCTTGTCTTGCTCACAAATGTGTCCCAGCATCCACTTTTCTTTGCAATGGAAACACAATTTTTTTCTTCTTAAATCATCACAGCTATCTTTCAGGATAGAGGTTCTTTTATGTCCTTTATTGTAAAAAGTTCTATCCTTTGATGTTATGTGTTTGGAACCTTTCACTTGTTTGGGTAGCATCAAGACATGTGGCCTTTTTGATCGCTTCTGGGAGTGAGGTAGGCTCAAGTGCGCTTATGAGGCCACAAATGTTACTTGATAACCCTTCTATAAATAACCCTTCAACAGGACTTCTCTGAAGTTTGAACTTTGAGGGCACTACCCGATTCAAAACTAAAATGGATATCTCTGAGTGGTATATTGGATGCCTACTGAAAACATTTAAAACAACTCTTGCAGGTTTGCAGTGGCAATGGACAAACATTGTAAAGTCCTAGATAAACCCCTCACTCCCACCAGCGAGCTTTCCAAACCGACTAAAAAAATTAAAACAGCTCTTGCAGGTTTGCAGCAATGATGAACACACATTGTAAAGTCTCAAACAAATCCCTCACTCCCAGTATTAATTAAACTGTCCAAGAACACACCCAGTGCTTAACACTGAAGTTGCAAATGCACACCTGATGCCCAATCTGAAACCTGAATCACAACCCGCAGAAGACAGAAATTTGAAGTCCTCACACATAGGAAATCCCCAGTGACCCATGAAAAATGTAAAATAATGATGACCACTCGCACAAGATGAAATACCTGTCTGTTTACAGTTGCATAAGACAAAATACCTGTGGGTTTATAGTCACATAACAAGGGCACACACAATGAAATTATGGTCACATCAATGTGAAAAAACCATGTAAAAGTTGGTATTTGTAGAGAACTTGTCCGTGGAAAGTTCATTTGCTGCTCTTGATGCATGGCATCCTTAGAACAATTTCCTGCTGACCACTGAGCTGGCCAAGCCTCAAGCTATCCTCATACCAATTACCTTCTCACCAACAAGCCTCGTAAGAACCAACTCTTTCTCAAACAAAATCATACCCTGATCACAGCTTTGTTATGCTGTTTATGAGCAGCATGAATCCAAACCAATAGTAGTTTCCCTTGATTCCCTTGAATTGCTCTTCACCATTGCCTGCATGATTATGATTGAAGGTTGATTTGTTGGAGAGGCATTGCCATGGTAATTGATATTAAGTCTATATTTTTTTGAGTGTAGGCAGACGCCCAGGTAGTTATTTTGGTTGGTTACGTTTGACAGTGAAGAGTGATGCTAATCTGTTTAAACTTTCCCCAAAAATTAAAATCAAACAAATAAACTTATATGTTGTTGGATATAGGCCCCATTCTCCATATGAATATTGATACAATGGGACTCAGTTGATGAGCCCTTTTACATTTATATCAACATTGAGCCTTAAGTATTATTACACCCTGCAGGTATCTTATAGCCTTTGATTTGTGTGAATAACATCTGAAAACCATCAATCAAGTGCTTGACTTTTCTTAAGAGTTTTTACTGTTAAACAACTTAATTGTTCCTGCCCTTAGGTGGAGACTCTTTATTCCTTTCATATTACTCACTTTATTTTCTAGAGATTAGTCTTGAAAATTAACTATCTAATTTATTATTATTTTTTAATTAATTTAATTATATGCATTTTCTGTAGAATTTTCTATTTTTTAAGATTAATTAGTGGGGGATTCTATTGGGGTCCATGCACTGTGTAAATATAAAAGAATACAGAACATAAATACTAAATAGTGACTGCAGTGGTAACCAAAAAACGAAGGGGAACACTAACAACAACTACAATCGATCCAAAATATATTAACTTTAGTACACTGCTAACAACAAAAAGTACAACATCCATCTTCCAATACTATCCTGATCAAAACTAGCATTAAACATGAGACACTAACACAAACTCCAAAAACTCAAGTATTCATTTTTTTGCAACTTCCCAGCCAACCAGATTTTCTACCTCCATTGCGTTCAAGCTCTGCCTTGCTTCCAATTGATGACCTAGAGTTGAGGCAGCAAGTGATGAAACTTTAATTTTCTGAAAGATCACTTTCCTCCTCTATGCCTGATGCAGGGATTGGGTACTCACTAAGGACTGCATGGCGCCCATTGTTATAGATCATGATGACTCTTTTGAACACATTTTTAATGTCCATGCAGTATGCCTTGAGAATCAATAATTCTTGATGAACTATGTGAAATTTACCAAAATCACTGATTGACTATCCATATTGATTGGCTGTCAAACATCTTGCAATTACATGCTCTTGCTTGTGAGATCACAAAGACAAATGCAAAGCAAAAAATGCATGAAAATGGATGAATTGACGATGCATTAAGCCACAAATGAAGGTGTACATATAGCCACATGAGGAGCAAGTGCAACTACCACAATGAATCATGGAGATGATTACAAAGGCAACTCCCGATGATAGTGAGTGGTGGCAAGTTAACTTCCCTAGAACTCACTTGAGGTGGCAAGTTGCATGTCAAACTGGGACACTTAACTAGACTGAACACCTATGAGTATAATGCATGACACATGCATAATATACACTTACATCCTCCTTAAGCATCGCTTAGATGGACATAAAGAAAAATTAAGTCCCAGCAATTAGGCTTGATATTGTACCCAAGTACAATGCACTCTTTCATAAAGCAGAGAGAGGGAAAAAACCCAGTGGGAGAAAAACTCCCCCACAAAAGAGAGAAAAGACAAAAAATGGTCTTTAGAAGATGAGAAGAACAAAACCCCATGCGAGGAAAAAGTCCCCACCATAAGAGAGAAGAAGAGAGACTGTGCAGCCCCCCCTCAAAGTAGAGTCTCTTGCAATGATGGCAGATGCTCGACATTGAAAAGATGAGCCAATCCGGTCAAACAACATTCCTCCCCTTAGAAAGAAACAAAACCAAGAATATGTAGGATGTGTTACATGAAATAAATAAGTGTGATATCTTTGAGCTTTGCTCAAGTGTCCCCATGGTGATGCTGAAATTCACCACATTCAAGTTAGGTGTTTCAAGTGTAATTGAAATAAGTGACCTCTCAAAATCATATGAAAACTGATGAAGAATATTATCCAACGAAGTGATGAATGGATGTGGAATGTCTATGCATGCCATATGGGTACTATGCAAATCCCATAAGATGTCCTGCATTGAATCTCTAGGAACCCTCAATGAAGCCTCTTTGAACTTTGTAGTAGAATGGGTGCAAGGATAAATGGGCTGTTATCAAAGAGGAGACGTGTGTCCTCAATAGTGCCATCTTGATCTGAAATGAGGGACTCTAGAAACAAACAAAAGATGTGTGGTACAAGCTCATCTCAATGAAATGAATCCAAGAGAGATAAATGACTCTATTGCAAAGAATCACTGAAAGTTCTCAAAGAAGTAACTTTTGAACTTCGAAGTACCAATATGTATTGTAGATGGTGTAACAATGTATTTCAATCAAATAAATTGATCTTCCCATGAGGATGTTTCCACACAAGATGGGACAGCATAAGTGTTAGCATTATCCACAAAAGCCTATTCATCCAAGGAAACATCATTATCAAATGAAGATCCAAAGAATCCATACATCTATTGGATGATGGTCCACATAGTGAAAGGGCACTTACTGTGCTCTATGTGATGTTGAAAATCTTCAAAAATAATAAGACGTATTAGTCTATAAAACATGTTATAACTGACAAGCCATGCATTCTTCTATTCATAGTCACATGTTTTAGGAACGAGTCCAAGAAGACAGTGCAATAGATCTTGCTCAAGACAGTGATTCCTTATCCCTTGTTTTCTGGACAAATAATTCTCTAAAGTTAGCTTGACAATAGAACTATGGAAATAAATATAAAAAAACATAATGAACCTCCCACAAAATGGAACTTTATCTGATTTCATGATGACAAAATACCTATAGAATCCCCCAACAATTATACATGGGCACTTTATAAGTTGAATGCATGTGTATGAACAGTCCCTTGATTAAAATTGCAAAATGAAAAAAATGCCTTTTGGAGAGAATTTCAGAAGTTGATGTCACCAAATTAGACCATATGGTGAATAGTATGTCTGCTTGTGTTTATATTGATGGGTGTCAATAGTGACGCCATTATTGTGTTTAAACTTGACAGTTGACGGGCATTGAAGGTTGAATTCGGTTTCAACCATAGCAGCATTAATTGTATGGGGAATAAATGACAAACCAAAAGTGTAGGATTTTTTTGTAAAAATGGGTAAAAATCAGCCAAAAATCGGGAAAAAATCGTATTTAGAAACATACTAAATTGAGGAAAACCAGTCAAAAACTACTTTTTTAAAATCAAAGGGCATTTCCATAACATTGATACATTGAGAGCAAATAAAATATAGAGTTCAACCCATTAATAGTAGAAAATAGATTTTCATTGTTTATTTTTATATTGCTAGTAACATTGCACAAACCATGCCACAATAGTATAAAAAATAACTAGATGGACATAGATGTCAAAATGTCAATTTCAATATAGTTTGTGACTTTGTACAAAGTCAACCTATAAACTAAGCACTCGGATCTAAAAAATCAAATGTAGGTAATGGCATGCTAGGGGCAGGAGGCCCTGATGATGTTTCTCTTGGGAAAGAACCTGTCCTAATTCCTTGAACAATGTTAAGCAGAAAGTTGGCCTATTCCATGCTTCAAAATCATCATGCTCAAGAACATCATCATCATCATCATCATCATCATCATCAATTCAGTCAAACTCTCGATCAATCTTGTCAAGGTCATTTGGGGAGTCTTCCTCAATAGTTCTTGTTTTTGTCCACGTGGAAATTAGTCTTTTCCTTACAAGTGAAAAACACAATGAATTCAACTTCAATCGAGTGCAATTTATTAAAACTCCTACCTTGAGCTTTCTTTAGCTTCAAGTGGAGGTTGTGGTGAGCAAACACCAAGTCATTTATTCATTTTGGTGTTAGACGGTTGCATTTTTTGGAATGTATGTGTTAAAAAACACTCCAATTACACTCACAAGCGGATGAGCTGCATGGCTGAGGCAAAATGGGTATCGCCATCCACCTAAGATTCTTGCATTTGTGACCAAAAAAATCCCACCATTGAGATGAAAAACACATTATGTGGAGAAAATATCATGTAGGAATATTTTCAAATCTTAACAAATTTAATGATTACATTGACAAAATAAATGGACTATCAAAAGTTTATAGAGTTTACTTGGTTGGAAGGTTGTTTTGCCTTCCACGACAACCCTAGATGATAGAAAACTCTTTGCCTGCCTATACATTTGCAACTTTGACATAGCTTTTGATAGGCCTTTTAGGACTGATATGTCTATCAGCCCTTTAAACTCCTCGTGCAATCATTAGGACTGATAGCCTTTGGAATAATGATTTTGGACTTCTTTTTACTTGACTATATAGCTCATGGTTATCCATTGATTTTTCATAGCGCTCCATAACAAGTTACTTTTTCTTATTTTCATTTCAAATATGCATTCCTCCTTTGAGTCATAGCTTCACTTTTCATGTTTTATTTCATAATGCTCTCAAAATTTTCTCGAGATTGTTTTCTTTTTGGCAAAGCATCATTTTTGGAAAATGCTTTATAGAGGAGGTACAAAAATTATCTCTATGAGCTATATGGATAGATGAAATGATAGGAAAGTATTAATGTACAAATGAAGGTGAAAATAATGGATACCAGTAAGAAATGAATAAGGATGGTAATGGGTGAAAGATAGGAAATATGAATGGTTGACCTCCCCCCAACTGAAATGGTTGACTGTCCTCGGGAAACAAGGAGAGAGTATGGGAAAAGATGCTTAATACGATTAAGATACAAAGAAATATTAATAAAGTTAAATGAGAAAATAATGAAAAATAAAATTAATTGTTTTACCAACTTGCATGGCCACTTATGCGAATGTAGTTGATGGAGCTCAATAACTGGGAAGTTGCAACAAGAGACCAAATCTGCACCTGCAACACCACTGAATAAAGTAGTATAGGTCACATCGAAAGGAGCTGAATCCACTTTGCATAACACCTCAACTGAATGTGTAGTATGTACCATAGGTGACCAAAGGCATGGTGATCACCATAACTGAAGCACAACCACACAACTGAGTTACAAGAGATGCTAGAGACACTGAGAGAGGTAAAGAGCCAGAGAAGGAGTTGAGTGTCCCTGAAAAATAGCTAGCTCAAACCAATTATTGCATTTTTTTCTTTTGTTTCTCTTTTTTTTTTTCTTTTTTTTTTCTTTTTTTGATAACGACAACAGATTGCCGGTATCTCGGTTTTCAACCTGTCACTGCTTAGAGGTGCCGAAAAATCGGTTTTCACCTCTAAGTTTATTTTGCAGTTAATACCTACCAAAATTCGGTTTTTAGATACTAACTGGCCAACAATGCCCGAAGGTTTTCATTGTTGGATCTTTATTGCTTTTTTTTTTTCCTTTTTTTTGTTTATATATTTTATTTTTTTATTTTTGAGAAACTGCATATAATGACCAAAGAAATGGAAACTCTCATGCAGAAATAACACCATCCAAATCACAGAGCTCCATGAAATTCACTAATAAAATGGGTTTCTTCTAAAACTTGAAATGATGACCAATAGAAAGAAATATACCTCGCCAAGAGTGAGCATTCATATCCCCAGAGCATGAGTGTTATAAAAATGTTGGATCCTAGTGAACATATGCCAACCATATTTAAAGGCTGATTGTAGAACTTTTGAAAACATGCCCACTCACTTGGTTGACATAATTACTAATAGAGAAGGCAATGTACTGAAAGACCAATGTAGTACTCCAACTCATACACATAGCTTCAGATAGGTAGATGAATTAATTCATGACAAGAACATACCCAGAGTCTTCTGATACCCCTTTGATGTCTTCATGCTATGTATATGTGTGATGAAGAATTAGCCAAAGATATGATACTACAAGATTCATGGATATCATAAACCAGGTGTCACATTATCTGGCATTGAAGGTTGTACATAAGAGAACTGTTAACCATGAATATTAGACATGTGTCCCAATAATCCACTTGTGATTTCCATGAGAAAAGACAAAGGAAGCATCCTTTTCTCCTCCCAATAAGGCCAACAAAGTTTATCATTGGTTGCTTAAGTATATAAGCAATCATCAAGTAGAATTTGTGTTATAACATTGGATAGCCACCAAAAGAGACCTGTAACCACATTCTCAAGACCAAGTAGATCAAGTATAGTAATTTGATATCATTTATTTAATAACTCCACCATGATATGTGATGTATTTAGTAGAAAATGAATGGTAGAGTTAGTGATATGAATAAATACTTGATAATGAATTCTTGCATAAAAAAATATAAATATTAGCTAACACAAGAATGCATACCTTTATGTATTCCAAAGCTCATATGCGTGGTGTTGTTATAAACGTTGATGAAACATGAAGACATGAAAAAGTAACCAAAGATTTTGGAACTTCGTGGGATGCCCTCCAACTTTATTGTATGGTACAACTGCATGAGGGCATTAGCTTAATCCAAAGAAAATAATAACATATTTAATCCTTGATTACCTTGAGCCATGTCCGATGACCAATCAACCAGAGATTTCAAAAATTTGTAGGATTTCCCCCCAACTTAATTTTACATCACAAAAGCATGGGGTCAAGAGGAAAATCCAAGGAATACACCTTTGATTAATGAATGATCATCTTAATACAAAGAATAAAGAGTGATAAAGGTATACATATTTACTTTGATTATTTTGAATGGATGATCATCTTGGCCATTAATGCATTTAATCCCTTAGAATTGTGCTTAATCAATTATTGGTCCCAAATCAACAAGTATGTGAGGAATACACATTTTAACCATAGGCCTCCAAAGATCGATATGGATAAGTAGAAAAATAATAAAAGATAGATCTTGGAGAATCCGACAACACATTTGTGGAGTGAGGAATGCATATAGTTTAATATTTCTTAGTGTATGATTAACGTCAACACACATATTTATGAGTTGAATGATTAAAATTGACTCAATTTCAAGTATGACCTCATTTGTGTGCATTCCTTCTAAAGATTGTGATTCACTAAGAGGAAAAGAAGAACAAATTTGATTATAATTCAATAAAGTATATTGTTCTTCTAAGTCAATTAAACCAAACTCACATCCCTTATGTGCATCAGTACATTCCAACATTGATTTACCAATTTTAAGCAAACAATTAGATGGTAAAGGGATCCTTGAAAGTTCAATATTATATGCAGTTTCAACCACCTTATTATGAAATGTAATAGGAAGCATTATAGTTGCCCTTGGTGGATATGGTGGAGTGGGTAGAATATGATGTGAATGGGATAATGAAAATGGTAAGAATTGTTGAGGATATAAAGTGGGTGAGAATAAGTAGGATGGGTAGAACAGGGACGGTAAGGATGGATATAGTGGTTGTTGTGAGTATTCATGATTCCATTCATTGTGCATATTATGTAAAGAAGTATGTTTTGAAGAAACATGTTGTCTTTGTAATGCAATAGAGTGATGATACGTAATACCATCATAATTCATACCTTGATCTTCTTGAGTTGGTGTTTGCAATTATTCACCAATTACAAGGAAGACTTGTTCACTTACATCCTTATTATCATGGTGAGGCTCGCAAATAGCTTGTACTTCATTCACCATGTTTTCTTGGTTGTTTGGGCATATGCACTTATCATCTTCCCTGTAACAAATAGAACAACAAATGGTTAGATTGTCATTCTCAAGATCACATTGTTCTAAAAATTCATCAATTATTCGCTCTTGTTCAAACATAAAGATAACATTTGTACATACTTGTGATAATGGAAGATCAAGATCATCTAAGTTGCTTTCATTAGGTAGAGAGTTTATAAAAACATCACCTTTGGTTGACGCGATTCCCCCACCAATTTCTACTTTTCTTTTTAAATTTAAAAACAGGGGTCTGGGGGCGGCAGCCCCCAATGGGATCAAGGGGCAATGCCCCTTGTTGGGTCCCAAGGCAGCGCCCTGGGCGCCCTCCCTTTTGCACATTTTGCTTCTTGCGTTCCCTTCAAATTTTGCATTTTTGAAACATTTCTCACCAAAAATTGGCGTGTCTTAACTACCTTGAAAATGCATCATTTTTAACATTTTTTCTTCAAAATTTCTCTTTCTTTACCAATTACTCTCAGCACTAATGATAACATAAAAAGAAAATGAATCTACCAACAAACTAAAACAAAGCAAATAAATGGATTTAACTTCTAAAATCTACCTGCAAATTAAAACAACGCATCTATATGATTTAAGCAACGCAAATCAGGATTAATTGCTTAGGCAAGGCTAGCAATTGCACAAGATTTCATCCTAACGCAACTCTTCACGCTAACCTGCCTTTGACACCTTTCCCCGACAACGGCGCCAAAGTGATAGGCCAACACTGGGGCAAATAATAAGAAAGATGTAATACTTTATAATGAATTCAGTATGGTCTATACGTGTCAATCTGGGGGCATAACCTTGTGAAAGGTGTCCGGGAAATATACCATCAAGGGGTGCTAGTTGTGAGTTGAGTGAATATGAATGCAGCTAGAACACACAAAAATAACTACAACAACCCAAATCAATTTTGGCGACAAAAACTGTCACTTCCTGGCGACAGGAACTATCACTTCCTGGCAACAACAGTTTTAACAAATGTAATAATTCTGGAAATAAAACTCAGAAATCCAAAGCAGACTATTCTACAGACCACAAAAGTGCATAAGGTGTGAATGGTTAATCTTGTAAACAAGAATTTCCTTAATACACAATTGGTTTAACTTTCTATTTTATTTCTCTGATTAAAATGTGACATAAACTACACAGGAATTAAAACAAATTCTGAAACAGAAATCAAATGTGAAAACCATATCAGCTAGATGTACAGCATGAAAATAAACACAAATTATCAAACGTACAAACATAACAATATAAAACATAATGAACAAAGATTAAAACACACAAATACAAATTACAAATTACAAATTATTTACAGTCCATCGGCTGTTGAAGAGTGGGCGCCCTTCCTCCCAATCAGTCGACAGAGGTAAAGATCACAGAGCTCTTAAATCAGTTCAAAACAGCAATGTTGTATCTTCCAATATTATTCATTCATATATATTTCTGCGTGAATACATGATGGCTTTTATAGCCTTTACCACACAAAATAGAATATCTATTTTCTGTCGACATCTCGTAAGTGTATGGATGTCATTTACTGATCAGTTTAGGAAGGGACAGAATGGATTACAACCATTCTTTCAAAAACCGAATTCATAACAACATGCCAAAATTGCAGCAGTTTACAGAAGATTATCCACTTCCCATTTATGCTTGGATTGAAAGTCATTTACATTCAAAATAGAATATTTGTTTGGGTGCTGACAATGTATCCTTCGTGGCTAAGTTGAATTAGTCGGTTTTGATAATATACCTTCAATATCAGTGGCCACTACATGATGATGCTTGCTGCCAGAATTTGGATGGGCTGGCCCATAACCGTACCCTATAATAGCTCTAAATGCAGGTGGCATAAAGCTAATTTGTGCAACAAATAGACTATCTGTTATTTGCTGGCACCCAAAAAATAGAAAATCACCGTTTTACGTGTTCCTCCATTTGGCTGCAGGAGACCATTTGCAATATGGAAAGAAAAAATAATGATTTATAGTTCATAGTTGAAGTGTATTGACCGGTAGCATAATACATAGATCATGTAGCAACAGCAAGAGCCATAATAATTTGTTGGTCAATTTATGTTCAAATGCTCATTAATAAAAACAATGTAATAATTATTTCTCATAATTTTATCATAAGACTATATTAAATACTTATTATGTATTTCAATCATAACTAGCATCAAGGGTATAATTTAGTAGGAAATGGGATATACAAATGGATATAGAGATACATGAAATATGGCATAAAATGGAACAAAAGTGGCTTCATCAGCTTTATCCAATTGTTCTTTGGTTGGAAACAGTTTTTCCATGCACTTAAACAAGCCTTATGTGATCTCAGCAATAAGTTTGAATTCCTAGTTATAGAACAATGATGGATTGAGAAAGTATCTTGCAGCATGGAGAGGAGATTGCATTTGTCCATCCCATCTCCTATCAATTATGTCCCATAACACCATATACCTATTCCTGTAATTTTCCAACCTACCCCACATCACCTACTTGGCCCTATCCATGGTCTCATTCAAATATCCCATTGGGGATTTATCCCCATCCACTAGTCTCAAAACTTTTACTAGGGGCTCTGAAAATTCTACCACTTGTTCAATTGCATCCCAAAATCTGGTAGAATACATGCACTCTGCCACTGCCGTGCCATCTGTTTGATTTGTGAAGCCAAATTCCATCCACGTGGCTGAAACAAACATACGTCTCAAGTTCATTTTTTGTTGACAGAGAGTTTGTAGTGCAAGAAAGTGTGTTGCAAACCTTGTCACCCCTGGTTGAACTAGCTCCTTGCCCCATGTGAAATGGTGCATCATACTCAGAACCCTCAGTTAAGAGATAAATATACTTATATCACATAATTCTCATGGACTGAACCATAATGAGGGTTGAGATAGGAAGGACATGATGAGGTGCCCTAATAATCCCTGACCCTAGGCCCAAGAGCGGAAACTCTGTCCCCCTTGGCCTCATGTGGTCTTAAGCATGCACATGAGTTTGCGTACCTAGTGGAGCCTGTACACTGTTCCCCTTCATCACACTATCCTTCTCTTCTCTTATGATTGAGAATCCCTTTCCTACCTCAATAACTAACCCATAAAGGATTGGGGGGAAGATTGCAATAGGGTTCCCTTAACTCAACCCTAGGCCCAACAGTGGAATCTCTGTCCCCCTTGGCCTCATGCAGTCCTTAACATTTCTCATGAGGTGTTGTATGTAGTGAGGCTTCACCGTTCCCCCTCCTTGCACTTCCTTTCATTCCCTAATATGGTTGATTATTGTAGGTGTATGATATTGTCAATTGTATAGATATAAATGTACATTTACTTGAATATGTTTATTATAAGCAACTATGTTAGAGATAAAGTCTGCAAAATATATTGACATTCACATCCATTCAAATATGCACAAGGAATACAATTACTCCATATCGCAATGACTGAAGTTGTTATTACAACTTGATCTGCTGTAGATGATACTGCTGTGCGAAGATTGTCCTCTTCCTATTTGATTGTTGTTGAATTATTGATTGAATGAATGAATTTGTTTGGTTTGGCGATTTGAGGTATTGGTGAGTTATGATTAAGTAATTGTCATTTAGATAATATAATGAATTCTAGTTTGACATATTGATGGATGATGATTGAATGAATGTTGATTTGATAGAATGATGCTTGATTGCTGAATTGTATGTTTTCTTGATGCTTGATCTTTCTGATTGGTTGTTTTGTTGATTTATTGATGGATTAACAATTGATGGATGAAGGATTTGTTTGGATGTATTCACAAGTGATGATTGATAAGCCTTCCATTAATGCTTGGAATGAAATCTACTTTATACTTTATTGGTGAAAGGGTCACCACCTTTCATTAGAATTGAGTCTCCATTTTTCATTGTTGCCTCTGAGAATAATATATTATTCCCCAAATTGCTCTCCCTCGGATGTTCAACTCAAATGAAACATTCTCCCATTTATACTATCCAATGTGGGGGAGAGTCACACCTCTTCATTATGACTGCCCTTTGCAAAGGTCACAACCTCCCATGATTAGTGCCCTTTGGATGAGTCACAACCCTTCATCATTTATGCCGTTTGAAAGAGTCACAACCCTTCATAATTGTCCTACTTTGAAAGAGTCACAACCCTTCATAATTACCACCCTTTCCAAGAGTCACAACCCTTCGTAACTTTTGCCCTATGGAGGAGTCACTTCCTTATTTTCTTCTCATTTCATTTTTGTCTCCTCTTAATTCTTCCTTGCTTCACACCTTCCCTTTTCTCTTCCTTCCTCTTCCCCCCTTTCAAATGAAGTTCTCTTCTCCATTTTTATATCTTGTGTTTGAGAGAGTCACAACTTTTCATTCCATGCCTTTTAACCCTTCATTAACTTAACATAAATTTAATTATGTTATATTTAAATCTTATTATTTTATATTTTTTAATTTTAATTTTAATTTTTATTCTTTTCTATATTAATTTTTTTTATTATTAGTTTAGTATCAAATTCTATTTCAAAAAGGGGGTATTTATAGACTACCCTTCCCCAAATTGCTTGTCGTCAAGCAATGCCAATTTTATCCAAGTCTTTCAATGTCAGGGTCCCTGAACTAGTCATTGGAGATTTGTCATCCTTAGATCCTTCATGGGATATAATTAGCTTTTGCTATGCAACTCTAATAGTAACTCAACTTGCAAATCTAAACCAAGATATGCTTTTGTTATTAGTCCCAAGTAGGGTGTCCTAATTATTCTCAACAATGCTAACCAAGGGTTTATATTATGATGAAGATTGGAAGCATGAGACACAATAAATTCATATTTGGGCATTGCCATTTAGTCATTGTCATATATTTGGACAAAGTTAATGGATTCTTGTTCATTGACTAGAATGCATCCATTGATTTATTTTTATCTTGTAGGCTGGCAGGATCAATGCTCTAATACCACTTGTAATGTCCCTTTCCTAAATTGCCTTGTAATCTGCCCTAAATTCACAAAATCCAAATGAAACAAGGAACACAATATAGTTAGAGATATAACCCTAACCTAGGAATAAGATGAGATAAGCCTAACTTGGAACTTGGAACCAAATTAGATAATAACATAATCATAATACATGTAATACATCCATTTGTAGGGTTAAGAGAGAAATACACTTATAACACAGAATTGTCACGGGCTCAACCATAATGAGGGTTGAGATACGAAGGACATGATGAGGTGCCCTAATTATCACTGACCCTAGGCCCAAGAGCAGAAACTTTGCCCCCCTTGGCCTCATGTGGTCGTAACCATGCTCATGAGGTGGCGTACCCAGCAGAGGTTTTACACCATTCCCCTTAATCACTCTATCCTTCTCTTCTCTTATGATTGAGGATCCCTTCCTTACCTCAATAACTAACCCATATAGGCTTGAAGGGAAGATTGCAATAGGGTGCCCTTAACTCGGCCTTAGGCCCAAGAGAAAAATCTCTGTCCCCCTTGGCCTCATGCAGTCCTTAAACAATCTAATGAGGTGTTCTACCTAGTGAGGCCTCAGCATCCCCCCTCCTTGCACTTCCCTTCCTTCCCTCATATGATTAATTATTGTAGGTGTGTGATATTGTCAATTTTATAGATATAAATATACATTTCCTTTCATATGTTTATTATAACTATATAGATATGTTAGAGATAATGTCTCCAAAATATATTGACATTCACATCCATTCAAATATGCACAAGGAGTACAATTATTCCTTCTTACCATAATGATTGAAGGTGTGATTACAATTGATCTGCTGTAGATGATACTGCTGTTCAATGATTATCATCTTACTGCTCGATTGTTGTTGAATGGTTGGTTTATTAAATGAATACCTTTGGTTTGGTGATTCGAGGTATTGGTGAGTTATGATTAAGTAACTGCTGATTAGATGATTGAAAAGTGATGATATGATGAATGCTAGTTTGACATAGTGATGGATGATGATTGAATGAATGTTGATTTGATAGAGTGATGCTTGATTGTTGAATTGTATGTTTTCTTGATCCCAAGATGAAGGGATGATTGTTTGCTTGATTTCTTGAGGGATAAATGATTGATGGATGAAGGATTTGTTTGGATGGATCCATGAGTGATGATTGATAAGTCCTCCTATAATGCTTGGAATGAAATCTCCTTTATACTTTATTGGTGAAAGTGTTAGCAATTTTCATTAGAATTGAGTCACCATTTTTCAATGTTGTGTTTGAGAATAATATATTATTCCTCAAATGAAACTTAATCCTGTTTATATCTTCCAATGCAGGGGAGAGTCACACCTCTTCATCATGGCTGCCCTTTGCAAAGTCTCAAACTTCTAGGATTACTGCCCTTTGGACGAGCCCTTCATCATTTATGCCCTTTGAAAGAGTCACAACTCTTCATAGTTATCCCTCTTTTTTCTATTAATTCTTCCTTGCTTCACACCTTCCCTTTTCTCTTCCTTCCTCACTCTCCCTTTCAAATGAAGTTATCTTCTCCCTTTTTATATTTCATGTTTGAGGGAGTCGCAACTTTGAATTTCATGCCTTTTGACCCTTCATTAACTTAACTAAATTTAATTATGTTATATATAAATTTGATTATTTTATATTTTATTTTTTTCTTTTATATTTTAATTTTATTATTAAATTCTATTTCAAAAAAGGGACATTACAATCTGCTCTTTCCAAAATTGCTTCCTTGAGCAATGCCAATTTTATCCTAGTCTTTCAATGTGAGGGTCCCTAACTCATCCCTTGCAGATTTGTCATCCTTAGATCCCTAATGCAATATAATTGGCTTTTGCTACGCAACTCTAATATTAACTCAACTTGCAAATTTGAAGCAACATATGCTTTTGTTTTTACTCCTAGGTAGGGTGTCTTAGTAATTCTCAACATTGTTAGCAAGAGTTTATATTAAGATGAGGATTAGAAGCATGACACACAATAAATTTATATCTTGCCATTGTCATTTAGTCATTGTCATATATTTGGACAGAGTAAATAGATTCCTCCGTATTGACTAGAGTGCATCCATTAATTTATTTTTATCTTGCAGGTTGGCAGGATCAATCAATACTCTAATACAACTTGTAATGTCCCTTTCTTGAATTACCTTGTAATCTGCACTAAATTCACAAAATCCAAATGAAACAAAGAACACAATATGGTTAGAGATATAACCCTAACCTAGGAATAAGATGAGATAGGTCTGCCCTGGAACCTGCAACCAAATAAGATAATAACATAATCATAATGCATGTAATACATCCATTTTTAGGGTTAAGAGAGAAATACACTTATAGCACATAATTTTCATGGGCTCAACCATAATGAGGGTTGAGATAGGAAGGACTTGTTGAGATGCCCTAATTATCCCTAGGCCTAGGCCCAAGAGTGGAAACTTTGTTCCCCTTAGCCTTATGTGTTCTTAATCATGCTCATGAGGTGCCGTACCTAGTGGAGCCTATACACCGTTCCCCTTCAACGTGCTATCCTTCTCTCCTCTTATGATTGAGGATCCCTTTCTTACCTCAATAACTCACCCATAGAGGCTCGAAGGGAAGATTGCAATAGGGTGCTCTTAACTCGACCCTAGACCCAAGAGCAGAATCCTTGTCCCCCTTGACCTCATGCAGTCTTTAACTGATCTCATAAGGTGGTGTACCTAGTGAGGCCTCACAGTTCCTCCCCCTTACACTTCCTTTCCTTCCCTAATATGGTTGATTATTTTAGGTGTATGATATTGTCAATTGTATAGATATAAATATACGTTTACTTGCATATGTTTATTAGAAGCATATGGATATGTTAGAGATAAAGTCTACAAAATAATTGACATTCACATCAATTCAAATATGCACAAGGAGTACAATTATTCCTTCATACCACGATGACTAAAGGTGTTATTGCAACTAGATCTGCTGTAGATAATATTGCTGTTTGATGATTATCCTCTTCTTGTTCGATTGTTGTTGAATGATTGATATTTGTATAAATGATTGATTGATGGAATAAATTCCTTTGGTTTGGTGATTCGAGGTATTGGTGAGTCATGATTAAGTAATTATCACTTAGATGATTGAAAAGGCAATATAATGAATGCTAGTTTGACATATTGATGGATGATGATTGAATGAATGTTGGTTTGATAGAGTGATGCTTGATTGCTGAATTGTATGTTTTCTTAATCCCAAGATGAAGGAATCATTGTTTGCTTAATTTCTTGAGGGATTAATGATTGATGGATGAAGGATTTCTTTGGATGGATTTATGAGTGATGATTGATAAGTCCCCCTTTAATGCTTGGATTGAAATCTTCTTTATACTTTATTGGTGAAAGGGTCACCACCTTTCATTATAATTGAGTCACCATTTTTCATTGTTGCCTTTGAGAATAATATATTATTCCCCAAATTGTTCTCCATCGGATGTCCTCCTCAAATGAAGCATTCTCCCCTTTATATCTTCCATTGTGGGGGAGAGTCGCATGTAATATCCTAAGTGCTGTCTTTTAAAAGATGTCTGATATGCAGGCTGTGTGTAATCGTAGCTGAGCTATGGTCGGACTTATTTGTTCTCAGACTGTGCATGTATTTGATTTGTTTAATAATGTAAGGGCCTTTTGTTTTCAAGATACTGTTATTCAGAACTTGTGTATTTGCTTACCACAGACCTTTCAGCATATAACGTATTCAAAATAAAGAAATATAACAAATACAAGCGATTTCTGAACAATACCAATCATTCATTTTTTTCAAAATTCTGGAAATACATTTTTATGAACTTACAAGATGCCAAAAAGACTGCAACCTCAGTAAGCGAATACCAACTGAATTCAACTCCAGTACTACTCCAGCAGTCGTGTGACGGTATCCTAGAGTCCATGCGCGAGCAGCAACTGAGAATCTAGTTAGCGTGAATCTCCTTTCCAGCTCAACGGTTCCTCCTGTCAATATCTCCCGATAATATTACTGGTCTCCAAAGACCGTTGCCTGCTGGCCTGGTTACGCAGTCTTCAAACTGCAGCTCGTGCCATGTTCATGCTCGCGAATAGTTTTTGTGACAGCGGGTGACCACAGTTCCGCACCCGAACCTCTCTTCCTCACCTGTCTCCGTTCACAGAAGGCTTCCGCGTGTGTAAGGCGTCTAGTGCGGTGAGCTGTAGGAGGCTTACTTGACTCCCAAATCTTAGAGCAGTCGCTGGCTGGATAAGGCATGTGAGTTGAAGCGGAAATCAGAGGTGACTTGCATTGCGTGAGGATTCCAAGACGAGCTGAGTGTTGGCCGTCCAGGCCCTGGATGCTAAACACTTCCAAAGTGGTGATGTTCTCCTGCTTTGCCGTGAGTTATAGGCCCAGCTCGATGTCCAAGTACAGAAGAAAACCGAACTGCTTAAGACTGTCGTTTCCCAGTGCTAAGTTCAGCTCAGTGTTCTCATACAAATAAAAATTATCAAAGTTGCTGTTAAGGGATTCCCTCCTTGACCAATAACCGGAGTATCACAAAACCTTCAAGTGCTGGAGATGTTGTTGTTTAGCAATGCTGGGGTACAACTGATCTTTTCAACTGTAAAAATGCTCAAGATGAAATGTTCCTCTTACTGATTCAATGAAGTTCAATGTGAAATCTGTATGATTCCACCTCTTGAAGAGATGCTGGGGCTATGTCCAATATCTCCACAAATTCTGAAGGGTTTCTGTCCTTGGAATAACCAGTCACAAATTGTAACCAGATTCTTTTTCTTGTTTAATATTATTTCCATGGTGCTTTTCCCGTGGTGTACCTTTTTCTTTTATAACCTCGAAGTGAGGGAAAACATGCAAAACTAAGCCATGTGGGATAAAAGCTCACTTAAGTCACTTTTATAAGATAAAGTAACTTTAAAATAAAAAGTGACTTTATAATATCATTTTATAAAATAAAGTGATTTGACTTTAGAAATAGAGCCTAGATATTAAATATTTGCCCACGGAAACCTGTGACTAGTTGGCATCCTCTGAAAAGAAGCCATTAGCCTATTTGAATGGGTAGATAGACTAATCAGACATTAAAATGGCCTACTGCTGGGAAGGGGACATTACATCACACCTCTTCATCATGGCTGCCCTTTGGAAAGATCACAACCTTGCACGATTACCACCCTTTGGACGAGTCACAACCCTTCATCATTTATGCCCTTTGAAAGAGTCACAACCCTTTATAATTGTCCCTCCTTGAAAGAGTCACAGCCCTTAATAGCTTTTGCCTTTTTGAAGGAGTCACTTCCTTATTTTGTTCTCATTTCATTTTTCTCTCCTACTAATTCTTCCTTGCTTCACACCTTCCCTTATCTCTCCCTTCATCTCCCCCTTTCAAATGAACTTCTCTTCTCCCTTTTTATATCTCATGTTTGAGGGAGTCACAACTTTTGAATTTATGCCTTTTGAGCCTTCATTAACTTAACTAAATTTATTTATGTTAAATTTAAATTTTATTATTTTATATTTTTAATTTAAATTTTACTTTTTTAAATTTTTTATTTTTTATTAAATCTTATTTCAAAAAGTGGACATTACACGAAGGGCATTCATATTTTATAATCAAGAAGTTAAAGGAGTTGAAAGAGGAGCATGTGATTCAGTTTGCCTCTGTGATGAAAAGCAATGAGGATCAAGTAACATGGATAAGGGTAAATGGGTGATGCAGAGTGATCAAAAGGTTTTGAGCTCTTGGACTAGAGGTAACAAGAAGAAAACATTCAAAGATGAGAAGAATGAGCTGCTTGGCCTAGCAAAATTGCATAAGGACTTCTACAAGTAAGAGTTGGAAGTGGCATAAGAATGTGCAGTAGTGCTTCTTGTTGTTTTTTGCTTTTGGTGGTTTAGTTTCTTTTTGTTGGCTATAGTTTGACGGTTGGTAGTGTTTTTTCTTTGGGCAACTTTTGTAATAGGCTTTCGGATCCCTTAAAAACTTGTTTTATCCTTTTAATAAAAAACAATTTGTGTTTGACCCCCCAATTACATCTTATATCTTTGCATTGATTGCCAAATGTTATATTGATGAGATTTTTTCTTTGTCAACGAGGGTGTTTCCATACAACAATGTAGAAGTTAGTGATGGGTATAGGCAAGCACTCTCCAAAATCTTAATCTTGATATGGAAGATGTAGTTATGAGTGAGTGCTGATTTTGTAGCTTTCACAGGTCAAAGCATAGTAAAAAACTTAGACTCAAAGAGTACTTAGTGTCACCCAAAATTTGTAACTAACCGTTTTTTCAACTTTTAAAACTGCCTCATTAATAATGACCTGATTGTGGATTAAAAGACAACTGATGAATTTAAAGTTCCCCTGTTGAGTTGGGTAATCAGACATTCTCTGAAGTTCGGAAACATGAGAATCCCTGATCTTGTTCAAAGGTTCCAATTTTATGCGACCCTTCGACTTAACGACCCAAAATACCATCGGGCACTTTGTGACTTTGAACTGGTTCTTGAGTTCTCAATTTCGCTTATCCCCCGACAATATGTATGGTCGGATGATATCTTGGTTTCCAAACATCGGTGGAGACTCGACATGGTTCAGAAGTTCTTGTTCTTCCCAATAGCCCGACATGGTTCTAAACTCCTCCAAAGCTTCGACTGAATTGCAAGGCTCGTCTTTCCATGCAAATCTTTTCGAATCTTACAGGGTACAACTTCTTAATTGTTGAAACATAACGGAGTGAATTTATTGAGTTGGCAACACATTTTTCCAAACGAGAATTATTATCATTTGCCATCGAAATTAAATGAACTTAAAAGCTTGTTTGCCAAGAAAAGATGGTAGTATTTTTGAATTTATCCTTCTCTGCAATAGTAATCAAATAGTCCTCATAATGGTGCTTCTCGCAACTGAGGAAGAATGGAATGAAGAGCCTGCACCTGTGGTGCAGCTAGATTTAAATTGGCCCGAGTCAGACCGACTGTACGTTGTTTTTGAATTATGTTTTGTGACGTGGAAAGAAATGACCAGCTATGTAGAATACCGCAAAGTAATTTTCATCCTAGAGGAAGAGGAAGAATGCATTGAGCTTCATCTACTTTTCATGGAGATATGGGTGGAAGCTGAAAGTGATCCTGTCCTGTAGGGTTGTTTAATTTTCTTGTTTTGGTACGCATGGAATCTTGGTAATTAGTAATTTTTGGGTTGATGTAACTGTTTCCATTTTAAAACCTTTTCTTGATACTGGTCATTTTCAAGACCGTTACTTTTGCGATGATGGTAGTTTTCGTCTTTTTTGTATATATAGGCCTGAAAAGCCAGGTAGGAGGGCTTTTTTTTTTGGAAAACTTGATTGTAAGAAAGGAAATTTTGGGGATGTCATTTTTGATAGTGAAATAAATCAAAGTTTGTGTCATGAATTTCTCAAGTATCATTAAATGGAATTGTATGTGTTTAAAGTAGTGCATTTGCCATATTTTTCCTTACTGTGGATTAAACTTTGTGCTATGACAGTACTCCATGATGCTTGTCTACTGGAAGTGATTATCAATGCTCTCACATTGGAAATTTTGCATTCTGTGGTGAAAGGATTCTTCCCCTGTTCCCTCTCAATATATATGTATATCATTCGATGAAATGAACTTTGTTTCAACTCATTTTCCTTTAATCATTACCTGAATCCTTCTTCGCACGTGTGTTATAGTTATGAGCAGATGTCAGTGTTGCCTTTCCTGCTACCTGGTTAAAAGCATATCTTGAAAAATCCAAATTTATAGCATAAGAGGGAGCTCTACCTCTAAAGATTCAGAGGAGGATTATCCTTTTAGTGGGAATCCCTCCAATTGTTAGTTCGTTTTGTAATTGGCCATTAGTGAGTCATTTTTAAGAAGTTATTTTAGAAAGGCAAAAATCAGCTCCAACAGATTTTTGGCGACTCAGTTGGGGATTCAAAAAGGCTAGTACATTTCTTGTTGCATTTCAATGGTGCCTTCCCCAAAAAGAAGGCTGGTGACTCTGTTTGTTTAAAAGATCTCAGAAAAATGGTGCAAGGCCAGACTCAACTAGGAAACCAATTCAGAAATGGGTTTGTACCATCATTTGAAGAAATAAATGTTGAAGAAGACTAGGAACTTCAATATTTTTGTAATGTCTTCAAGGAAAGTATCTGTGAAGCTGAAAGGAAAAAGTTAAATCTTTTTGAAGGTTATAAATTTGCATGGTTATTAAAAAGTGTGCATTAGAGATATTATCAACTCAAGAATCTGGAGTGAGAGACTCATCAATTGTAGGTTTCGGTAAAAGTATTAAAACCGTTGGAAGAAGGTAAAGAACTACTGTCTTTTATCTTTTCGTTTCTTGGTGAGCGGAATACTGTGCAAACATTAGTGGAACCATCAATACATTTGGGTCACAGTCAGCAACATCAAATTTTTTTGCACCAAGCTGAAGATGAAGAGTTTGAATCTTTTCCATCATACATATAGATAGAGCAAAGAAGACAATCATTTATTTCTCTTGAAGAAAAGGTGTCACCAGATGAAAACAAGATTGTCTTTGTTCCAAGATGGTTTTAAAAGGCTGAGATGATGACTTCTGGTGTGGAATTGAGGATGAAAATGGCCACATCGCCGAGGTTGGAATTGATGTGTTCACTTGTGTCTTTGGCAACATGAAGGAAGGTATGAATCACATTACATCTGTGCCTTCATTTTTTCTTGAGTTAGAAACATTCGCTTTTGATGCTCCCCACATTGATCAAGAAAAAGATAGTGCTTTTTGTGAGGTTGCTAAAGAATCTTTAGATTATGGTCCGGAATTGGGATTTTTTGTTTTTGATGACACCGACCTGATATCTGTTGAAGTAAAGATTGAAGATCAATTGGATATGGAGGACCGATCAAATTTTCAGCCTGAGTATTCATCTTTTAATTTTCTTGACCTAGAGAATGGAGAAAAATCACAAGAGAAGGTAATATGCTCTTTTACTTGCAGAAATTCTTCTCATGTAGAAGATATTATACAATCTCAAAAGGTTGCATTTCAGTTTCTTGGTTCCGATAATGATGGTTCAATAAAAAATGATGAGGAATCTAATGATTCGATGGGTGGGCCTAATGGAAACATAGACAAGATGCCTTTTCACTTAGCCAGTACTTTGCAAGATGACCTTATCTATGTGGAAAGAGAAGAAGTCATCTCTACCAGATTTGATCCCATGCTCAAAGAATGCAATAGTTTGAAACTACAACCAGCACTTGTATGTGAATCCAACGGTACAAAGGAAGGAGGTCTGGTTTTGAATACTTCTTTTACTTGTCCTAATGAAATTAATGAAGTAATAACCAATGTTGAACCGGATTGTTTCACAGAGATCATGCTTGAAATTGGGAAAGAAGTGGGTTGTAATTTAGAAACTTATGATGAGGAATGACTATTTGGGCATGAGTGCATTCATAATATTTTTCTGGATGCTATTAGTCTGAAAATTGGTATTCAAAGAGTTGCTACGTGGCAATTGTTTTTAAGCTCATCCTAAGGCCACAATCCCCTGTTTCGCAAAGGGTCATTTTTCTCCCAGCCTGTTAATGGTTTTACGTAAGCAACATGTGACACCCTTTGAGGTAAGGGGCTTACAACCCTGTGCATATTTGTAAATAAAGTTTTGCTGTGCTGTAGGTGTTAGTTGGTTGTGGTGTGCCTTGTTCCCCTCCGCCTTCTGCAAGTGGCTCCCCGTCCACTATCTTGATTGGTGTTTCTCTTGACTTTGTAGCCCAATGGACAAGGTACTCGTCTTTATTCAGAGTTTTGGATTCTCTTCGTCCATATATTCCTCGTCCCCCCTCATATCCTATTGTTACCCCAAATTTGTAATTGACCAATTTTCCAACTTTTAAAACTACCTAATTAATAATGACCCGATCGTGGATTAAAAGACAACTGATGAATTTAAAGCTCCCCTGTTGAGTCGGGTTATCGAACATTAGAATCCCTGATCTTTGTTCAAATGTTCCAATTTTATGTGACCCTCTGACTTAACGACCCAAAATACCATTGGGCACTTTGTGACTTTGAACTAGTTCTAGAGTTCTCAATTTTGCCGATCCCTTGACAATATGTATGGTCAGGCTATATCTTGGTTTCCAAACATCGGTGGAGACTCGACGTGGTTCGAAAGTTCTTGTACTTCCCGATAGCTCGGCATGGTTCTAATTTCCTCCAAAGCTTCAACCGAATTGCAAGGCTCGTCTTTTCATGCAAATCTCTTCGAATCTTACAGGGTACAACTTCTTAATTGTTGAAACATAATAGAGTGAATTTACTGAGGTGGCAACACATTTTTCCAAACTGGAATTATTATCATCTACCGTCGAAATTAAATGAACTTAAAAGCTTATTTGCCAAGAAAAGGTGGTGGTATTTTTGAATTCATCGTTCTCTGCAATTGTAATCTAATCGTCCTTCTCAGAATGGTGCTTCCCGCAACTGAGGAAGAATAGAATGAAGAACCTGCACTTGTGGTGTAGCCAGATTTAAATTAGCCCGAGTCAGACAAGCTCGACATTGTTTTTGAATTACGTTCTGTGGCATGGAAATGAATGACCAGCTATGCAGAATAACGTAGAGTAATTTTCATCTTAGAGGAAGAGAAAGAATTTACTGAGCTTTATTAGCTTTCCATGGAGATACAGTTGGAAGCTGAAAGGGATCTTGTCCTGTAGGGTTGTGTAATTTTCCTATTTTGGTATGCATGGAATCTTGTAATTAGTAATTTTTGGGTTGGTGTAATTGTTTCCGTTTTAAAACCTTTTCTTGATACCGGTCATTTTCAAGACCGTTACTTTTGCAATGGAGGTAGTTTTCGTCCTTTTTGAATATATAGGTCTGAAAAGCTAGGTAGGAGGGCATTTTTTTTTGGAAAAACGGATTGTAAGAAAGGAAATTCTGGGGATGTAGTCATTTTTGTTAGTGAAATAAATCGAACTGTGTCATGAATTTCTCTTCAGGTATCATTAGATGGAATTGTATGTGTTCAAAGCTATGCATTTGCCTTATTCTTCCTTATTGTGAATTAAACTTTGTGTTATGATAGTACTCCATGATGCTTGTCTACTTGAAGTGATTATCAATTCTCTCACATTGGAAACTTTGCGTTTTGTGTTGAAAGGATTCTTCCCTTGCTCCTTCTCAATATATATGTATATCATTCGATGAAATGAACTTTGTGTCTATTCATTTTCCTCTAAGCGTTACCTGAATCCTTCTTCGCATTTGTGTTATGTTTATGAGCAGATGCTAGTGTTGCCTTTCTTGCTTTCTGGTTAAAAGCATATCCTGAAAAATCCAAATTTATAGCTAAGAGGGAGCTGTACCTCTAAAATTCAAAGGAGGATTATCCATTCAGTGGGAATCCCTCCAACTATTAGTTCGTTTTGTAATCGGGCATTAGTGAGTCATTTTTAAGAAGTTATTTTAGAAAGGCAAAACTCTGAACCAACACTTAGCAGGCCCAAAATTTTTGACTTCGAAAAATCTTAGCAAATACTCGACAAATATTCAGCAAAAGCTTGGCAACTTAGAAAGTACTAAATATTAAAATTTCTTAAAGAAGCATTGTTTTTCTGTAGAATTCAATTACAAAATGTATTGAATAAAAAATTGACATCTCAAATGTGAAAATGCATGGATTAATAGCATCAAAGTGTGAAAAACATATTTTAACCGGTGTTTTATGTTGCGAGCATTTTTTATACACGTTTTTCCCATGTTTAGTTAAATTTTTAAAAACTCTCCCAACAAAAAGGATAGATAGAACCCGGCAACTTGGAGAGTGCTTGCAGAGTTTGCAAAGTAAGGGTCAAAGTGTTTGTATCCTTTGTGAAGAATATAGGAATGATGCTTATTCTTGGTAGTACCTTAATGGCCATAACTTGCCTCACTTGTTTAATCTTATGATCAAAATCTTAGGGGAAGTTTCTTAATTTTATATCACAAATCCTCTAAATTTGATTTTTTTTCTTTAAATTAATGTTTTCAAAATTGAAGTTTGATTTACAATTTATTAAATCTAACTTTCTCAATTTACCTCAATTGGTTGCTTGTTCCTCTTCATTCGAGTGGAATTAAAGCACATACTCCATCCACTCAGTGAAGTGCAATCAATTAGGATTAAGTGAGGCAGAGGAGTTAATTTGCTTGAATTCCAACCCGTGTTTTCTTATACCCAAACATAATGAGTATAAGGTGTTCGAGATTTTTCTAGTGGGATCAAACTTGGCAAAAATATAGACTTGATTCCCAGTTTGAAGGGCTCCAAGTTTGCAAGAAAGAGTCTAATTGATGAGGATTGGATAAGATCCTCCTTCTGCTTTGAGCTTCACAGGACTCAGGCGGGTATTGCCTATTCAATTGATTTACTATATTTCAAGTAAACTTAATGATAGTGGATTAAGTCTTCATTGTTATGCTATTATTTCTTCAAATTATTTCAATAAGACATTATTACTCTGTAGACAGCCCAAATTATCCTGATACAAAGTACTATAATTGTAATTATAATTGTTATAGCACGGAACAGTGGTATAAGGACATTCATCCTTCTTTTTTTGAGTCAAACTCAAGGAAGGGTAACCTCTTGATTCTTTCTTTAAGGAATCACTAAATATGAACTTATACCACCTGGATATAGTTCTATCAAAACATGCAAACAATTCTTGAAAGCAAAATACTGGCAATAGAATGAATTTTAGTATCTCTAAAGATCATGAAAAGATAATTTTATTAAAAAACAAACTTCAAACCAGTGCCTAATCCAATGGGCAAAAGAGTTTAAATGCAGATCTACAAAGCTACTTCAAAAGAGAAATACAACAACATGCCTTACACACCCTCTGCAATCTGAATAGAATGCCTGACAACCTATTCTATCAATCTAATATTATTATTATCAAAATCTTAACATATAAGTTTACTCTCTGCAATTGATAATAAGGGTTTTAATTCTCTCCTTGAGAGAAACTCACAATCAATTGAAGAAATTGCTTAACAATTAGTACATTTTAAATGCCTCACAGATAAAACATACAAGAGCAAACATAAAAGTAAAGAGACAACAATAATAAGAGACAGAAATTGCAGTGTATTTGTATTGAAATGAACTTGTAAATTACATAAAAACTCATGCTCAAAAGCTCAGACACAAAATTTTAAAGTTTGCTCTATAGCAAATATACTCTGTTTTTCTATTATCCTTTTTCTCCAACCATTTACAAAATGAGGATATCGCCTATATATATCACTCAACCATCTTGGAGTTCTCTTATCAATGAGAATGCAACAAGCTTCGGATGGTTGGTGCCCTAACCCTAAAAAGCATAAAAGACAAATTACAATAAGCCCTCAGGCGGTGGAAAGACAAAAACATTTTGGGCTGTTCTGCAATCCTGGCTTGTTGATCATTGACACCTTTGTCTGTAGATATTCATGATAGCTGCTTGAGTTATTGCGAGATATGGTGACCGCCATTTCGGCTAACTTACATCATTCTTTCTGATAGCTTATCATCCCTGTGCTCTGAGGTCAGGTGTCAGGTACTCCAGGTGTCCTCTTTACTCATCATCCAAAATATCAAAGTCAATTGTAGTAGATTTTATCTTTTTGGGCTTTGTGAGTTCATCCCACGTAGTGACCTCTTCCTCTGTCGGCCATTTAAAGCTTTGGGTGTGTTGTAAATGTGCCTTCTGTCGCTCCCATCTGACATCTATTATTGCTTTGACATCTGTTACAAATTTGGTGAGCTCTACTTTTGCCTTTATGGCTTCATCCAAAGTTTTATTGAATCTCTCCACATCCACTTCATTACTTTCATCTAAAAATGCCTCTTTTCTAGGCAATATGAGATCAAAATCTGATCTCCACTGATCAAGGCTCTTTATGGCTCCATCTGCATCCTTAATAGGAGGGATAAATTTGTTGGAATCGGAGCTGAGCATGGCTATCTTAGCCTCAATTTGATTTGCCTTGCCTTTAAAAAGTGGCAATATGGCCTTAACTCTATTTATTTCTTCTCCCACTTGTAGAACAACCTCTGGAATATCTGTTCTTAAAGATTGAACAACTGCCAATCTTTCAAAGAGTGGTGCCCTGACATACCAAGTTGCAAAATGACTATTCAAAATTGTGACATAACCATTCACTTCTACCTGCAATTCAGGCAACTTACTGTAAGCATTGAAGACTAAATCAGATTTATCTTTTAGCATATCAATTATGTGCTGCAAGATCTTTAATAAGGCCTGTAGGATAGCCTCATTCTTTTCCTCATTTTTTTTAATCTCTGCAGCAACTTCTTCTTCACTCATACCTCCACTCTTTGTTAATGCAGGTTGTTGGGGGTGGTACAGGGGCAGCTACAGGAGTATTCATTAGTTGTTGCTCTAAGTCTTCCACAGAGTTCTCCAATACCCTCTCTTTCATTATCCGGATATCTCTATCCTTCAACAATGCACTGTAGTCCTCCAGCAGGGAACCATATCTTTCTGACAATTGTTTTGTTTTATCCTCATTAAGTCTAGCAAAATGGGTTAACACTAGAGAGATCTCAAGGTCTCCTGTGTTATGGATTGACCATACAATTTTGTCACCATCCATTTGCTCTTTTACATTCAGGATTGAAGGCTTCTTATCCTTAGGATAAAGACTCCATAGAGCCAATGCTTGATTTCTTGGGCTGTACCCAAATCCTCTAATGATTTCCCCTACTTGGGTTTCTGAAGACAAAGTTATATCTTCCTGCCTTTTAATCTGATCAATAATGAAATTAGAATATAAATTCCACCCAGGCACAAGTAGCATATTGCTATTTTTTACAAGTTGTCTAGCTTCTTCTGGGGTAATTTTTTCAGCCTCAGGGTCATATTCTCTTAATGTTTGTATTGCCTCCTCAGGCACCTGACCCTCTTCAGTGATCTGAACAATGGATGCAACCTGTTGTTGTTTGTGCCATATTAAGAAACTCTTGAATTCCTCTGACTCTATAAAAGTGTCATCCTTCAAGAATGCATCTTGTTCAATCATTCTTTCATCTTGGCATAGGGCCAAGGGCAACTCAACATTTTCTGTTTCAAGCTTTTGTTTCCTCTTCTCTTCTCTTATTTTCTTCCTTAATTGGTGATCATGGACACCAGTTCCAGGGAAGAGGGCTCCTACTTTGTCCTTTTTCTTCACCTGAGAAGATTCTCCAGTCAATAACTTCTGCTTCTTTGCAGGAGGCTCACTTGTATCTTGAGAACTATGGAGTTCTGTTATATCAACAATATTTTCCCCAACCTAATGCCTTTCAGTCATTTATTTGTTCCAGGGGAGGGATGCTATGCACAGAGAAGCCACCATCACTATCCTCATCACATTCAGATTCAGAATGGACAGCCTTCTTCCTATCAGTTTCATCAATTTGATCTTCAAAGGTTCTCATTAGAGTGTTGAATTGGGACATCATTTGTTCAAGCCTTTGAAGATAAGGCAATTTAGGGAAGAAACCACTAAATGCCAATCCCTTTTGTCTCACTCGCTTCTCCATAGCATACAATTCATGTATTTGGTCGGCTCTTCTTGTCACTTCCTCTTCTATTATATTTCTCAACACATCCTCCTCAGGATACTCTTCATGCCTTTTATTGAATGGGATGCTGGGCATGTAATATTGCCTGGCAGCAACCATGAATCCTTTTGTATCCACATATCTATGGGAAGCAGCATGCATTCTGAACTGTCCCAACCACTCATCAACCTTGCTGAAGGCATTCTTGCCTATTGTGATACTATGCACCCTAAAGTGCCTAGGAGTAAGGGTTCCCTTTCTGTGGGAAGCTAAATGCTCTTTTTCAGTTAGCATTAGCTGCCAGATGAACTCTAAAAATGCCACCCTCGATGGAACAAAGAATGGTAGTATGTGAGGGGGCTGAGGGCATCCGTATACTTTGATCATAGTATACCCCTTTTCATAATATATATCTCCCCAATTATGTTCCTTATTCCATTTATCAACAAATTGTTGAGGCCTCACCAGCTATAGAACTTTGGACAGCCTTGAAAGATTAAGCCCTAAGCTGAGGAGGATAGGCCGAACCATCCAATTCTCAAATACACAAAAAACACTCCTTGTGGAAGAAGGGCTCCAAGCCCTTATCCAGAATTGCACCGGGTTTGGTTGCCCTTGATACATAATCTGTGGCTCAAGGTTATCCATGTTCATGATGTCATAATTGGAGTATAAAATGAGATGCATTAGCAAAGAATAATGCATGAACCTTGGTGTAGAACCAGAACCAGACACGTGGTTCTTCAAAGCTTGTAAACCTTCATGCATTCTTTCTATTATAAAACCTATATAATCATATCCCCTTGTCACATGAAGACTCTGGGAATCCAAAACCATCATTAATAGGTCCGTGGTGACCCTCTCCCCACCATCTATCCCTAGAACTTTGCATAATCCGTATGCAATATATTTTATGTAAAATTTGAGATCCTTGTAGAAAAATGGGGCTGTTGATCCAGCAATTGGTGCGATATAATTTCTATTTTCTCGCGGCACATGGGCTTGAATTTATTTTGCCACCACAACAGCTTCCCTAGTATACCTATTGGCCAAGGCTTGTAAATTAATTTCAGTAGCCATAGGGACCTGGATACCGAAAGCCCTTATGAATGAACTTCGATCAAGAGTGACCAGAGGAGAACCATCATCTTTCCTAATTGTTTTGGATAGAGGATCATAGTTGTGGGATAGGACAATTAAGACATCTACATCCAGGAAGACCTCAGGAATTATTAATTTTCCTAATCTCGACGTCCAGGGGTTTGAGACAGGGACCAGACTCTCAGCATTCTTATAAAAGTATTTAAACACGCACATTCTGGTAACATCCGGCGTCCTAGCATCTCTACAATAAGCAAGTTCATCCACGAAACATTCATCACTAACCTTCTTGTTCTGTGATGAGCCCAATAGCAAAACGAGAAATTCATCTGAATAACTCTCCTTGACTTTCTCCTTTCCTCCTTTGCTGGTAGAGGCCCCACTAACTGATGGTCTACTCATTTTGTCTACAATTTCAAACACTTTTGCAAATTCTGGACGTCCTGAACCTTGTAATTGCTTTGAGAAATTCTATCGCTCTGGTTTTTTGAATGCTTGGTAATTTGAAATAAGTGGTGAACAACTGTATTTATTTAACAGAATTGAATGCAGCAATCCGTTAGAGATCGAAAAGCTGAACAATATGTCACTTCCGCCATTACTTGGCACGCTCAGAACTCAATTCACTAGCCGTAAGCTGAGAAAATGATAGGTGATCAAATTTTAACTTCTAGCGATCTAGCGACTACAACACGTTCTCATAATCGCTAAAAGATTTGGCGCCTCCTTTATACTTTCGGAGATTTGGCGACTAAAGAAAACCTTAGTCGCTAAATGAATTTACTTCTTGAGATCTAGCAACTATAGTCAGATATCATAGTCGCTGAATAATTTGAACCCTTTTAGATTTATCTGGAGACCGGGTGACTATAAGCCTTTTTACATTTTCCATCCTGCGACTTGGCGACTATAGTCATTACTTTAGTTGCTGTAAAATATTTCCTCTTTGAATTTATCTCGAGACCTGGCGACAAAGAGCCATCACGATATCTAGCGACCACAGTATATCTCTTAGTCGCTGAAGCCGGTTGACTTTTCAAACTTCTTCATGAGACCTTCCGACTCAACCATTTGGAGATTCAGCGACTGAAGACAAAAAATTCAATTTAATTTCTTTTAGAGATCTAGCGACTATAGTCAAGCCCGCCTTCCTGTTTATATTTTTCATATTTTGTCAACCAATCATGAAGAGACACATCACAAAATCCGGCAAATGGAAACTCATATTTTCTTCAATCCTTTGACTTCGGTCAACACTTAACTTTGGGTTATTTGGCGATTACTCAACTGAAGACAATCTCCTAATCGCTGAACAATTTTCTTAACTTGAGTTTGACTCGGAGATTGAGTGACAAGGCAATTCTCAAGGTCGCTAGATCATTCTTTAACCCATGGTTCAATTGTGAGATTACGCGACCACCACTCGATCAAATCTAAATCAACGGCCGAGAACAACTGTTTGAAAACCCTCTTCTTAAGTCATCTTCATCTGGCGACCACGTGACTGAAGACATCTCCCTGTCGTTTGATATTTCTGTTGACTACGGTTACGACTGGAGATTGCGTGAGCACCCTTATTCTCCAAGTCGTCAGAAAAATTACCTAACCTTAGTCAAGTATTGAGATCAAATATCAACCGCTGATCAAAACTTCATCCAACGGTTCTCGCTAAGTCGCTATACCTTTAATAACTTAACCGCCTCATTGGGAGACTTAGAGATAACCGTGTCGTTGAATCGCTAACCGCTTGAGACATAACCGCCAGAAAGATGAGAATACGCAACTAATGAAATCGCCAAGTCGTGGGATAAAAGAACTTAACTGTTGAATAACTAGAGACCTCGCGACCCGCCAAACAGACTGCCACTTTGCATCTAGAGATTCAGCGACCAACTGGAAATCTCATTACTGCTGAATAATATATCAATTCTTTATTTCTTTCAGAGATCACCCGACTGAAGGTATTTTTGATCTGGAGATAAAGTGACCATAGTTACTTTGCAAAATTCTACCATAGCAGTCGCCAAATCTCAAAATAGTCATCCAGAGACCTGGCGACTAAAGGGGACTGCTAAGTCGTTTGAAGAGAGAATATTCCTTCAACCTAAGGAGATTGGGCGACAAAGGGTTTTCGGGTAATCGCTAAATAGCAAAGAATATGCTAAAATGTTTGAGAGACTCAGCGACTGACCAGAAATATAAAATGCACATGCAGTAAAAGCCGTTTAAGTGATTGAAAAAGTAACAACCGAATAGACTTAGGTGAGCAATTTTAGGGCTTTTTGGATTTTCAAAGAAAATTAAACCTAAAACCTAGGGTTTCTTCAGTTTTAAAACAAATTTAGAGCTTTTGGGGCTGGAAAATTTGGAGATCGAATCACAAAAAACAGGGAGATGTCAAAAATCAAAATTTCAAAAGACCAAAACCCAAAACCGGAAAAACAACCAACATAAGGGGCAATGGAGTTGTAAGATGTAGACCTAGAGAAAGCTGACTTGGACATTTTTGCTGCCACTTAATTTTTGCTTTTTGAAGAATCAAATAGCCAGCATGCTTTTACCATGAATGGTGGTAGGGCTGCCTGTGGTTCTTCTTTCCTGCTTACGTCTAATGTTGACGACGATGATGTTGGTCTTGATGAAGACCCATATGATGCTGATTATTGATTGTATTATCTTATCGAACAATGAATATGTTATATCTATGATGACATTTGAGTTTGACAAATTGGTATTAAATCAATCAGTATACTATATTTCAAATTTGTAATATTTACAGTTGTTTTGTTTAGCATATGCATGTTATTTGGTATTTTGAAATTAATTCCTATTATTATCCTGCAAATGTGTTTATAGTTATATGTTTTTGTGTGCACGTACTAAACTCCAAATTTTTTTGCCATATTGGCATACTATATCTATGTACCTGTACCCATACCATATTTAGCAACTTAGCATGAAATCCATTCTGATAGATTCCCGAGGCCTTTGTGGCGCTGATTGAGGTGTGTAAAGTCTGAGGTTCACATTCATGGGCATGTTGATGCAATAAGGAATTCAAGACTTGATATGTCACTCAATTCTGTATGTATATGAAGCCAATAGAAGTGTTGAAGTGCTACTAGAGTCTTGGTAATGACGCTATGTCCTATTATTTTGGCATAGCGTGGATCCTATATGAGTCTTTGGTGAGGTGCACCTTCTTGAACACAGAGGTGTCTGGGCTTAAAGAGAAGCCTATTTGATGAAACTCATCATCTTGTCTACCTCGTGCAAACATGGTGTTTGTGTTTACTATATAGAGTTCTCCTAGTTGGCAAAGTTGTGACCATGTCAGTCTTCGCATTTTCTTGAGTGGATGAATTAATAGTTGTTTGAGGCAGTTTGCTGCCTTAGTGTCTTTCCCCTTCTTGTGCTTGATCACCAAATGGAATTGCTGCAAGCATGTCATCCACTTCACGTTGCACACATTCTCTAGCTTGTTCTGTGTGCAAAAATTGAAGTGGATTAAGATCAAAATGAATGACGGTCTCCTCACCTAGATTGCAGTGGCATGATTACACAACAACTTGTACAATCACATATGGTTATTTTAAACAGGTGGGGCAACATTAAATTGTATTAGTGAATGTTTCTAAATGATAGGTGACTGAACACCCAAGCTGAGTGCATAGTTAGATGCATCATTTTGAATTTCTATGGGGTATGCAATGCCAAGCATTGCCAAAATAGGTGTTGCATAGAGGTGCTGCTTGAGCTCCTCAATTACACACTATTGCACAGTTGTCCAATAGAAAGCTCCCTTAGTGTGCGCGATTTAATTGAGCTACTTAAGCGATTTGTGAGAATTGGAGAATCCAGTAGAGAAATTTGCAAGTTTGAGAGAGTTGCACAATTCGGTGGTCTTGTGCAGGGTTGGCCAGTCTAAAATCAACTTGATTTTCTTTGGATCTACATGGATGCTTGTGTGATCAATGACATAGCTTAGATATTGAATTTGTGTGGCTTTAAAGTCACACTTGCTGAACTTGGTCTACAAATCGTGTTGGTTCAGAGTATCTGAGATGCTTGAGATGTGCTCCACATTCTCAACCCAAGTCTTGCTGAAGATGAGAATGTAAGCCAAGTAGAGGAGTTAGTGAGGGGTGTTGGATGTCATTCATTAGGTTCATGAATGTCACTTGCATGTTTGTCAAATTGAAAGGTATAACCATCCATTTGTATTGTTGTATTTCAAATGTCTTTAGGATTAACTGGTACTTGATATCCTAACTTGAGGTTAATCTTAGTGAAGTATTGTACATTGTGGAGCCGGTCCAAGAGGTCATTGATGTGCTGAGGGGGGTACCTATATTTCTGATTTCACCATGATCTGGTTGAGTGTGTGACATTCAATGCAGAGGCACCATATTCACTGGGCTGCAACATGAAGAAGGGCTGGGGTGGACACAATCAACTTTCTGTAGTCAATATGGTGAGACATTTTTGCTGCATGACAAGTTGTCAGACATGAATTTTTCCACATCAAACCCAAACATGATTTCACCCAACAAAATGTTCACTTTCTCTGCAATGAATGGTTCCTTCTGGATTTCCTGGATGCCTTGGAGAAGATATGCATGTGAATCTTTTCCATGTACTCTCATTGATAACCCATTTTGTCACTGTGGCACCAATGATCTTTTGCAGCATATTTACCCTTTTCATGAGTTCTTAATATTCTACATGAAGGCCATGAAAAAATGCCTGGCAGACACACAACAACCAAGAACATGGCTTGCTGCATAATGATACAAGGTTATGGTGGTCCACTTTATTTATATATATGGAATCTGGATCAATGGAATTTGGCATCTCCTAGCATGTTGGGCAAGTGCAATACTACGATCTTGCACCTCTAAAGTTAATCTTGTGGACTAGTTATTTCAAGCATTGGGCCATTGACTTTGCAGGTTCCAGGTTACTTTATATCACCACAGAAGGGAATAAAAACATTTTGGTTGTTATTGATTGTCATCAAATGGCTTGAAATGAAAACCAATGATGCTGCAACCGTTACTAATTTTTTGTACTTCACAAGGTTTCTATGTCTATTGGAAATTCAAAGTGATTGCAGAACACATAATCTTTTATAGAATAAAAGAGTGAACTGAGAAATTTGTGATCTTGCACTGCATATCCATAGCCTGTTATGTGCAGGGAAATGGAATGGCTGAGAAATTTGTGATCTAACACTGGACATCCATGGTTTGTTATACGTGAGGAAATGGAATGGCTGTGAAGTTTGTGATCTTCTGGCACTGCAAATCCATAGCCTGTTACCCATACATCTGATCATACGGCATGAAAAAACACGATTGGGATGATTACTTTTGTGCTTCCAGGTGTTTTACAAAATAGCTATGGGTACGATGCCTTTTTCAGATGGTTTATGGGTAGAAAGGTGTACCATTTGAGTTCTATATTCCATCTTTCTGAAATTTGTAAGGAACTGATGGTTGGATGAATTCCCTCTTGATCATCACTATTGGTAGTTGCACCACCTACACTATTGGAGCAATTATAATCAACTCCTGAAAGACACACATGATGCCAAATTGCAGGAATGTGTTTTTAATGCCAAAGGTTGGATGTAACTCTATGAAAGCTCAAGATACATTAGTTTGTGCCTTATCTCATTCATGCAGAAGTCAGCAGAACTGGACGATGACATGTATGAATTGAACATAATTGCTCTATTGGGCTACCACAATGAATGTGTATTGAAAATATATCACCAGTAAGCCTTGTTGTGGCACACTAAGATGCATATTTTATGGCTGCAGGCGAAGCCAGCAACTGAAACTAATAAACTGTGCCAAGTCAGAGGCTGGGATTTGATATTGTTGTAATGTTTAGCTCTGGCTTATATTCAGAATGATAATATATTTTATGCATTGTCCATTAACAGTGTTGCAACTATTTTTCTAATAGACATGCTTGCTGCATTGTTGATTCACACTTGCTGCAGTTGTCAACAATTTTAAAATTTTGTAGGTTGGTAATGCCGTGAGAACCCCCAATTCACTAGAATGTCGCAAGTCCTTTTGCAGCACCCTTTAAAAACACACACACATGGCTGGACACACCTCTATCACATGTGCAGTGATTCACAATCAACATACATACATGACAACCCCACTAACTCGTACTTACGGAAAATTTGGTTGACATAATCACTAATGATAATTGGAAACAATGCCTTGTCATTTTTATTAGACAATATTCAGTCACCTAGATGCCACTAATAATATTTCATATGTGGGATAAAGAATCACATATAAAAGCCAACTTGATTTGATTGTTTAATCACATTTCAACTCAAATGCCAAAGATCACTCAGATGGAGATAGCTTTGAGATCAATGCATATTTTGAATTCAATAATTTAATTATCATGTGTGCAGTTTCTTACCTTGCCATACCGTGTTCATCTATGGCCTTCGTATTTATCAATTGTGATTTCAATTACAGGCCATTCGTTCCTTCCTTATCGATAATATGCCTGTAATCATCTAAAAGAATTTATGTTAACTGTTAAAATATATGCTAATTGTTAAACTAGACCTTGATTTCCTCACTACAACCTACTGCCTGCCTCTGTTTATGAACCCCCCTTCCAATTCTTGATGACTTCACAATGTGCTATCAAATTTTCTTTAGAAGTATTGTTTTAGCTGCAAATAAAGCACATTGATGATCTCCTGTGATTGTTGAATTTCTTTTTTCCCTTGTACTTTTTTCTTGCACTATTGAATTTCTTATTTTTGTTGAAGCTTATGAAAACATAAAATTCTGCTACTACAATGAATTAAATCCTGCAGAGTTGCTAATGTATGAAGCAGTTTCTAATTGGAATGTTTCCACTGCTGTTTACAATATGTGATGTGTTTGAAATACTACTGCTATATGCTCTGCAAATTCTCAAATTGAATGCATTATAATTTACTTCTCATGTTGTGGCTAAACTTGAAATTGTAATGTATAAAAAATTGCTGTGTTATTAATTGCTAAACTTATAACCATTTTGTTTTTTGTGTTACATGAATTTTTATGTTTGCATTTAATGCATATTTTGACTTGCGCTATATTTATTACAGATATATGCTCCTCGAATATGACCAAGTTCCAAGAAGCTATATTGCCTATAGATATGTCGTTGCTAATGTTGCCTTTGTTATTCGTGCTAACTGGGCCACAAAAATCTGCCATGTTGTTCCCCAGATTTTTGACTGCCAACATGTGCAGCTATGGCCCCATTGCAACCTCCACAAGCTTACTTCACAGTAGGCATGGGTGCTAGATCACAACCCTCTGATGCCTAGTAGCCATTATCCATGATTGCATTTACAGTCATATCAGCTTCTGTGTGACCACAAATTTTGATGATGTAGAAACATGTTGATCAGATGTTTTGGCTGTTGTTTGCAGCTTGAGACATGCTAATGGGTTTGTTGCTCAAGAATATATGCAATTGTTGTTTTGCCCACAATATAACATGAGTTTTTACTCATTCAAGCACTTCCAAAAGTATAGCAACTACAACTTTGTGCTCTAATACAAAGTCGTGGTTGTGTAACTGAGGCTTTTACATTTTTTTAGGGGTGAATTCAGAAGTTGAATGGATCTGCATTCCTTTCCAACCCAATGTGTAACAATTAAAGAAGCTTGTTGGTGCAGACAAAGCCAACCCTGTTTACATATCTATCCTTATCTTGGTGAAACAAGTCTTAATGAGAATTAAACAGTGCTCAACCTGTTATCTCCCTAGGGGACTCGTAGAGAAACTTGTGTTGCTAATATTCAAATTGTTCTTCACACACTGGTAGTTTGATTAGTCCTTGATTCTAATAGATTAATTGTATGATGTAATCACTAATGGTAAGGCGTGTGGTCAGTTTATCATGGGTTTATCTTATGCTCATGTTGATTGCATCTCTTCTTGCCCAGGTTAGCCACATATAGTAGCTCACCCCTAGATTTGCTATTGATCAATGAGCTCTCCAGATCCTGAAATTCCATGCTTTCAATCTGCAAGAGCAGGATGACACACTAATGTATTCATGCCAAAGTGCCCCAACATGTGCAGTCCATCTTTGTTAACCACACATGAAGGGACTTTTGGTAACATTGGCTGAGTGCAAAAATTATGCTGCAGCCTCACTATTTTCAAGGCATGCAAGGAAACTGCATCCAAATCACACAAATGGAAACATCAAAAAGTACAGGAAGCAGTATTGTTTTGATTTTATCATCCAAGTATACATAGTAGTCACAGATGATGTTCATGATGTCTCAACATCACAACCCTCTCGTGGTCCTTGTCATACAAGCGGATTCGGCAAGGAATGAAATATGCTTGAGATTTGCCTTTAGATTAATGGAGTGTGCCATGATGAGATCAAATGATGTCTCATCAATTATCTGAAGAAATTGTATATTTTTTGCTAAAATAGCTATTGTGGTGAGCTTATTTGTAGGATTGATAGCATATAACTGTTATAAATTAAAATATATGACGCGCTTTTGCTTTATTTATTCTTGACTTTAAACAGGTCCGAATGAGTGTGTGATATCTTGTTTTTTGTATGTCCATACCTTTTTGTGCCAAATACCGGGTTCTAAGAAAAGATAAAATCTGAAGTTGAAACTTGATAGCTTGAAGGGTGGCTACAACTCTATTCACAATTTTAAAGACTTCCAAAGCTCACAACTAGTTTCAGAATGGACAAACAGCCAGCTCCAAAATCACCCATCTAGCTTCAAAATGTGTGGAGAGATGGTTTAAACCACCTCAAGTTGATGTAGGTGGGGTTTGCTTCCTTTCCTAGACATTTGGTGGAGATAACCACAGTAAACTGCCTTTAGTTGCATATTTTGTGGGATGCCAGTTGTAAAGTGTTCTCTTGACTACCTTGTTTTTGTGATTGAAAGTTGCCTCGTTTCATTCATTCGGTTGGGTTGGTGCCTCATGGAAGCAATTCAACTAGAAAATAGTGGGCCCATTTGCCCTACCTCAAATATAGGAGGTAGGGCCCATGAACGGATTATTATCTTGAAGGACACGACCCTACTATTTTAAGGGGCGGTTGGTTGGGAAGCAATAGTTAGCTTAGTTTTCCAGATTGAGCCCTTGAAGTGGAGAGTTTGAATGACAACGTGTATGCCCCACTTTCAAGGAATCAATCACTCTAAACTGCATTACTAAAGTAGATACAAATTCAGTTTTCCATTTAGAATTTAGGAATACTTGAGTTAAGACTGAAGTATCATTGCATTGTGCCTAGAGTCAAGGGGGCCCTCCAAGTTCGATTTAGAACTCTTTTTCTGTTATGCAATAGATTTAGGAATAAATAATTGCTGCCTGATTTGTAATCTAGCAGTCTTGGACAAGTTGAAACTCCATAAACACTTTTCCTCAGTTCGTAGTCAGTAGCTAGTCAAGAAATCAAAAGATAGATTCAAGAATAAGCTAGAATCTAGTAGCAGAGCAAAAATGTAAAGATCAGTTCATTGTCTTTGAATAAAAATTAAGGCAGTTAGATGCATCTGTACGCTCAAGGTACTGATCTTTGCCTACTCTGCTTGAAGGAGAAGAATCTTGGTCGGTGTGATCTTTTACACTTTAAGTATTGTATTGCTGTTTTTTTTTGAATTGCATATCAATTACAATTATCTTGCTCATGAAAAAATAAACGCTCCTTACGAGCAGACACACTAGAAATCACCTATGGAAGACCAAGAGTCACCATTTAGAAATTCAGTTTTATTTAGAAACCACCTCCATATTAGAAACCAACTATTGAAGACTAGTAGACACAACTTAGAATTTTGTTAGTATTTTCCAGATTTATCAAGGAATGATCGAACTATAGAGGTCTTCCAAATACTAAGCACAGGATATAGAATAATAAACACAAGAAAGGCGAGATGTTATACGGATTTGGAGACCTTATGATGCCTTCAAATCTGCCCTCAAAATCTTGTTCTTTGGTTTCCTTTAATCTGTCCTTTGAATCTGATTTGGCACTCAAATCTGAATGAAAACAGCACCCAGATTTACTTCGATCTGCACTGTAAGAGTTGTCCAATCTGTCCTATATACAGTCCTTTAGGTACATCCGATCTGCACTAATGATGACAGCTTCTTCAATGTATTGCATCACATATGCAATGTATTGCAAGTCCTTGCAATATATTGCATCAATGTATGACAATTGTTGATCAAGTATATTGCAGATCCTAATATACATCGCTGATATACCACACATTACTGATTATATACATCGCACTTATTTGCCAAGTCTGCTCGCATCATGAGCTAGCACTAAATCTACTCATTGATCTCCATGGCTGATGTGGATCATACTCCAAGATCGCACAAGGACAATTCGCTCAGCACTTTAATTCACTCTAAAACAATATGGATTTACACCAGCAAAATGCATTCACTTAATGAATTCGCTCCAGCACTTTGCCAAATATGCTCAAAGCTATACATGACCAATTTACACATGAGATAAGGAATTCGATCCTAGAAGGGAGAGAATCATGTTATGTTTTTGATGATCTTTCTCTCAAGGATCGACCATGCATATATATGGATTCAAAATGCTAAACTCCACCTCTCCAAGGTGGTCGACTTGGGCCCTCCAAGTATTTAATCAATAAATAATAAATAACCTTTATTTATTATTATTAATATTGCCACATATATATGCATTATCTTATAAACAATAAATAATAAGTATCACCCATATTTATTATTATTATTTATAAATCGAATTATAATAAATATTTCCAATATATTTATTATTTCCTCTTTCTCCAAGATGGTCGATCTTTGCCGTAAAGACCATAATATCAATACTCCCTCTTGGACTTGAGGTAAAGATCAACTCATAGTTCTTTTATCACAAAACATAACAAAAAATGGATTCCATATTCAATAAAGCGATAGATCTCACATCTATGAAGGTAGATCTCCAATTTTGATAAGAACACATGTTCATTATCATTCCCAACCATAGATTTCATATCCAAATGAGAATCATCTTCCATGGTAACATCAAGTCACATGATGCTTACCAATTGGATGTGGATTTCCTAGATCCACGAGTCTCCGTGACTAAAAGCACAAAACATAACCAAAATGGATTCCTTATCCAATGATGCCATAGATCTCTCATCTATGATAGTAGCTCTCTATCTAGAAGATATAATAAGAATACAAATGTTCTTCATTATTCCTCAACCATACATCTCATATTCATATGAGAAACATCATATCATATGATGCTTACCAACCGGATGTGGATTTCCTAGATCCACGAGTCTCCATGACTCAAAGTAACATCAAGTCCATGATGTTTACCAACCCTGAGTCATCATGACTCATACATCAAATCCATGATGTTTTCTATCCAATTTGTGGATAACTTAGATCCACGAGTCACCTTGACTCAGCCAATAGAATATCAAGTCCATGAAATTCATGGTATCATCAAGTCCATGATGTATACCAACCGAATTTGTGGATAACTAAATCCATGACATCAAAACAACATCAAGTTCACGATGTTTTGATTAGGTAAAATTAGGGTTTGAAAGGACCCAAAACCTTATACAAGAGCATAAACAAATATGGCAATTAAAGACCAAAACAACTATGGTGCCCCACCAAACAAACCAAAGGAACAAACCAGAGTTCCTACCAAATGGATAGAAGCCCACACCTAAAACAACAGAGGGCAGTCAAGATTTACATTTTTGCCCATCCTTATGTGAACGTAAGTTCATGTCAAAAGGAGTGGAAGGTTTAACTTTTTTTTCCCTTCATTGTCGTCCAACCATCCTCCACCTTACCAGCATCCTTCTGCCAAGCCATTGAAGAGCTAGACAAGCCCACTAAAGGGCAGGTCACAGAAGAGCTCGCAAGGCAGCAGCTGGACCAAAGACAATAGTAAAACCAGCAGCGTTCGTGGAAAGGCCTCTGAACGAGAGACAACACCAGCGGATTGGACAAGGGGCAACATCAGCAGTCTGGACAGGGGTAGTAGAAACAACGCCAGAAGGGACAACAACAACATCATGAGTCAGAGCCACATCAGAGCCATCACCAGCAACATCAAAGACAGCTTCAGAAGCAGCCGAAGCATCAATTGAAGCTCCAGCCAAAGCATGATCATTCTGAGTCAGGCTCGAACTCGAGCCCCCTTCCTTAGAGGCTTTCCGAACCGTATAGTGGTGGTCAAAGGCCCCCACCCACCAAGAGGGCAATTTCTTTGATTTAATCTTATTAGATAAACACTGCGGAACAAGATGCCCAATCTTGTGACACTTCCTATATTTGAACGGAATATTCTCATAATCCAAATTTTGAATCCAAGAGCCCAAAGGAGAATCCAAAGCAATCTGCTCAGGGAGACCCTTAGAAACATCAACCTCCACTAGAATACGAGCATAAGTAGTCTTAAAAATTTCAGAGGAGTCTGAATCTACCATTTGGAAATCCCCTATAGCCTCACCCATAGTTTCCAAAACCGAATCCAGTCAAAGATGGAGGGGAAGATTCGGCAGCCTTACCCATAAGGGTATTTTATTAAATGACTCTGAGAGAGGATCAAACCCCTAATACCAGGGTTTGGCCATCAGGGGAAAACGCTCCTCCCAAGTGAAGCAGCTGTCACACAAAATCATTTTCCTATCAAGTCCACGATGTTAAGAGCATTGGTCTAACGAATATCAAGTCCATGATATTCACCAAGTGCTCAGAGTAATGGCCTATCGACAACAAGTCCATGATGTCCACCAATTACTCAGATGTGGATCCCTAATCCACGAGATATCAAGTCCATGATATCATGAGCATTGGTCTAACGGATATTAAGTCCATGATATTCACCAAATGCTCAGAGCAATGGTCTCCAGACATCAAGTCCATGATGTCCACCAAATGCTCAACAATGGATCCTTGATCCATGAGAAGAATATCAAATCCATGATATTCTCCAAGTATCCAATTCATAAGAAACAACTTAGCCATAGGCATAAATGTAACCAAATGAACAATCATAACCAAATGTATCTCATAATCAAAATCTTATCTCATGAATCCACATAAGCATAAGAGTAACCAATATGATCTTATAATCATAAGAATCAAGTTCAATGTAAAGAAAATGTGTTCACACATATAATCACATGTAATCAATAAATATAGACTCAGCTATAAAGGAACGCATGATCCATACATATACAATAATCCACTAAAGTATGCTTCATACATACATGCTAAAGCATACAAATGATGTATGCTCCATACATTCATATTAAGTAGCCAAATGTAATAACCAATATCTAAATGCAGTTCTCTCATAGAACAAGCATAATTCATCTAGTATCCATGGACAAGTCTTAGCCATAAGCATAAGAGTAATCACATAAGTCCAACATATAACCAGGTGCAATGTGATCACAACAAGATACAATATAGTTCTCTCTATAAAGAAATGTATTCACACATATATATGATCAATAGAAAAGCACATATAAAGGATAACATATATCCAAATAAAGTATACTCCCTTTCATACTACAACATTATCTCTAAGTATCATAATGTATGTTCCTAAAAAATATGTCAATTGTAAAATGTAACATACACAACATATGCCAATGGGAATCTATGGCCTTGCCCCTACTGGTAGGGGGGGTTCCCGATCTCCTCTTGTGCAACCGGTTTCGGTATGTAAACCCATCAAGGTAAAGTTTGATTCTGAAACTGTGGATGAGATTGTAAAAAATGTTGATGATTTCTCTTCCCATGTTGCTATTTTTCATTTTAGGGGCTTCTGGCCCTCGCTCTCTGATTTGCATGCTTGGATCTCCAAGCATTGAGAGCCCATTCTATCTGATGCGGTTTAGATATACCCTGTGGTTAGGGGTTTTTTTATTGTTAAGTTTGAAAATGTGGAAGATAGGAAAATGATTTTGTGTGACAGTTGGTTCACTTGGGATGAGCATTTTCCCCTGATGGCCAAACCCTGGTATTAGGGGTTTGATCCTCTCTCAGAGACATTCAATAAAATACCCTTATGGGTTAGGTTGCTGAATCTTCCCCTCCACCTCTGGCTGGATTCGGTTTTGGAAACTGTGGGTGAGGCTTTAGGAGACTTCCAAATGGTGGATTTAGACTCCTCTGAAATTTTTAAGACTACTCATGCTCGTATTCTAGTGGAGATTGATGTTTCTAAGGGTCTCCCTGAGTAGATTGCTTTGGATTCTCCTGTGGGCTCTTGGATTCAAAATCTGGATTATGAGAATATTTCATTTAGATGTAGGAAGTGTCACAAGACTGGACATCTGGCTGCACGATGCTTATCTAACAAGATCAAATCAAAGAAATTGCCCTCTTGGTGGGCGAGGGCCTTTGACCACCACTATACAGTTCAAAAAACCTCTAAGGATGGGGGCTCGAGTTCGAGCTTGACTCAGGATGATCATGCTTTGGTTGGAGCTTTAGCTGATTCTTCGGTTGCTTCTAATGCTGTCTTTGCTGTTGCTGGTGATGGCTCTGATGTGGCTCTGTCTCATGAGGTTGCTGCTATCCCTTCTGGTGCTGCTCCTACTTCTCTTGTCCAGACTGCTGATGCTACCCTTGTCCAGTCTGCTGGTGCTGTCTCTGATTCAATAGCCTTGTCCACGGACGCTGCTGGTTTTACTGCTCCCTCTGGTGTCTCTAGTTCCGTTGATGTTGTGTTTGGTCCAGCTGCTGCCTTAGGTGCTGGAGCTACGAGCTTTTCTGTGACCTGCCCTTTTGTGGGCTTGTCTAGCTCTTCTTTGGCTTGGCAGAAGGATGCCAGAAAGGTGGAGGATGGATGGACAATAGTGAAGGGAAAAAATTTAAACCTTCCACTCCTTTTGATATGAACTTACGTTCACATAAGGATGGGAAAAATGTAAATCTTGATAGCCCTTGTTTGTTTTTGGTGTGGGCTTTTGTCCACTTGGTAGGAACTCTGGTTTGTTCCTTTGGTTTGTTTGGTGGGGCACCACAGTTGTTTTGGTCTTTAATTGCAAAATATGTTTATGCTCTTGTATAAGGTTTCGGGTCCTTTCGAAACTTGTTTTTACGTAATCAAAACATATGCCAATGTAAGTATGTTCCAACATTCATTAACCAATAATGTATGCACCTATGCATCAATAAAGAAAACAGTTAATCAATTATACTAACAATCAACAACGTAAGGTATAACATGTGTCATAACAAAAATATGTCAATGTAACTGTTCATAATGTAATGTATGCTCCTCATGCATAACATAAGTATAATTGATGCAAGGTATGCTGCTAATTAGCTGTGTATGATCCCATACATAAGTAAGACATATGCTAAGGTAAAGTATGCATCCATGCATACAAAACTGAAATATGTTAATGCAAAATATGCTTCCATAAGTAATCAACATGACATAAGGAAGAAGTTCATAACACAAGATTAAGTGAGCCCATGTTTGAACTCCCTCTTAAACCACATACCCATAATTAAGTCATACCAAGGTATATGATAAGCCAATATACATAAAGGAAATGAGTCCATAACCAAATGCAATAGCCAATGTATATATATCCAAATGTAGTTCTTTCATAAGTATAATATATATACCAATGAGAAGTATGATCCATTCATACAAACATATGCCAACATGTAGCCAAAGTAACATAAAGTCAATATGTGTACATAAAGGTTATACTAATAATCAGCTGTGTATGTTCCTTTATAACAATGTAAAGTATAACATATGCCTGGGCAAGTTATGCTGTTAAAATTAGTTATGTCAATCAGCTAAACAGACATTCCAAATAGTTGATCTAATCAGCTATTAACGAAGAATCATATTCTCTACAGATAATGATAATTCCACACATACATGCCAAGGTATATTATAAACCAATATCTCAACATAAGTCAATGCTGTAAGGTTAATATACCAATTGTGCTTCCTACACATTAATAATGCCTATGCAAATGCATAAAACTAGTATGTGTATACCAATGCGAAATAGTTAATGTTTCCATACATCATATGCCAAACAATATGAAGGTATGTTGCAACACAATGTGAAGTATGCATCCCATCTAGTTGTGCTAATAGTAGATAATCAGCTAGATATGCAAGGTATCAGTTATGACATTAACCAACTATGGTCCTATATAAGAAAGAAGTTTATAACCACTAGTAAATTTTACCCTATTTTTTGACGAGAATTAGTCAAATTTTCTACACCAATTGGTCGAATAGGCGACTAAAACTATCGTCGATATTTTTTTCGTCGATTATTCTACAAGGAAAATCATCATCGAAATTTAGACCCTACAAGTGGTCGAATTATCGACTGAATCAATCCATTGGAATTGGAAGAATAAGACGTCGAATGCATAGCATTCTCGTCGATTCTACTAGTGTAATGGTCGAAATTGAGACCATAGGTTAGTCGAAATATCCACCAAAGTTCATTGAAGTGGCTGTCGAATGCATAGCATTCTTGTTGAACATAGTTATGTGTAAAGGTCGAAAAAGCGACCAATACTAACTTTTGTTTAAAAAAAAATGTGACCAGAAATGTGACATTTAGAAGATGGCATTGCTGACGATTTGAATTGGCAGGTTTGGGAGAAAGGCCTTGAAGACTAGGAATCCGTTTGGGCAATTGATGATTCCTTATTGCAAGATGTGTAGCCATTGGGCAAAGGAAAGGGGATTAATTCAGGTTGTCCTTTTTAATGTTATCCATAAACCAGCATAGGTGTAGTGGACTAATGCATTGTTCAGAAGACGAGTCTATGAGTGGTCAGTGTTCTAACTTGCATCATTTTGGATCTAACTTTGGGAGGAAAGATTGGTGCAACAGGGTTACTTGGGGACTTAAAAATGGTTAGCAGCATAAAGAAATTCTTTTGACAAACTTGGAAAAATATAGCCAATTCTAAAAATGGTTAAAGCAGATTTTGTAACCAAATTACAAGTCAGTTTCAGAAGAGTGATCTAAGGGCCTTGTTGTGCCTGATTGACTAATGCAGATAAGACGATGTATTTTCAGTGCAAGGGAGTTCCACTTCAAGATTTATGGACCATCAGGAGTCCCTTTTACAGTTTCAGGATCTTTGTTGGTTGTTTGAGATGATTTAATTGTATCCATATTCTTGTTGGTCTGCTTCTGCCTCTTCTATCTCTTGTGAGTTTTTAGAGGAGCGTTATTATCAAAGAAGCATAAACATTTGCACTATCTGATGTCTCCTTCCATAGATTTGAAAAGGAAACAATCACTATTTCTGTTGACAACATCAATTGCAATTTGAGTGTCCAGCAATAGAAAATTAATTTGAAATGACCTTTTGAATTCACAGGGCACATATTTTGGCAGAAGCACTAACCTAATGGAAGTGTTGTATTATTTATCTAAAACATTCTATCTATCTAGATTTTCCAAGCACCATGCCACATTAAGGTTATTGAATATCATGCATTGTCATTATAAAGTTATATCCATTCATGCAAACATGACAATTAATGCAAAGAATTATAGAGGCTCTTTGATTCTAAAACTATTAATGCTTTAGAATGTTCTCAATTGAAGGAAAATGCAACAAACAAGTTAGCAAAGATAAAGGGATTGATGATTTTTGTAGTTGATGAAAGCCCCATGTTGAAAAGGCAGTGGGTAACACAGTTTCTCGCGTTGATCCCTATCTTGATTGTGGGCATTGAACTTTCATTACAGGGATTCATATCAATTTCAGATGTAATGAGTAGAACATTTTTTCACAGCGAGTCAAAAATTCCTAGATGTTGATTTGAATGGGCAGTTTGGGGAGTCACCATGTCCAACAGATATTTGGAAATGGAACTGAATATTTAGATTGCAAGCTGACTTCCAATACATCTTGCATAGAGCTGTCACACCTATTCAATACAGAGAGGATCAACAAATGACAAGGGTTGGAGGAAGCCAACGGAAAGCATTATATAGGGACAAATAGGCATCGTCAACATTTGAAGCATGCTTATGTTTGCACCACTTATTATGTGTAAGGAAGAATCTACATAACAGTTTTCACGATCTATGAATCATTCTAGCATGCCGTGAAAATCAAGTATTTAAGCTATTAAGCTAATACACACAAGATTTTCGCAAATGAGGGAAGAATTCTTCCTATAACCCAAATATAGGATTTTGTGGGACCAAAAGTATAGGAGAAACCAAACCTGTAGTTTTCACCCAATTGTACAATTTTGGCTCAACTAATACTGAATGGAATATGAAGTGAACTGTCGATTCTACCACTTCCAGCTATATAAAGAAGAAAAGAGTACGGTATAAAATCATCTATTAAATCAAAAAGAAGAAAATTAAAAGTAGAGTGCTAAAGTAGATCTTGATAGGGATTGTAATTATAACTATACTAGATGAGATGTGCTTATATCCATTCTGATCAATTTGCCATATAAAAGCTCTAGGAAAGTCTCGTAGCCATGTCTGATCTAATGAACAATATTCTGATTTCTAGTGTACATTTTTATTCTCTATCAATGTGCATTTACATGTAAACATGTATAATCAATAAGAAACAACTTTATAATACTTTGTAGTTAAACCTCCAATATCTTTTTTGGATTATCCAAAACTTAATAGCTATTTTTGTGGTTTATATAGTATATATTCCTAATGCATAGCGCACTTTAATGTTTCATATTTATGTGCAACTATATCCACCATCCTTTTGTCAAGAAGACTAGATGAGATGTACTTATATCCATTCTGATCAAATTGCCATATAAAAGCTCTAGGAAAGTCCCGTTGCCTCAACGAAATGCATTTAAAGGTGACCGATCAAAACATGGAAAATGTGCAGTGCGATTCAATCTATGTCTGGCATACAATGACATTATCGGTGGTAATCATGGGAGGAATTTCAATTTCACTAACCTATTTCCTCATTTTATAATCTAATTGCATATTTAACTTATTTCTTTAAAAGCAAGGAAAGCCCCATCAGAGAAAAGTGTTCAGCACATAATACAAGCCTGTAATATAACTTGAAACAAGTTGAAGGGGACAATAGCTAATTCTAGCTGGAGTCTAATTTTTTTGTCATGGCTTATTTGATTGAACCCAACTACCAAATAAATTGCATTTTACTGGAAAAGGTTAAATTTGATGGATATCCATACACTGTTTCAAAGCTCACATTTTGGCATAGGCTGAAAGTATGCTAGGAATTTGGTAAATATAAACTGATCCGATTGGAGACCTATTTGTTGCAAATAGTGAAACAATGTGATGATATATTGGTGTTATGAATATAGAGTTCTAATAAGTATCGCATTTGGAACTACTACCTTGCATAGAGCTGTCACACCCATTCAATTTGGTGCAATAATATCCTTTTTAATTCCAACTCAAACTTATCATATGACATTACCCTTCTAGGTTTGGGTACAACGTTTTGCCTTCATTGTGCATAGTATGCATGAGAGTTGATTCAAAATTGGCATATTCTCTTGTTACCAGTGGTTGGTTTGTGGAATTCATCCAACAGAGGTAGTCTCTTCTTGCTATGTATATAAGACATGGATTATTAGGGGAGTTTCATTCTATCTCAAACTTACATATCACTCAAATCCTATCTCACGTTCCTAGCTAGAATACACAGGGGAGATTCATGGCCTAAACCTTTTAGGTTTGGGTACAATTTTCTGCCTTCAATGTGCATAGGCCATAGAATGCATGTGATTCGATTCAAACTTGGTAGATTCATTGTACAGTGGTTGGCTTGTGATTGTAGAATTCATCCAACAGAGGTAGTCTCTTCATGCATGTATATAATACATGGATTACTCATTAGTCATTAAAAAACCGACTTAAGTAATATTAGCATACACTGAAGAATAATTCCTATAACAACTTGTTCTCTAATAACAATGTGCAATGTCATAAAAGTGACAGATCTTTAAGACGGATGGCATCATCAAACATAACGTCTTTATAACTCTTCTAATTGTCTGACTTATAACACTTTACAACCGAAGCTGTCCATAAGTGCCCTGTCACAAGGACCAACCAATACAGATATGTTATATTTCTTGGCAGGTTAGTGGATAGTGGAACCAGAGCACATTCCCATTTAGTTGGCCTTGTCTCTTGAGCTAAAGTTAACAAACAAAGAAAACATATACTATCAATGAGGGCATGGAAAAACTCTGCAGCTCTTGCATTATAAGGGCACTGATATGGGTGTTTTGACAGGAGGCAGCATGCGCATTCATCAAGTGAAGTCAAGAAGATAGGGAAAAAAATTGTCATGAGAAAAAGTGTCAGATAAGGCAAGGTTTTAGGTCAAATCAAAAGTCTGCAATTAAAAATCTACTTGCAATGTGCAGATTTCACAGGCCTCTTCTTCCTAGTTACAATTAATCAAAGAAGATCCAGGCCTCATCTTCCAAGACATAAAGACACAAGAACTTATCATGAAGAAGCAACCCAATTATAGGACAAACATCACGGAGGAGGAGAAGTGTGATTGCATATTATGGAGTAATAGAGTTCATTAAAAGTGATGATAGCAAGAATGTAATGTACTAATTATTTTCATTTTTGGAATCCATTTATATAATAAGTGTAGTTTGTGGTTTAGATAGTGTGCATCGAGTGCAGTTTGTAGTTCAGGTGGTTTAACTTTAGATAGTGTGTAACGAGTGCAGTTTGTACTTCGGGTGGTTTAGGTAGTGGCCACAAGTGGGATATGACTAGTGAGCAGGAAAAAATATTAAACAACAAAAAAGAAATACATGGTGCTGAGAATAATATATCAAGTTTCCAAAACAACTCATTCTACCAGCTAATTTTCACGCATTGACTGTTTCAATCCTCTCTACATTCAAAACTTAGGCCATACTCTTTATGTTATAAATGCACCAAGTGTTTCAATATACTCTATATAATATGCCTGGTACTTGGTAGCACTTCTCTTCTTCAACTCTATCTATGTCCAGAGATGATTTTTGTTTGCAGCGTACATCCACACAAATTGATGAGAACTGTTGAAAGGAAGGCTCACGTAGATTCCAATGTGGTAATGACAAATATTTAAATGGAGATGACAGATGTTGAAATGGAAAATGTAGAAAAGTACGTAGACATACACAGATAAAGATTTAAAAATGAACAATGGTGATACAGTTTCAATGAGGGACAATGGCGGGGGCAATTCTATTGATAACCTTGTAAACTGATTCCTTCAAAGTTCAAGGTAAGTCAATTGATGATCCAATGATCCTCTGGAGAGAGAGTCCAATGATTCTCTCATTAAACATACAAAAGAGATAAATGAAGATGTTGAAAGTGGTCTTTCCATGTCTAAACCATGTGCTTGAAGTGGGCCAGAATCATAGTCAATTGTAAGGTCTTTTCGCAAGATGTTATTGAATTTTTTGTGTAGTACATGGTCAATGATAGTGTGGGTATTATTTGTAAATGGAAAATCTTTTCTCTTATAATTTAGAACATAACCATCTCATTCTTGAGTTTGTCCATGTCTACGGTCACATGTTTTGTATTATTCGCTGTCATACTAGTGAAGCTCCATGCAGAAATCAGGGCATTTTTCAAACAAAATATTTCATTTCAGGCACAAGAAGAAGAAAAAATTACCATATCAAACACACAAATGCAGGTCAATGTCCTACTTACCAAGTTGAAGGTCAAAGTCATCTAGATTGTAGGTTGCTGGCATGTATTTTATATGTTCAGGTTTCTCAGTTGTTCAACTTCTGAATGGAATAAATTCAAAACAAAGAATTAGTTAGAATGAACGAATCCACCCCCAAGTTGTCAAAAAAAAAAAGACAAATTGGATCTTTTTTCATTATCTCATAACTTTCCTTAATGTTCAAAGAGCAGAAATTTATTGTTGATAATACATAAATAATACCTGTTCTAACTCTCTCTTTGGCTTGAGTAGCCTGCAATTAGTACATAACAACAATAAATTATAAATGTATTTAAAACTTCAAAAACATTCACTGCCACTTAGACAATTATATGTTTTACAGACAAAGAAGTGCAAATGAAATTTAGTACTTACTGCTCGGTCCCAGTCACATCGATACACAATAATAGCCAGAACAACTGTCTGGACTGCTGTCCCACATATCATTCCAATCCATATCCCCTGTCATACAAAATATCGGATATCATGCTTTTAAATTTGAGAAAGCAAGGTTGAGAAACACAATCAAGCACAAGGAGATGATTAATAAATAAAATCTTTGTTTCTAGTTCTTATTCCCAGCTCTAAACAACCTTCCATTCTTTTGTTGAGTTTGTTCACATAGTCTACTTGGAAGTAGAGTTATTCAGGGATGCGTAGTCAGGATTCAGGTCCTTTTGACCCATCTTCGAAATGGGGATGTTCTAGGGATGCGATCACATTTTTCTGATTGTTTCATAGTATTAATGTTTTAGTTTTGATAATTTATTTGACTTAAATTCTCATTTGAACTTCAAGATTTTATAATGTATATATACATGCTTTACTTATATTTTCATATGAATATTCCCTATATACATTAATCCCTTTCATGCTAGCCAATTCTGATAGAACTCAAACTCACCGAAACGCCCTGTTTAAACACCCAACCAAGCATCATTCCAAAGGGTACACCAATGACATAGTAACACCCAATATTGATGTAAGCAACGTAAGATTGCCACCTTGATCCCACCGCTACCCCTAAAACACAATAAGGAAGAAGAATGCCCAGTCAATATCATAAATGATCAGAAATTAAATGTGATTTGTTCAGTGCTGATAACTCTTATTATAATTGTAGTTTTTTTATTCCTTTTGAAATACCTTGTTTCCAACATTGTTAGAAACATGTTTGATAAGAATAAGTTGGAGGAGCAAATACAGGGGTGCTTTACCTGAAAGTACTGGCTGAACACTGTTGAGGAGCACAAAAAAGCCCAGCAAAATTGACAGTTTAGAAAATGCTTCTATAACTATGGTACTAGTTGTGAAGACCAGAGCAAATTCCCGGCGAAGCAGAATAATGAGCAAACAAAAAACAAGGCCAATCATGGATGAAGTAATTGCAGAAACAATAACTGCAAATTTGGCTCCTTTGCCATTTCCTGCACCCAACTCATTGGCCACCCTCACACTGCATTCACAAGCAAACATATTAATTAACAATAAATACAAGGTAGATTTGAAGACATACAAGTTATTTGACAACATGATCTTATCTCAATCGAAGCATAATTTGATATTACTCAACATAAAATTTTTATCGTACATAAGGTAGACCTAATGGTTACATTTTGATTCAATGGGTCAATGAAATGGAAAGGTTCTATTTTGAACTCCATTCTAGTTATGACTAGAAGTCACCCATTGAAAAGTGGGTTATGCTAGAATTCAGGTATAGAAAGAAAAGATAAAGTTTATTTATAAGTCAAAAGCTTGAGATGTAGCTATCTAGATCATTGGTTCAGTTAGTCATTGTATTTAGTTGCCCTTTGTGGAACAAGGCCTTACAAAGAAAAACCCTAAACTACTTGAAATTGTACACGAATTTATTATAAAAATTGGACGTAAAAGATAAACATTGCCACAAGAAAGATGAAAATAAGTAGACTAAGATAAGCATTTCATGCTTGGAACTTCTGCAAAGGAGTGACACAAACAGAGGCTGTAGTAGATTTTAAAAAAAAGTATTTGAGTTTGATTTGTAAATTACATATGAAAAGTGAATCAATGAGTTTGAATCATAAATTATATAGTTGAATCGTAATAGAAATATTAAAAATTGAATTTTTATGAAAATTATTTCTTACATGTCAATTAATAAGCTAAAGGGGCTCTATAATAAATCGTTCATAAGACACAACACTAATTGAAAGTTTTGCAAATGGGATAGCAAGTTAAGTGGGCTTAATCTTAGGGAAACTCCATGGTAAAGCACGCTTGAAAAAGATAGGTTCTTGTGAACTACTACTCATGAAATATGAGTGAATGAATTTAATTCAAAAATTACATAATTGATTTCTGATAGTATATCATAAATAACTATGTTCAAACATTAAGAATACAAATTAATTATCATGTTAGCATTATGCATTTCATTATCATTTCAGCATTATGCATTTCATTATCTTTTCAACATTATGCATTTCATATGTCGAGAACATTTATAAATTTTGCATTTCATTTCAATACAGGGAATATTTAGTATAGGAAATATTCAGTACATACCCAGTAGCAATTAAAAAACCAAGTGGTATCATTAGCTCCCACCCATTGATGCTCATGCTGCAAAACACATATCAATGTTTTAAAAACATATTGTTTGCACCATTATATGAATTCCTGCCATTAATGAACATTAAAGAAATAGTTCTTTTTATGCATTTTTACCAAATAGAAAGAGACTCAACGGCAACAACCGAATCTGACAAATATCCTGTCAAGAGGACCAGTATTTTGTAATACCAATTCTCTAAACTGTCCACAAGATGAAAGTATGTTAGCACCATCTAAACATTTTATAAATTCGGGACTCAAGATACTTACATACATTTATATCTTCCATAAAAGAACTGGTAGCTAGCCATATCATGACACCGGATGCAACCGAGAGCTTGAAAAAAGGCCACAAGTCTGAGAAGCCATCTCTGGACAGATCTGTCCATGTCAGCGGACAACCCCCACACGTGGCATACAAAATTAGGCCAATTGTGGGCATCTACCATGCTAAATTCAATGTAATTGCCACACCAATTAACCCCATCTCAAATTTACTAACAAATAACCAGCTCAGAAAAATGTGGAGCACCAAAGAGGCTGCAGAAGTCCACCCAATCACTATGTTTTTCAATTGGGACTGCAAAAATATTTGAATGGGAAAGAGGAAAACAAATGAGAAATGTTGGGGAATGAACCAGATTGAAAGTGTTCCTGTTAATTCAGCAATGTCATTTGGCTGCCCAAGAATCTTTATGATAGGGGTTGCAAATATATACATTTGTAAGAGAATAATTGCAACTCCAAAGATTACAATCCATGCTCATTGTAGATACAATCCTAACATATGATATTGCCGAGCCCCAAAAGCTTGGCCCCAAAACCAAGGCACCTACATGAAATAGTCATATATCAAGTGCAATAACATGATCAAGAGATGGTTTAATCATTAAGAGTCACAACTACCAAGAAATAGAGCATCATGATTACATATGGAAAAAAGAGGTGTTACAAGTTTGCATCACACATGCTTAAGGCAAAAGTTTGTAATACAACTGAAGAGAGCTGTAATTAATATGGAAAATTAATCAAATGTAAGCAACATATGGCATTAATTTTGATAGTTTGATCAACGGCCACTTTTGCAAGCACCACCCACCAATCCTAGAAAGGAAATAGAGCCTGTATAACCATATTTGTTTGTCATACCCTTTTTGCAAGGAACTCAAAAATTATTCAAATTAAACAAGTATGAACTGTAAGGGACTAAGAAAGAAGGCAAAGGTGTTACCTCACTAGGATGATAGTAATAATGAGACAAAGAACCATGAAGACTAAATCCAAAGAGACCAGATCTGAACATCCGAGTTCGATCAAATTCAAAAATTGGTTTGCCTTCATAGCATTGTCAAGTCAACAACATGAGCATTATTTTCTGTCTAGTGTGTCATCAATGTTTTTAAATGTAGAATGAAATGGTTGTAAGTATGCATTTCTGCCACATGCAAATGATTTTGAGATATAGACCTGTGCAATCCAATCTCCCAAGGAATAGACAGCACCACTTATCGCCATCTTTGCCAAAATAGGATTTGTCATAAAGCGATGTTAGAATAGTTACTAAAATGGTCATAAATTATGTTCTTATAGTAAAAGAATACTTTGACATAAGAAAAAAACTACACAATATTAAAACATGACATTGTGCTTTAAAAACTAAAAATGTACTTGTAACGAAGAATTTCATTTTGACTTGCTAATTGGTTGTCACTATTAACTCTAAGCTTATCTTTAAAGTTTGAGCTTCACTTTGTTTCGAGAATAGTTTAATATTCTCTACTAAACAAGGCCAACCACGTGAAGGTGGAAGCTCATTTGCCCCCCCCTCCTCCCAACATCACTCTAAATTCCCTATTAACATTTAAGAACATTCATTCATTCATCCATTTTTGAAATATAACACTCAATCATTATAATCACATGATAACATTCATTAACACATAAATTCATTAACACACAACATTCATGAATAATTCATTAACACATAAAATTCAGTAACACACAACATTCATGAAGAATTCATTAACACATCATTCATCAACATTACTAGTACAAAATTACATCCATTAAGACAACGTTCTTTCATTAGCAAAAAATGTTAATTACAATCATTTCTTTTTGGGTTTCTTGCTTTTTTTTAAAATCATGTAATTTCTAAGAGGAAGATCAATGTCCTCTTCATTCCCCTCCTCTATTGATTCTAATTCCAACGCATGTCTCCTCCTCATCTGTTCAGGAACACGAGGCCGCTGCGCCAAAGGGGGTCCGCTGCAATAACTACTTCATGAGTTAAATTCACACCATTTTATATTAGTGAATTACAAGTATTTATTTAAGTAAAAGAACTATAAATCAAAAAATTAATTTAAAAAAACAAAACATAGATTTTCTTTACCTGAATGTGCCACATGATCTACATGGTGATCAGTTTGAACATCCTTCAGCACTCGTTCAGCATGACATGATTTTGTATCATCTAAAATATACACAAAAAGGTTACATCAAGTTCAATTTAAGATGTTAAATTGTATTAATAATTACATAATTAGTTTTAAATAGCAAATGAGCACCTCCATCGACAGTACGATGCACATCAGGGGCTTCATCATGCGGCATATGATCTGTGTCACGATTTAGAGGCTGCATTGCAATGTCATGCACATTATTATCAAATAGATTGTTGCTCAAGTATTCAATTTCTAATATATTTTTTGGCATATTTACTTGTGCACATGATGAAGGAGACTCTTCGGTTGGGCTAGTGAAAGCTTGCCGTAGGCGTTCAACCACGACTTGATAGCCTTCCTTGAAGGTAATTTTTTTTGTGTTCTGTCGTGGCCTCTATATTAAATTCAGAGCCCTGCATTTTTTAATTAAACAAAATTATTTGCATTTTATAAATAATTTTTCTCTGCAATTCATTTACTGCTACTTACAATTCGTGCTTTAATTTTGGAATATCCACCAGAGCCAAGTCTGTGCTGCCCAATCTTTTGCAGCCTGGCCTTTGTTTCCTTTGATGTGTCTTGTAACCTATGAAAAGTTTGAAATATGTTAGATGATATAAATATAAAGATCACTAATTAGTGCATTATTATATTGTACTAGTAGTTAATACTATTGCATACCTTCTTCTCTCATTTGCTAGTGTAATTCCTCTTTGAGCATCCCCTTTCTCCTTTGCATCCAAAATGAACTCATTCCAATTCCTCACTGGAATAAAGGAAGGACGCTTGTACTTTGGGTTCTGGACGAAACTCTTTCTATATGAGTCCCTCACAGTCTTAAGATGTTTGCAAGCTCTTTCTAAAATTTTATTCTCGTCAAAAATATTATTACCAAACTCATGCTGTAAATCTTTAATGAGCTGATCTTTTAATTTTTTGTCTTGCAAGTTCCACCTTTTAAAAAAAAACACAAAATTGTTAGATATAGTAAAAGAAAAGACCCGAATGAAAGGAAAAATATTGTACCAATTAATGATATGAAAAAAAAATAGTGGGATAAAGTTAGTTCACTTATGATGTTCCACCTTGTACGTATGGTGGGCCCGAATATATGCAGTGCAAGGTCATAAAGCATCCTATAAAATGAATTGTTTCTTGCAAAAAATGTCATGGGATAATCAATCCAAAACTTGTTATGAATAGGTAAATGCATATTACAATATAAATAATAATTATTTAAAGTATTTGGAAGCTTAGGACATTTTAAAGGCATCGATTCATTATCGTCAATCAACAATGACATCTGCATAACTTTCGTGCTAGAAACACGGGTAGATCCAGAAAATGATGGTGAATTATCACCAATACATGTACTCTGATCTGTATCTAGCGTACCAGATGGTGCCGCCGGTGTATCTCCTACTCCAAAAAAATAATCCACTATGTGATGCACCCAAGATTAAAGTACAAATTATCAAATCATAATTAACACAAAACCAAATATAGCAAAACAAGGATTTACCAGCTGGCATAGACCGTGAAGGCATCGATGTTTGCATGCCCCTTGTTGCCAACATTGCACTCGGCAATCTTGGATGGACGTCCGTCGACCTCCTAGGAGGAGTCTCCTGCACTTGATGACTTGAACAATACATTGTTAGCAAAGACATTCTGAAATAATAAAAGTAAGAGTTAACTTAAGAAGTTTTTGAATGTTCCAAAGAAAAAATTTCTTGTAACTTGTCAACTAAAAGATTATTTTACATGAGGCTGCAGGACCTCTACTAGTACTGGCCTCATCGCGTTGTCCTTGACCAGGTTCTAGATCAGTTGCCAAAAATTCCTGTAACAAGAACACATATTACATATTTTACTTCACAACATAAAAAAGTATAAAATATAAACCTTTATTGAACTTTTGTTATAACTAAAGATTCATTACTGCTTACTTCATAATGACGTGCTTGCACTTTCAATTCAGATAGCCTCTTCAGCATCTCCTCGGTTGGAATATTTGCTTCATCCAAAATTCTCATTATTTCTAAATTGATTTTTTTAAATTTTTTCCTCAACATAATTGTTACATTAGGTGTTTTTGCGATATCATCATCAGAAGGGGTAGCTATTGCCTCTATACTTACTGCAGGTGCTTTTCCCCTATCCTGAACATCAAATTGTGACAGGAATATCAGTAAAACTATCATAAAAATTTCAAAATCGTAAATAAAATAACGTAATAATATAACTTTTTTCAACTATCTAATTTGTACAATTTCAATAAGGTTTACCCTTGCTAAAGAATGGGTGGGAGGAGCATCCTCGTGGCCTCTATCATGTGCAGGATCCATATCGTCCTGTGACAAAGATTAAATATAAAAACTTAGTGAACTGAAAGCAATAGACTTAGCAAAAAAAAACTTATTAATAAAATGGTATATAGTACTTACCACCTTCATGATAGTAACTTTGTTTGTATCTATGCGATTTAAATGGTAATCTATTAGCAGTTCTTCCCCTGCACTTATTGATTTTATCACACATATAAAAACTTGATTCCCCTCACGCGCCTCAAATATGCAATTGGGTTGCTTATTAGTTGAGGAAGGTCGCGTACTATTTATAAAACCCGCAATATTACCTGTTGCTTTTGGTCTCCCGTCAATATACATTGCAAATCTTTTACTTTGATCATTTTCTTTCCATTGTATATAATTAGCTGATAGTGCATACCTACGCATACTTTTTTTATATTGAACAATCTGCATCCAATCATTGTAATTGTAACATGGACCGACATACTTGAACAATTCAACAACTTTGTTGTAACAAACCTTTATTCCATCTATGGAAAATAGGCCCAAACCATGTAATGAGGATGGAGCAATGCCATATATCCTCTCATTAACATAAAAATCAATGTCAATTGGAGGTAGCTCATTGGGTACCCATTCTTTCTCAATGTGTGTGTACCGAAAGGGCACCTTGATGTCACCTTTGGTCTCATCATCATAAGAACATGACCCCCCATTAGCAAGGAAAAATTGCATGCGTTTATTGAATTTTTTTCTAATATTTTGACCTCTAGTTGATCTCCCTATTTTAGCCGTACTACATGTAGAACTTTCATCTAGCATTCCCTCATTTCCCTCATTTGATGTAGATAGATCTGACAAGTACTTATTTGGTGGGTCCTGAAATCCATCAAATGAGATATTGTCACGTCCCTACTTCAAATAGAATTTTGTTAATATTTAAATAATATATATAGAATAATCAAGTCGTGATCCATACATACGGTTCTTCTTCGTCTATACGTGGGAGATATAAAATGTACTAAGTTGAAAGTGATTATATAATTATATTTCTATACGGTTCTTCTTTGTCTATATATACATTATATGATTATATAATATGTCTATTTATAACATACGTGCTCAGTGATAAATAAGAAGAATATAAGAAAATTATGTCTATTTATTGACTTATACCTGCTGATCCATGTCATTATGCACAATCCACCCCAAAGGGGTTAAATTTCCTGCATATGTTAATCATTTATCTTAAGTTAGCTAAAAATTACATGATGCGTATTCTACAAATAACTTAGAAGACAACATGAACAATATGCAACATTGTAAACATGAACAAATTTACCTTATATATGGAATGCAAGATCGTCAACAAAAGGGGTGATGATGTCTGTAGTCAATTGCCTATTTGCAAAAAGGGTGATAATCAAACACAATATATACATGTATCAACAACAATTAATTGAGCATTGTAAGCAAAACATTGGTAATTATAAATCACATATGTTGTACTAATCATTAAAATTGAACACAATAAATATGTAATCATTACAATTGAAATCAATAAATCATGTCAATCATTTCATTGATCATTTCAATCATGTCATTGATCATCATCATCATCATCATCATCATCATCATCATCACCACTATCATCATCGCCATCATCACCATCATCATCGCCACCACCATCATCATCATTATCACCATCACCATCATCACCATCATCATCATCATCATCATCATCATCATCACCATAATCTTGATCTTCATCATCTGCTTCATCATCTTCAATATCTTCTTCTGTAACATTATACTTTATCGATCTTCCTTTTGGATCATGTCTAACAATAAATGACCAACCCTGTTTATGTGGAACCTCTGAGTAAAATACTTGTTCACATTGGCTTGAAAGAACATAGGGCTCATCTGCAACTGGCTCAAACAACCTTGTATTAATCATTGTAAATACATTATCATGTTGAATAACAGTTCTATCTGGATCATTTTGATTTAGTCGTAGCCTGTACCATTTGACGACGAATAGAACTACTTTGAAAGAGTTAAAGTCGCACTCAATTATATCATCCAAGATGCCATATTATCAATTTTGAGATTATCAAAGATGTATGTCGTTTCTAGATGATATATTGGTGACCTAAAAAACTGCAGCTATCCCAGAATCACAAGTTTTCTTTGTGTCATCCAACTTTTTTATGCAAAATTCATGGCCATGATAGTACATAGTTTTGTGGTGCTTGACTTGCAATTTTTCAAGCGTGTGTAAATTATTTGCATCGTGAGTTGATACGAAACATACAAGTCATGATCATTAATAAATTTGTACGTACCTCTCTACCTATTAAACCATATGCTAGATCAATTACCATTGGCGTAACATTGAAATTTCTATTACGATGAGCTTCTCTAACCAATGAAGCAACACCTTTCCATGTTAATGAGCAACTATTTTGTTGACATTGTTCAATCCATACCGTCATCTAATTAAGATTGTTCGCAATATACAAATGTATTGCATCCCACTCTTGACCAACTGTATAAAAAAAAATACACCAATTATAAATAACTTATATTGAAGATTTATAAGAATTAATTAACTACAATAACATCTTAGATTTACCTCTCACTTTCCTTAATCTACCTTTGTCTATCAAGTACTCCCCTTCGAATTTGTTAATGGAGTTGGGATCCCAAATACAATCTACATGGATCTTTGCTGCAAACTTAGGAAGATATTCACTAATGTACACCATGGTTTGGTATACCATATATCCCTCCACCATAAAACCCTTAGGATGTGCTCTCTGTCAAACGAAGCCTTTCAAAAATTTTAATTGCCTCTCAACCATCCACATTGACCTAGTTGGTACAGGTCCACACAATTCAATCTCCTCAACTTGATGTATAAGGTAGTGTTCTTGTGCATTGAAAAAAGTTGAAGGTAGACACTTTTGCATTTCACACATAAGAAGAGAAATTTTTCTCTTCCAATATTTTATATCTTCTTTATTGATTTCTTTAGATGAAAACCACCTCATGTATTTTTCAAAATCATATATAACTTGTTTGACACTTTTGGCGAAGTGGTGTGGGAGAGATAGAGGTAGAACGTACTGCAATATTTGTAAAATGATCTTGTCAATATTTTATAAAAGAATGCAATGAAAACTACATGCAGTATACAAATATATAGTGAATACAAAATAACATGAATTACCTTAATAAATGTATGCCAATCGTGTGTTTTCATCCTTAGCCCAAATTCACTTTTCTTTGATATAAGATCGTTTATGTTCGCAACAAATCCTGTGGGAAATCATATTTTTTTTATGACTTCTTTTATAGTATTGCTCTGCTGCTCCGACAATAACCAAGGACACTTGTATCAATCTGGTCTCCATTGTTATTTGATCGAATGACATTTTTCATTGCATGGTTGGATTCTTCAATGTCACTACAAATTTTGACAATTTGGTCTTTATCACACCTTCCATCCAAGATTTTCCATAATGTCTCTGTTACATTCTTTCCAATATGCATAGGATCAAACAAATGCACAATTGAGAGTTGCTTGTAGTACGACAACCTACTAAATTGCATAGGATAACTTTTTAGTCATTTTGGAAGTTGGTCATTGATGCCTTGACAACCTTCACAAGCATCAATTACATCATCAGTAAACAAAACACAATATCAAAATATAAATTTGAAACAAAAACCATCAGATGGAATGACATTACCTCGACGATTTATTTTATTGTATGCCAACTTCCATAGACGATGTGTCATTCTCCGTGGCTTTGATGTACTCTCTTCTTTCCCATTGAAAAGATATTTTTCAGTAATTCGGTACTTATGATTACTATGGAGAAAGTGTCTATTCTCATCGAACACCTACTTTCTTAAACTTTTTGAATGACAAGATTTCATCTTTGGACCACAAACTGGACATGCAAATTTTCTTTTGTCTGAAGACCTACAAGATCGTGTATAATTGGATTAAATATGTTAACTTTGTGTTAGCACTATAACATACCAAAAAAGAGGTGTTAAGAAGAGAACATACCACAAAAATGTGTTAGCCTGGGGGCATCATGTATTGTTCATACAAGTATTGCATGTAATTAAAATTGTCTTTGTCCTATTGGTCTAGAGATGTCATACATAGTGACCTCATTCCATAACACCATCAACTCGTCGATAAGGGGCTCAATATATACATTGATATCTTTAACTTGGTACTTACCTAGTTGAATGAACAAAAATATTACATAATTATTATGACTATTTTGATGGATTATTTATAATAAATTAATTTAGATGACTATTAAATCAAAAAATACCTAGAACAATCAGTGCCAACATTATGTGCTCCCTCTTTATAGACAACGAAGGAGGAATGTTATTGTTGATAACAAAAACAAGCCACACCGAGTAAGTAGATCTCATCTCTCCAAACGGATTGACACCGTCCTCTACCAATGAAAGCTTGAGATTACGAAGTTCTTCTTTAAAGTGTGGCCATTTTTCCTCTATCTCCTTAAATGCCAAACCATCCAAAGACATTCGCATAATGTCATCTTGACTTCTATTGCGTGCATGGTAATCCATAAATTGTGCCAAGCTATTGCACCTGAATAATTGTTGTAGATGTGGAATAATGAGAATAAACCGAAGAACCTTGCAACGCACCTTTTTTGTTATTCGATCTGATTGATATCTACTAATATGACAAATAGGGCATTCTGTTGAAAATTCATACTGTTTATGATATATAATATGATCGTTCAGACATGCATGTATTGTTTGATATTCCATTCCAATATCTTTCATAATGGCAGATAATTCTCAGTACGAGCGAGGTAGAATGTTTGATGGTGGTAACAAACACTCACCTATCAACCTACGACCAAAAATATAATTTGTTAATTTAAAAAATATTAATTGCTACACGATTCACCCAATGTTAATTGTAAGAGAATTACGACTAAAATAATGAAAAAAAATAACATACCTTAACATACGTGTCATTGCTACATTGGATAAACCATTCATAACCTTCAAGTTCACCAACAACAATACAACAGCAAGAAGAGTTGTTTGGGAGCCTTCATATAGGGGCTCGTGTGCCTTCTCAAGTATAGGTACATCAAGGTCTGCATCAACATCATCATCATCATCATCATTTTGATCATCATGATCATCTTGATCATCGTGATCTTCTTCATCATCGTGGTTTTCTTCCATGGGATCATTACCTTCTATTTCTATATTCACACCTCCATGTTCCCTCATTTGGAAATCCACATTCTCTGGATTGTCATGGTGCATAACATGAAACCTAGGGAGGTTGACCTATATGAAAATGATGACCTTATATTAACCATGACCATGATGTCATCATCAAATCATGTTTTATGTATTTTATAAATTATTAAAATACATACCAATGGACGAAATTCGTTTCCCCCTTCTATGTGACCATGTTGCCTACAATGTTCCTCAGTTGTTTTGATTAGATATCTTCGAGTCTTTAAGCCCTTACAAATTTTGCAAGGACAATAACATTTTCCATCACCTTTTCTTTTTAAGTTAGACCACAGTCTAGCAATTGTCTCCCTATTTTTTTGTGCGTTGATATTGTCAGACATGGTCTTTTTTGAATGGAATGACTTGGTGGAAGAAGGATGATTTGTTTGCAACCTGCAGATACAAATCATTATTGAACAACCATTTTCTCAACTATAATTTTCTCAACGCAAAGGGACATTTATCATACCAAATCAAAGTTTAGAAATGGACGATTTTGATGCTTTGCCATTACAATAATTGAGCATTCATCATTTGGTATTGTGTATTCCATTTAAGTATGTCAACAATGTTCAAAATGCTATCACCAAGTACAGACATAGGAAATGAAAAATGGACAAAAGACAAGAAATAAGAAAAATCATTACGACTATAGAAAATCTGCATGTTCACAATACTACATGTGCATATAAGAGTCAATCAGAGAAGGTATATGCACAGGTGAAAAACATGTAGATTTATCAACCAAGCATTATTGGGAGCTTGACCCCGCAACAAATGGACTTGTGATGATATTTCACAATAATACATGTGTTGCAGGGTAAACTCCTAGTAGTGCTTATACAAATATGCATGTTCATTACCTGTGCATATGAAATAGCTCTAATGGTTACTTGAAAGAGTGGCTTAATATAAACAAAATGGTTACAAAGATGAGAATATGTGATTAGAATAATGGCAAAGAGAAAAAATATAAAAATACCACTATAATCCTTTAATAGATCAGCATAAAAATACCACTATAATCATTTCATTTCACAAAGGCAAAGAGAAATTTCAGTTAATACCATTGACTGGATAGTGTATGTCTACTATGTCCTTGATCACAACCTCCTCCTTGCTTGAGTAACCAATCCCCTACATTTGTGTGCTGGTCTTATTCTAAACCAAACACTGCAGGCCATGAAATTTCCAACATAAGTGCCATTTTCAAATGCCAAACTGATAGGAATATATGCTAAAGCCTTAAGTGCCAACATGCCCTTTCCTTGCACTCTACAAGATTTGATGGACAACACTTGATATGATTAAAAAATAGATATTTATATGAAAGCAACAAAGGCAGAGATATTACGACAAACTAATACAATTGGCCATGTAACGTATCAAGAACGAAAGCTGTGATCAAAGAATAAAAGAAAGATTAATTAATAGTTAATGAAGAGGCATGAGTCCTCACAAAGGATTACCTCTCCTCAAACAAGTGAGTCAATATAAAATGGAAGAGTAGATCAGATTGTTAGGATCATGGAATGGGAAGAAAAAGAACACAATCTATACACTAAAAAGAAACTCCACGGGATATAGTAAGAAAAGAATGGAGAGGGCATACCAGTTTCTATTGATAGTGATGTAAAAGACAAGACACATAATGCAATATATATTTTTATCTGGTGTGTGCCGAAGCCTAGAAAATCTTGTTAATAATTGATGTATATATTCAAGATATACAAATGAATATTTATAATTATATATAGAAACATTATACACATGATACAATAACAAGTAAAATGATTATGAAATGAGTGAACAATAGTAATAAAATATACAAGTTACTCTTCATAAGGAAGAGATAAGAAAATTTATAAATCAATTGCAATGCTGGTAAGCATTGTGTGACAACAAACAATACCGTAACACATCTATGAGTCTATGAGTTAATACTGATTTATAGGAGTCTATGAGTTAATACTGATTTATAGGAGTCTATGAGTTAATACTGATTTATAAATCAATTACAATGCTGGTAAGCATTTATGTGACAACAAATAATACTGTAACACATCTAGTTAGCACTCTACCCTTTCCTTGCTATACGGCCTACAAATTAGATTTGTACGGTTGGAAAACAAACTTAGAAATCAATCACAAAACCCTCAAAACTATAATAAAAAGGGATGGCCTCGTACTGGTAAAATGTATGGCCAACATGAGCATTTCCAATGTCATCTAAAACATCATCAAAATCTTTAAGTAAAATCTTAGACTCTAATCTAAAGCACAACTATGGATTCTAAATTTTTATGTTTACCTTCCAAATTTGTATGTTTTCTAGTAAATGGAAATAAGACTGAAATTCATGACACACCTGAAATTTGTATATATAATTTCCAAAAGGTTAACACCTACATAAATCTTGATATCATCACAATATAACATTATGTCCAACATAATTTCTAATATAACAAGAGTTGAAAACTGAACAGGCCTTACAAGATAGGTTTTTCCTTGCCTTAGCCACAATTTGTACACAACATACAATCATCCAACCCTACCATGGTACCCCTTCTTTCTTCTCATATTATTTTCTTAACAAGTTTATGGTACTCAAGAGGTCAATAAATATCATGAAACCATAATATAAAAATGATGCAAAAATAAAACTTGGGTCTCAATATGGAAACTAGTTGGGTTCCACTTCAATATGGTTCAATATTGTGTATCCCCACTCTTATATAACTTAGTCACGGTCTTAATTATATAAGGATATATACTTACTCTTTTATGACTTACCTAACCCTTAAGTGCACTTAGAGACTTGTCTCACCAAACTTATTCCAAGACTCCTAAGTGGTGTTTTTGATCTGATAGGCTTTTATTAACTTAGATTCAAAGGTTTTTAAGATTCTCAGTCAAACCCATGTTCCCAATATTCCAAATCTTCTTAATCAGTCCCAGAGACCTAATTGCAATTCTAGTAGCCCTACAACAGGATACAAAACCAAATAACTTCACCTTTTCCCAAAGCACTTGACAAAGCAAAAGCATTTATGAATACCCTTTTCCAAGTACTAAAACATATCAGAAACTTACTATGGGCTTCTTTGGACCAGGTCTGATTGTTCCCACATAGTGACCCTTAAATATCATGAAAAACTACCAATTTTCAAAGCATCATCACTCTCCCTTTATCCTTATCACTCCAAACTCTTAGTAGTATTATATAATGGTTAAAAATGAACAAATTCTGAAGGGATAAGACTCAGTCCACCGGGAACCCCCAAAACCCCAATTTGGTACTTCTAAACCCTCAATGCAAGGGTTTCTCAAATCTCCTATCTCCAATCCGTTCTAGGTTCAACAAGTGATTATTTGTGACTTTATATACCAAATTAGATCTTCAATTAGCACCAAAGTAATGGGTGATAGGCATCATGGATATGTAGTTAATAATTTTAGCAATGACTTCTACATGAAGGTTTTGAAAGAGTGGTTTTTGTTCCATTTGATAATAAGGAAGCCCAAGAAACTCTAGATTCTTAGACATTTCATTTTAATTAGTATTTGGCACAATTGAGAATACATTGTCATGGAGGGGACCTTGAAAATCCCCAAAACAAGGCTTCCCACAAGGTTGGTCTCAATGACATGTACAAGGTATGGTATGAAAACAATAATTCTTTTGAATATCCTTGGATCATCAATTTCTAATGTATCTAGTAGATTGCTAATATGGACAAGTTTGCAAGAACATCCAAAAAGGTGAGGAATAAAATGAAGAGGCAAGATCCACAATATCAATGACAATATGAGAAAGAAAATTCCTTGGATGGATGAATAATGGCCCATAGGGACTTTTAGGTACAAAGCTATCACAAGGAAAAGAGGAGAATAGGACCAATCATGAAGTAGAAGTGGAATCCATGTGATTGAGACGAGAACCTTTGAAACTAATTAGTATGATACTCTAGACTTCATTATAAATGCTAAAGATAACACAAAACTATGAAGGTGTTGAAAGTGACATTGAGACATTAAAAGTAAGGGGAAAATATTCATTGATCTCATAACATTTATGGCTCGTACTTTGATTTGTATAGATTGAAAGAGTAATCCTGAGGAAAAGACATCCATTGACTCAAAAAGGATATAGAGTTTGATTCAAATGAAACTCCAAGAATAAATCTAAATTAACAAAAAAAACTCAAAAGAAATGTATATAAAAAACACACTATAAATGCTTTAAACTCTTTTAATATTCTAAAGAAGAGAAATCTTTATAAACATGTTTTTGTCAAACACTTAGCTTGGTGTAAATCTTAACATACTAATTACGTTATCCAAACTAATTTAAAATATTTTCTAAAAGATTAAATAGCGTAAATAACTGATCTATCATAATATTTTAAACCATATAATATGCGAAACAACCACCTTTTATTCTAAAGCTTCTAAATATATTCTCTTAAATTTGTGTTTCCTTAATATATTGTATTGATAAAAAAGCTGTATCCCATAAAAAATCTGAATAATTTTTGTAGCTATTGAATTCCTATCTATGGCCAATCTGTCTGTACTGCACATTTTTTAAAGGACTGTCATTTCATGGGAGAAGATTTATTTATGTTACTAATGTATTATGCATTCTTTTAATATTAAAAAAATATATATTCATGTCTGTAACATACTATTGTCTTAAGGTTGCCACAGATAGACAAGGTTGTTCTGAGATTGTTGCAGTGAAGTGATAAGAGGCGACAGAGATATGACTTATATTGACAGCTTATGAGATAAAGGCTGCAAAGATCTGAAAGAAGTTGACAGAGCATGAAAATAAGTGGTATTCTGAGAGTAGTGTATACCAAATTTTTTTGGGGTTCATCAATTGTTTGAGCTTTTCTTTTCAAAACATACATTGGGCAACTCTCAAATCAATGTTTACAAACTTGTATTAATCACAATGAATATTTGAGCCCTACAATCTTAGGATAATTCTCAAAGATATGCTCATTATTTTATAATATCCTAGTATATATCCTTATATAATTAAGACCATGACTAAGTAAAGTTACATAGCATATCCCCACTCTTATATAAACACTTAGCATATATAGAGACAATGAAATATCATCATACATATTGCACCTGTAATAGCACTTGCAAAGGAAAAATATTGTGAGTAGGAGCATAATTTTGGGAAAGGTCTGGGATGGAAAGTAGTTGAATTGACAGGTGAAACTGCAACTGATTTGAAGCTATTTGAGAAAGGTCATATTTTTATAAGTGATGAAGGGTGCTCTCCTTAATACCACAAGCACATAACAAAAATAGAGAAACAACAACAATAATATGCAAGAACAGAAAATTGGCTTCTTATTATCTCCACAAATGTGGAATTACAAACTTTCAGAATTACAATATGCAAAGCCACATGGGCATTCCCTTACAATATTCTGTAGGACAAAGCCTCAAATCAATACCCAGATCTACTACCCAGAACTGCCCTAGACAACACTACGGGCCTTCTTTATATAGGCGATTTCCACCGCCCGAGAAGGTTCTAGAAATTTAGCCCTTAGGGCCGACCAAACTTATAATTATTTTATTTTACAATTTATTACATCAAAGTCGGCTCAAAAATGAGTTTTGAAACCCAAACAAAAATTTTGAAGAAAAATTATTTTTCACCATTTCAGGTGACCCAACTTCCGAAGACCATAAGTCATCGCCCGTTGACCCGATTGGCTATTATAACCCCATTCTGGAAATGCCACGAAGCGCTCTACAGGCTTGACCCATGCAAAGCACTTGTCAGCCAAATTTTCAACCTCATTCGGGGCCTCTAAAGCCTTCAAAACTGAGTTCGAAGTTTCTGTACCCTGCTGCCCATACCGAAAATCTTCAATATCTTCAAAACTACACCTGATCTAGCCATGAAACTTTGCTGGCAGGCTGATATGACTGAGATGAACCTCCATATGTAAAATTAGACATTCCGAGATCGTAAGACCAACTTACTAAAAATAGCAAGTTTCCATAAATAGCAACTCTGCACAAGATAGCCCTTATTGAATACAAAAATATAAATATTTTTGGGTGATGCAAGATTGCTCTTACACCCAGGATGCTCCTGCATCAGACACCCGGGGTAATTTGAGAAGTGACCCTGTCACGACTCAGGTGTGCAAAGGAAAACCAAGACAGTTAACCTCCTCCTTTGTTAGCCATGATGAATCTTCAATAGGTCGTCCTTTCCATTTGACCAAATACTCTTCATATGTCATGTTCCTTGTGCTTCTGCCAACACGACTGTCCAGTATGTCTTCAATCTCCTTGATATCTAAACTGGTTGCTGGAATACTCCACTGTGTTGCTGCAACCTAATCTTCAACACCTCCTTCATGATACTCTATCAAATTTGAAATGTTAAACACTGGTGAAATATTTAGCTCATTAGGCAATCCTACCTCATATGCATTTCCTGAATCATGCTTCTTCAATATCTTACATGGTCCAAATTTCTTCATTTTTAGCTTGTTATATGTACCAACTGGAAACCGCTCCTTCCGCAAATGAACCATGACTTCATCCCCAACCTAAAATTCCTTATGCCTCCTTTTCTCATCTGCCTTAGTCTTATACTGCACATTCATCTTGGTAATATGCTTCCTCACCTCCTCATGGATGTTCTTCAAATGTTCTGCAAAATCCTCAGCTTCAGCACTACTTATTTCTCCTTTATCTATCTTTGTCAACTCAGATGCATTTCTTGGACTACTTCCATATACAATCTGGAATGGTGATTTACCAGTGCTCCTGTTGATAGAATTATTGTATGCAAATTCTGCCCGTGGTAAAATCAAATCCCATCCTGTTGGCTTATCTCCACCAAAACATCTCAGTAGATTTCCCAAACTTTTATTCACCACCTTTGTCTATCCATCAGTCTGTGGATGATGTGATGAACTGAACTTCAAATCTGTCTTCAACTTCTTCCACAATGTCCGCCAGAAATATCCAACAAACTTAGTATCTCGATCTGAAACTATGGTCTTTGGCAAACCATATAGTCTCACCACTTCTTTGAAAAATAATTCTGCTACATGAACAACATCATTAGTCTTCTTGCAGGGAATGAAATGTGCCATCTTCGAAAATCTGTCAACTACTACAAAAATTGAATCATGTCCCCGCCGTGTTCTCGGTAAACCAAGAACAAAGTCCATACTGATATCCTCCCAAGGCTTCTCTGGTATAGGTAATGGCTGATACAACCTTATATTTTGCTTCACTCCTTTCACTATCTGACATACTCTGCAACTCTGTACAAACTTCTTCACATCTTGCTGCAATTGTGGCCAATAATAATTCTCACCAACCAAAGCAAGGGTTTTATCATGACCAAAATGTCCAGCCAATCCTCCACTATGCTTCTCCTTGATGAGATTCTCCCTCATAGAACTTTTTGGAATGCACAACTGACTCCCTCTGAATAGCATATCATCTTGGATGATAAAATCCAGCCATTTCGTCCTGTTTAGAGTAACAGGTTCTGTACAAGCTTTCCAAGCTTCACCAAAATTAGGATCCTCTGGATACAAATTTTTGAGTTGCTTGAACCCAACCATTTCAATCTGCATCTCTGTCAGCAATAGTTTCCTTCTGCTAAGAGCATCCGCAACCCTATTAGACTTTCCACTCTTGTGTTTCAAAACAAATGTATAGCTCTGCAAAAACTCAACCCATTTCAAATGCTTCTGATTTAACTTTCCTTGACTATTCAAATATTGCAACGTTTGATGATCAGTATACAAAAAAAACTCTTTAGGAAGCAGATAATGTCTCCACTTCTTTAATACCTGAACTATAGCATAAAATTCCTGATCATAGATAGAATATTTTCTCTTGGCATCATTTAACTTCTCACTGAAATAAGCAACAGGTTTACCTTCTTGGCTCATAACAGCTCCTATTGTAGTACCACTAGCATGACAATCTACTTGAAACACCTTATTAAAATCTGGAAGTGCTAAAATAGGTTGTTCTGTAACTTTTTGTTTCAACAATTGAAAACTCTTTTCTGCCCCATTAGTCCACTTAAACTCTTTTCTATCCCCTCATTATTTCAGTCAAGGGTCCACAAATACTGCTAAAATTTTTGATAAACTTTCTGTAAAAGCTAGCCAAACCATGAAAAGATCTTACCTCAGTAGCACTCCTTGGAGTAGGCCATTCAAAGATAGCCTGTACCTTCTCTGGGTCCATTTTTAGACCTTCTGCTGAAACTACAAATCCCAACACTAACTCTTTCTTCACAAAACTGCACTTCTTCAAATTAATCAACAATTTCTCATCTCTCAACTTCTCAAACACCATACAAATATGCATCATATGTTCCTTCAATGTCTTGCTAAAAATCAAAATATCATCTAGGTAAACAATGACAAACTTACCCAGAAATTCTTTCAGAACCTCGTTCATAAGCCGCATGAAAGTGCTCGGTGCATTGGTTAGCCCAAAAGGCATGACTAACCACTCATATAGTCCTTCCTTTTTTTTGAAGGCAGTCTTCCATTCATCTCCTTCTCTGATCCGAATCTGGTGATATCCACTCTTCAGATCTATCTTTTAGAAATACACAGCCCCACTCAAACAATCCATAATATCATCTATTCATGTCAATGGAAACCTATACTTGATTGTGATCTTGTTTATTGCTCTGGAATTTGTACACATCCTCCACTCTCCATTATTCTTTGGTGCTAATACCGTTGGTACAGAACAAGGACTCAGACTCTCTCGAATCAACCCCTTCTGCAATAACTCATGTACTTGTTTGTTCAACTCTTCAATTTTTGCTGGTGTCATTCTGTGTGCTGCCTTATTTGGCAAACTGGCTCCTGGAATCAAATCCATCTGATGACTGATCTTCCTTACCGGTGGTAATCCATCAGGTACATTATCAGATACAATATCCTGAAACTCATTCAACAAATCTGCAACCTCTATAGGTACATCCTCTACTTCTTCTTTACCAACTTTTGGAATTAAAACAAAACACACATGCTCATGCCTCATACCATCTAGGAATTTTCTTCCATCAACAAATGTTATTCTTGCATTACCACATACCTTTTCTTCGGTCTCCTTCAATGGCTTTAGCTTATGTCGCACTCTATCCTTTGTCAGGGAATAGGTATTCGCACGACCATCGTGTACAGCACATCTGTCAAACTGCCATGGTCTACCCAACAATATATGACATGCATCCATAGAGATGATATCACATAGTACCTCATCTTGGTACCCGCCGATCTTGAACTTTACCAGGCACTGTTCACTGACCATGACCTTGTGGTCATCCTGCACCCAGGCAATCCGATATGGATGTGGGTGTTTCTGTCTCTTGAGCTTCAACTTTGTCACCATCTCTTCTGACACCAAATTGTCAGTGCTTCCACTATCGATAATCACATCACAACATTTACCCTCACACTTGCATCTAGTGCGAAACAAGCTCCTCCTTTGTTTAGGTTCATTCTCACCACTCAGCAAGACTCTTCTGTTAATTAACGTTTCTCCTCTTTCAGCATCTTCAGAATTTGATGATCTAGCATCTTCATCTACATGTGCAACTCTAGCCTGGCCTTCATTTCTCTTGTCTGTTCTGCCTTGGCACTGAGGACATTCAAATACCCTATGACCTTCTTCTCCACAGTGAAAACATGTTCCACAGAAGCCTCCTCTTCTAGATCCTTGTCCTCTTCCTCTTCCTCTCTGATCTCTATTACTCTAATCTTGGAAATGATTAGAATTATTTCCTCTCTAATTCTAACTGCTATTGGCCTCATCCTTCTTTTTTGGGTCTTTATTTCGGCCACCATATGACCGTCCACCAGATCTTCCACCACTACCTCTTCCATTTTGTCTGCTCTCAAACTTCTTGTTCAGCTTTTCCTCTACTTTTAGGGCAAACTGGTATGCCTCCTCAATACTGTTCATTCGAACCAGATTCAACTCCTCCTGAATGCTTGGCCTTAACCCATTAAGGTATCGGGCAACTTTCTCCTTATCAGCTTCTGCATGGCCTGTTCTGATGAGGAGTTGATAGAACTCCTTTGTATACTCCTGAACAAATCTTCCTACTTGCTTCAAACTTTGCATTTTCTTTAGTAGGTCAAGCTCATAATCAACAGGAATGAACTGTCGCTTCAATTTATCCACCATCTGATCCCATCTTGTGATTTTATCTTTCCTTCTTCTATTTTGCTCCAATTGAATTTCTTGCCACCAGATCTTCGCATGACCTTTCAATTTGGCTTTCACAAATTTGACCCTATCAGGATCCTCAACATCTTCATACTCAAAATATTCCTCACATTCATTGATCCAGTCAATCAATTCCTCTGGGTTAAGATTTCCAGAAAATGTAGGAACCTCAATCTTAGGTCTTTTCCCAATCTTAGAAATCGCCCGAAAAAGTCTTTCTTCCTCCTGGTTCACAATTTCAGCTTCTCCTTCTTGATATTCTTCTTCGGCTTTATCCTCGCTTTCATCTCTGACATTAAGATTCATTCCTTTGCGAATCTCTTCTTGCAATGCTCGCACTTGTCTGTGCAGCTCTCTAACCTCAGGTGTCACAGCACCAGCTCTTTCGCCACGTTCTTTTCGTGGAGGCATTTTCGTGATGTGCGCTAAAACCCTAACCACGGTCCTGGTGCAAACTACCTCACAGTCGGTGATCTGTTTGCACACTCAAGAACTCCTGCTCTGATACCACTTGATGAAGGGTGCTCACCTTAATACCACAAGCACATAACAGAAATAGAGAAACAACAACAATAATATGCAAGAATAGAAAATTGGCTTCTTATTATCTCCACAAATGTGGAATTACAAACTTTCAGAATTACAATATGCAAAGCCACATGGGGATTCCCTTACAATATTTTGTAGGACAAAGCCTCGAATCAATACCCAGATCTACTACCCAGAACTGCCCTAGACAACACTACGGGCCTTCTTTATATAGGCAATTTCCACCGCCCGAGAAGGTTCTAGAAATTTAGCCCTTAGGGCCAACCAAACTTAGAATTATTTTATTTTACAATTTATTACATCAAAGTCAGCTCAAAAATGAGTATTGAAACCCAAACAGAAATTTTGAAGAAAAATTATTTTTCACCATTTCAGGTGACCCAACTTTCGAAGACCATAAGTCATCGCCCGTTGACCCGATTGGCTATTATAACCCCATTCTGGAAATGCCACGAAGCGCTCTATAGGCTTGATCCATGCAAAACACTCATCACCCAAATTTTCAACCTCATCCGGTGCCTCTAAAGCCTTCAAAACTGAGTTCGAAGTTTCTGTACCCTGCTGCCAATACCGAAAATCTTCAATATCTTCAAAACTACACCTGATCTAGCCATGAAACTTTGCTGGTAGGCTGATATGACTAAGATGAACCTCCATATGTAAAATCAGACATTTCAAGATCGTAAGACCAACTTACTAAAAATAGCAAGTTTCCATAAATAGCAACTCTGCACAAGATAGCCCTTATTGAATACAAAAATAGAAATATTTTTGGGTGATGCAAGATTGCTCTTACACCCAGGATGCTCCTGCATCAATAAGTACACCTGAGAAATGGGATGATTTTTCCCGTAGATGGAAACAACGTAAGCGGGTGCAGCAAGTCAGCTTATTTATTGTGGATGAACTTCATTTAATTGGCGGAGAGGGTGGTCCCATCTTGGAAGTAATTATTTCTAGAATGAGGTATATTTCAAGTCAAATTGAAAATTGTATTCGAATTGTTGCTCTTTCTACTTCACTTGCAAATGCTAAGGATCTTGGTGAGTGGATTGGAGCTACTACACATGGGCTTTTTAATTTGCCCCTGGTGTCCGTCCTGTACCATTAGAGATTCATATTCAAGGTGTTGATATAGCCAAATTTGAAGCTCGAATGCAGGCAATTAGAGATTCATATTCAAGGTGTTGATATAGCCAAATTTGAAGCTCGAATACAGGCAATGACCAAGCCAACTAATACATCAATAATTCAGCATGCGAAGGGAGGCAAACCAGCTCTAGTGTTCGTGCCAACAAGAAAACATGCACGGCTTACTGCCCTTGATTTATTAACTTATTCAAATGCAGATCGTGGGGAAAGATCCCAGTTTCTTCAATTTACTGAAGAAGATTTGAAACCTTTCATTGCTAAAGTGAAAAACCTACTTTGAGCCATGCATTGTCTAATGGAATTGGGTATTTACATGAAGGTCTAACTTTGGTAGAACGGAAACTTGTAGCTCAGTTGTTCAGTGTAGGGGTGATTCAGGTGTGTGTTGCAAGCAGTTTGATGAGTTGGGGGTTGTCTTTGTCAGCACACTTGGTGGTTGTCATGGGTACATAGTATTATAATGGATGGGAAAATGCTCACACAGACTATCCTATTACTGATCTTCTCCAAATGATGGGGCGTGCCAGTAGACCTTTTCTTGATAATGCTCAAAAATGTGTAATTTTATGCCATGCACCTCGTAAAGAATATTATAAAAAATTCTTATATGAGCCATTTCCTGTTGAGAGTCATCTTGATCACTTTCTCCATGATCATATCAATGTTGAAGTTGTCGTGGGCACTATTGAAAGTAAGCAGGGTGCTGTAGACTATCTTACTTGGACATTCTTCTACCAAAGACTCACAAAAATTCTTACTATAATCTTCAGGGTTTTAGCCACAGGCATTTGTCGAATCACCTTTCTGAGCTTATAGAGAGCACATTGAGTGATTTGGAATCAAGCAAATGTGTTGCCATAGAAGATGATATGTATCTTTCTCCTTTGAACTTAGGGATGATAGCATCTTTTGGGTAGAAAACAAATTTGCACTAAAGGGGGCTTTGTAGCTTGCATTGTGAGTTCACATATATTCTCTAGTGAACTTTATAAGATGTTTAGGGAATATGTCAGGGCCATCCAACTATATATTCTAGCTTTTAGTTTAACTAAGTATTTCTATATGGCCCTAACACTATATGTGCAACTAAGTATTTCTAGCTTTTAGTTTAATGCATAAAATAGTAAAAATTCTTAAAGGAAACAACAATAAAGGAAATCCAACATCGATTCTAGTCATATAACAATGGATAGTGTGACCAAACAAGTATGATTGTGAGTGAATAGACAAATGAACTAGTAGCAGTCTAACTACTAATGAAATGCTTGTTACAATGAAACTTAATTGAATATATCATTAACTTAATTTAACTATTTGCTATTAAGTGAATAAAATTGACATCTAAATTAATTAATAATCAACTAAACACATTACCACTATGTAGAAATGTAATAAATGAAATTGTTAATTAGTCTAGTCTAACTAGATGATTACTTCAGCTCAAGTGGCCCTTGCTCAAGGATTCATAACCTTGAACCAATTCATAACTTTAACTTGGTTGAAGATAACCATCAACTTGTATGAAAAGTCTTAGAAATTACAATAGCTGTAGTCTATATTAATGGTTGTAATCTAGGAAAAGATCTGAGAACATTTAAACTACTACTCTTAAGCCTATCCTCAATTTTATAGGAATATCTTAGAAGCAGCGATCATAAATGCCATTAAAACTTTACCACATGAATTTCATTCTTCACCAAGATATGACTTGTTCTAAAAACTAAATTACTTAAATAGAGCTACAAACATGGAGTCTGAGTAGAACTAAAACATTCCATCATGGATCATGCATTTTTATAGGAACAAGATTATCACCTAATGGATGACACCTTAAACACCTACTTGTCCTAAAGCAACTAATACTTACTATTATAGTATAACACATCTAGCCTAAAGTCAATAGAATGTGTGACTCCAATGCCCTCTATCATATATAATCCCTTGCAAACTTTGATTTAGTAGCACCTCTCTTGTTTCTTATTAAAATATACCAACTTCCCCTGCAACCAATGTGGAACTAAATGAAGAAGAAGTCGTAGATGAAATTTGAGTGGGATCCAATTGCTCTGAATGTCCAATGCTACTTTAGTGTACATTTCCGCTCTAGATTGTAGTGCTATACAATTGTAAATGCAATGGGGTTCTTTCTTCTCCAGCGCCTAGGTTAAGTCTGTTAGATCTGGCCTCTCCCTTGCAGCTAGAACGGGCTTAATAACTAGTCCCATGTACTTAGATCAAACATTAGACTCCTTCAAATGTTAATACTCGGGGTCTCTATTAGAAAAACCCTCCATCACAAATTGCAAACAATATCAATTTTGAATACACCAGGTTCCGTCAGAAAGGCTCTTTCTTTCGCAGTCATGAAACTCGATTTATCTTACTGTTTCGTTCTTTCAACAGAACCGAAACATAAACACATAAAACTTTGTCAATAATGAATACTCAAGCTGAGATTCATCGAACATGAAGTTGGATATTTAAAAACTGAATAAATAACATTTTGAATTCAACCTAAATCCACAGTTTACATATCTCAAGAGGGGCCAACCAGGAAGGTTAAGGAAATAATGAAAATCCTCGCTGAATGAAATGGTTTCAATTTTCTTGATTACAACCATAAAAAATTTAGGACATACCTTTGGTTCAACTCTTAACCCTGTTCCAGCTTCTACCTCCTTCGCACGGGCTGCAATAATCGAGTAATAATCATGAAATGAGGTTTCAAACCTTTTTTTTTAACTTTTAAGTTATGCCCGTGTTGGTCAAAATTTCGACCAACACAGTGTTAGTCAAAATTTCAACCAACACAGTGTTAGTCAAAATTTTGACCAACACAAACATGTATTAAAAAAAGAAGAAGTTTTCCTTCTATAATCCGACCAACCTAAACATTTTTATTTGACGGTCGAATTGTTTAGTTGAAAAATAAGGTCAAATGTACTAGTGAACACAACACTAGAGCTCATGATTATACTCCCTCTGAATCATACATGCCATGCACTTAACTCAAGATGATCTACTCCATCTAGATCAATATGGTGAGATTTTTATGTAATCCCTATCAGCTCCTTCTGAGACTTAGGTTTACTTACAAAGTTTTAGACTCCCTCTTGATCCAATAAGGAAAGACAATTTGAAATTTTGAAGGAGGTCAATAGGTAAATTTCAAAATATGCAAGAACCTTGTGTTCTACCCATATCTTCCCAGCCAATGAGAACCAATAAGTTTTCCCATAGAGGGAAACCAAAGATATTGCAAATCAAAACCTCATAATAAGAAGTAAAGTCAAATTACTATTTCCCGGCCAAACCCCGATTGCCATTCTTAGCTTTGAAAGAGTTAGTTTGTATTCCTAAATCTGAAAATTGATCTTTTTCTCTACCTAGGCTTTGATATCATGTTAGTATTTTCTAGATTTATCAAGGAATGATCAAACTATAGAGGTCTTCCAAACACTAAGCACAAGATATAGAATAATAAACACAAGAAAGGCGAGATGTTACACGGATTTGGAGACCTTATGAGGCCTTCAAGTATGCCCTCAAAATCTTGTTCCTTGGTTGCCTTTAATTTGTCCTTTGAATCTAATTTGGCACTCAAATTTGAATGAAAACAACACCCAGATTTACTTCGATTTGCACTGTAAGAGTTGTCCAATCTGTCCTATATACAGTCCTTTAGGTACATTCGATCTGCACCAATGATGACAGATTCTTCAATGTATTGCATCACATATGCAATGTATGACAATTGTTGATCAAGTATATCATAGATCCTAATATACATAATGTATATACATCGCTAATATACCACACATTGCTGATTATATACATCACACTTATTTGCCAAGTTTGCTCGCATCATGAGCTCGCACTAAATCTTCTCATTGATCTCCATGGATGATGTGGATCATACTCCAAGATTGCACAAGGATAATTTGCTCAGCACTTTAATTCACTCTAAAAAAATATGGATTCGCTCCAGCATAATGCATTCACTTAATGAATTTGCTCCAGCACTTTGCCAAATATGCTCAAAGCTATACATGACTAATTCGCACATGAGATAAGGAATTCGATCCTAGAAGGGAGAGAATCATGTTATGTTTTTGATGATCTTTATCTCAAGGATTGACCATGCATATATATGGATTCAAAATGCTAAACTCCACCTCTCTAAGGTGGCCGACTTGGGCCCTCCAAGTATTTAATTAATAAATAATAAATAACCTTTATTTATTATTATTAATATTGCCAAATATATATGCATTATCTTATAAACAATAAATAATAAATATCACCCATATTTATTATTATTATTTATAAATCAAATTATAATAAATATTTCCAATATATTTATTATTTCCTCTTTCTCCAAGATGGTCGATCTTTGACGTAAAGGCCATAATATCAACAAATTTTACTTTAGATGTCTCTATGGGGATTTGAACTTGGGTCTTCACAATGAAAACCCAATGTTTTAACCAATTAAGCTCACTCCCTTGGACTTCTTTATTTCATTATTGTTCTCTTTAAAGTTTATTTTAGTTTTTTAATCTTCATTGTAAAATTTGTAGGCATAGGACTTTAATACTCCAAAAAAGCTTGGAGTAATGTAAAGAGTCGTATCTAAAGAAAATGTGTTTCCCTTTCAAGCACCTACATAGTTCTAGATTTGATTCCAGTTCATTTGTAGAATAGAATAGAGTTAATTGAGAAGAAGATAATATCCCTGAAACTCCGAACCCTAATGCATATCACCTTTGGATACCAGCTTGGATTGATGAATATTGAAATTAAATGATTATTTTTAAAACTACAACCACCTCATCATTTTTGTTTTCTTTGTGGGGAACTGATACTTTCTATTTTTTCGGTGTTAATGGGGTGTTTCAAATTTGAGTAGTGAGAATTGTCTAATTCCTTGCTTATTCAAGCATCAACGTGAGACCAATGCAAGCTCCATGCAAGAAAACACACTAGAAATCACCTATGGAAGACCTAGAGTAACTACTCAGAAATTCACTTTTATTTAGAAACCACCTCCATATTAGCAACCAACTATGGAAGACCAAGAGATAACTTAGCATTCCACTTTAGATGTCCCTTTGGGGAATTGATCTTGGGTCTTTCAAAACACTAAAAACCCTATTTTTAACCAATTAAGCACAATCCCTTGGGCTTTTTATTTTATTTTATTATTGTTTTCCTTAAAGTTTATTGTAGTCTTTTTTTAATCTTTTGTGTGAAATTTTTAAGCATATGACTTTTTACTCCATAAGAACTTAAAAAAGAAGAGTTTTCGATCTACATTCAATGCAAAGCATGTTTCTCTTTCTTAAGAAAACATGTTTCTCTTCCAAGCACCAACATATTATATCTAGCTTTGATTCTAGTTCATTTGTAGGATAGAACAAAGTTAATTGAGAAGGTAAAGTCCCCCAAAACTTAGGACCCTAATGCAAATTGTCTTTGGATACCAGTTTGGATTGATGAAATTAAATGATAACTATAAAACTACAACCACCTCATCATTTTTTGTGGTGGTGCGGGGAATTGATACTTCCAATTTTTTGGGTGTTGATAGGGTATTTCAAATTTGAGTATTGAGTATTGCATGATTCCTTTTATTTATGCATAGACTTAGAGATTATTTAGGACAATTTATGAGGAGACTCCCAATTGAAGCTACAAAAGAAAAATAGAATGATGTTGATGAATTTGGAACAACAAAGCATTCTTCTTTAGAATTGTCGCTTAGAATTATATAAAGTTTATTAACACAAGTAGAAGTGGAAACATTGCTTGATAGTTCACTATTTTCAATAGAGAAGGAATTTCACAATACCCATAGGACAATTGACACTATGGTAGATCGAGCTAGCAATGCAGATGATGCACATGATTGTCCCTTGCAATCTTTCACATGTTCAGTTCCTTTGACCCTAGAAAGGATGAATCTTTAGTGACAAACATTTCCCCCTCGATTTTACAAACTTTCAAGAAAGCTTCTAAAGATCTTAATTATTTTCAGTTTGAGTTCACGGTCCTTGCCAAACCTACGATTATGGGACAAATAACTAGAAACTGAAGTTGTTCCCATCTATGCTAAAGGAATCAACTTTACGTCGGTTTATGGGGTTGAGTGTCGATAACATCCATACATGGGATGAAATGGAGAGTAATCTTGGATAAATATCATGATTATTATAGGGTTAGAGATAGAAATGACATGCTCTTAATAATGAAGCAATTGAGGATGATGAGTTAGAATATTATTTGGACTATTGTTTGTTTGTTTGTTTGTATAAGATTTGTAAGTAGCATGGATGATGAATTGAGGAAACCATCTTTTAAGAAGGATTGATAAAGAGGTGTAGGAAGCCTTAAACCTCTTGGGGAGAGAGGACATGGACAAACTTGTTTTTGAAGATATAATTGCATTGTGTAGAAATTACTCTTACTAGGCCAAGAAACATGAAGATCAAACATGGGAGAAGTGGTGGAGACATTACCAAAGGAGGAGTTGGCAAATTTAAAATTTGATATTTTACCTCATCTAAACACTACATTAGATGGTTTACAAGCCAATAAGAAAACAATGGAACCTGTGGCAATCTATTGTCCAATTTATATACACACAAACACCCATTTAGCAAATGCCCCTTGAACAGAGTTGACTTATGTAGGATTTGTGAAAAGAATCACCCCACAAATAAGCGTATCCAACTAGCTAAAATTAAGAATAGATTGAATAAATCACCATTGGTTGAGAAATAATTTAATTATTTGGGCCAAAGATAGTCCAATCTTGGTTATATCCAATACCTTAGACAAGTTGGATCTAGAGCCCACATAGATCGGATGTTGGATCAATGAGAAGGGCCATGGAAGGTACCACCACCATAGCTACCACTACAATGGGGATCTCTATGGGTTCAAATAGACTAGGTAAACCCATCATGGCCTACCTTTCCATGGCCAAACTAAAATATTAACCAATACTAATAGTCTTGGGTCCTCAAAAAAATTAGGGACACAAATGATACTTGAACCAACAAGCCTTGTTACTTGAACTATGCCAACAATTACCTTCAAACACAAAAAATTATCTGAACTTACCACCATTACCTATTCAACTTGTAGTGAATCTGATGGAAGGGCATCCACATGGAGGGATTGATGTAAGAGAGTAGAGACACAAACCCCTTATCATATACAAAAATATAAATGCACATGAAATGCTAAGAAGTAAAACCAAATATTTGCAAACAAGATATTGATTTCTTTATTGAACAATGCAAGAAATGAGATTGTCTCTATAAATATGCAAATAGATGAGACTATCACCCAAGGGATGATGAACATAGTCTTAAATTTGGCGGGGTTTGATCTAAGACCCGCAACCATAGTGTTGTTTTTATTAGCAGTCCAAGGCTTCTTGCAAAACCTCCTTCAAATTCTCCTAAAGATGCCAAAAAAAACTCTCCCAAAAAATAAAAACCAACCCCTCTCACAAACTTGCACCTAACACTATATCGAACATCCCCACTCTCCCAAAACTTCTAGAAAAAAATGCTACAAATGCCAAAAAAAAAAGTTTGCTACTTCTCTATTGCATCAATTTTAAAACCATTGGTTTTTACTAATTTTAAAGTCAAACCAAGGAGGAATGTAACACATAAGTAAAAGGTTAAGAAGATTCTGTTGGGCTCCCTCTATGTGGATGCCTTTGCATCAAACCCCCATGGTAGAAAGAAATGGTTCTAGAGTGAAACTCACAAACATTTATAAGTTTTGTGCTTATTTTGAATCCACTTCTTTGCCTTATCTATTTGAATATGCTTTATTAGTTTTCTCTACAACTTGATGTCTCTTCCATCCTTCATTTTTCCTCTTTCTACCTCTTTTCACATAGTTTAACTCCCACCAATATGCACTAGGAAACTCTGGATTATCATAAGCTTCAACATCATCCTCTTCATTAAAATAATCAAATTTATGCATTACCTTCCTTGAAATTGCTGCGATAATTTTCCCATCATCTTTCTCTTTTATAACATTGTGTTCCTCTTTGATGTTGCAACATTTAACTCTTCTGCATTCACATCAGTGCTAGAAAAATAGCCATGGGATTCTTCTTTCCCGTCTTGCAACAAACTACTAGTTTCAAAACCTTCATCTTCAACAATCTCTTTATCAAGCAAGAGATCATCCATCAATCCACCCTTGACTTGTCCATCCTCTTCCTCATTTATAACTTCATCTTCCAATGGATTATTTTCTACATCATTTTCCCTTATACCAATTTTATCATCCTTAAATGAATCAAATTCAACAATGTTCTAAGAAAAGTCAGATCTTAAATTTTTTCTTCCTCCAATGAAACTGTCATTCTGCCCCTCAAGAATACAATCAACATTGATGCAACTTGCATGAGCAGGTCATAATCTTCATCTTCATCCTCTTTGATTGATTCTTTAGCTTCATTAATCAAACATTTACCAATGTTCTTACATACCATTTCATCATTCTTACTCTAAGGGTTTCTATTTATGTCAAACTCCATCATTCATCGATGTGTATGTATTTTCATAACCATTGTGCATTTCCTTCCCATCAAATTGCCATGGTCTTCTCAATAACATATGACAAACATTCATTGACATAATATCACACAAGACATCATAATGGTAATCTCCTATATTAAATTTAACTAAACATTCTTCAGTCACCAAAACTTTTTGCTCATCTTGCAACCAAGCAATCTGATATGGATGTGGGTGCCTTCTTTCTAATTGTAACTTGCTTACCATTTCTTTTGAAACAAGATTGTCTGTACTTCCACCATCAATGACATTTCATACCTTACCCTTACACTTACATCTTGTTTGAAATAAACTTTTCCTTTGAACTAATTCTCTTCCTCCATTCATCAAGACTCTTCTTGCAACAAGTGTTTCTCCATTTTCTCCATTTTCTAATTGTTAGGATGATGTCATGAGATAGAGAAAGCCATATGCCAAGGTTCAAGCACCTGAAGGTGTGTTTGAGCCACGTTTGACACCAAGGTGACTTTGATGGACGTGATAGTTGAAGGAGACTTGTAGTTTAGATATATGCTACCTCATATTTTTGTAATATTCTATATGAAGGCATATATGCCAATATCTATGTATGCTGACATGTTTCCATGAAAAAACAAGTTATCTTGAAATTTCCTCCTCCAAAACCTCTACCCTATCTTCCTCTACTTCTTGAACTTTGATTTCTAGAACTATGTGAATCCTCATATCTCTAATTTTTGCTATTGCTCTGGTCTTTATTTTTCTGATTTTCTTGATTTGAAACTTCATCCCAATATCTATATGATCTTCCCTCTTTCTTTTCATCCCAACCTCTTCTTTGCTTGTTTTCAAATTTCTTGTTCAATCTTTCTTCAAATCTCAAGGAAAACTAGTGATTGGTCTCCATTATGGATAATTAGTTGGCGCAGACAATTCAATGCACACTCCTAATGGGACAATTGATCCCCAACTAATGTTTCATTATAAAGGAGGTTCATTTAGTTATCAACCAAGGATGTATTTACTTGGATGTTACTGGCATTGTATGTGCAACAAAGTAATTTTAGTGTCTATTAAAATCATAATATAGTAATAAAAGACAAAAGTAATAAAGGAAATCTAAAACCAATTTCTATCACAACAGTGATTGTAGGTGTAGCCTCACAGGTATGGCCATGTGCAAACAAAATAGTGAATAATGATATAACTATTAATGAAATGTTCAATACAATAAAACTTAATTGAATCAATCATCAACCAATTTAAATAAATACTGTGAAGGAAATGAAACCTACATAAATGAACTAGTGATTAATTAATTATACTACTTATTCAAGAATGCAATAAAATAAATAACTAACTAATCTATTCTAACTAGAGGAATAATTCACCTTAAGTGGCCCTTGCTTGAGGGGTTGTAACCTCAAATCAAACCAAGGCTTTACTCAATTGAAGGTAATCATCCACTTGTATTGAATGGTACTAGAAATGACAAAGTAACAGTAGGCTATAATGACAACTATACCCTAGGAAAATCTATGAATTAACATCCGAACCATTAGTCATAAGACTATCTTGGATTTTATAGGAAATCTTAAGAGAAACGATCATACATGCTATTGAACTCTTATTACATACATGCCATTCTTTGAAAATATATGACTTATTCTAAAACATAACAACTACTTTAATAGAGCTACACTCCATCATGGATCATGCATTTTTATAGGAACAATTATCGTCCAATGAAGGACGATTACCAGTTCATGAAGTCTCCATTACAATGTATGTGGTCATAGTGCAATAGTCTCTTTGGTGAAGGAAACCTCATTGTTCATTGTTTTTGACTCCTTCCTTCCATTATAGCTATAATAATTGTATGCAATTATAGTTCATCATCCTCCCTTTGAAGTTGTAGGTTACTTAGATACACAAAGGATACACAAACATACCAATTTAAACCTAAAATATCATAAAATTGGAATTAATTACCAAATCGCACAAACTTATAGATATAATATATGTCATCATATTATGTATATTAAGTATCATTATGGGCTCATCATATATGTTTAAGTATAAAAAGGTCTTAACAAAGTTTGATAAAATAATATAAAACTAACCCAAGACAAACCAAAAAGATAGATTTTTAGACTCATCTCACCCCCCAACTTAGACATTTGCTTGTCCTCAAGCATCGAAGACCTACTATTGTAGTACAACACATCTACCTTGAAATGCGCATATTGTGTGACTCCACTCCCTTCTGTCATATAGAATCCTTTGCGGCCTTTGTCTAGTTCCACCTTTCTCGTTGGTTGTTAAAGTCCACCAATTCTCCTCCTAATCGGTGTGGATTCAGATGGAGGAGTGGTAGATGAAATTTCAGTCGAAGTCATCTGTTTTGAGTATCTAGTCATGATTTACTATATTGGGTACTTGAGACTCCAATGCTATACAATTATAGTTGGAATGGGGTTCCTTCTCTTTAAGTGCCTAGGTCAATTTAGACCACCTCTCTTGACAATCATTTTTTATTTTCCTTCTCTGCGTAGTCAAAAAATCCTTTATCTTCCTATAATCCTATAACCTACATTGATGGATTTTCTTGGCAACTTCCTTCCTACATAACATGTCTACTCACTGAATGATTTGTTTTGGCTTTTCAACCTTTTCTCAGATATAAAGTGGGTAATTCTATTCTCGTTCTCTATAGGCTTGTGATAGGTCACATATCTCCTTCACATTCTTCAGGTACGAGATTAAAACCCTTAGCTATATCCAACATAAAGAGAGGATTCTAGTTAGAATTGTAGGGTACAACCAAATTATGTAGATAAAACACAAAGTTGGTTGCACATGCCTTGTGGTAGCTTTGGAAAACAAACGAGGAACAACCTTGGTGTAACTAGTGAAATTGGTAGATCACTCAATAATTGACAGATTTGAAAACACAATTTTTTCATGCAAATAGAGGGAATAGACCTTGGTTGGTGGCCTACAATTGTGTAACTAATTAGGAAGGTCTACCATGTGTTCCAAGACAACCTTTTTTTCTAGTTGCGTATCATGAGTAATTTTGAGTTGCTCATTTTGTTTGGCCTACTGATCTTTGTAACAATCCAATTTCAAATGCTCATGCCATAATGCCATACCTATAGTCACAGTAGTGAGTACAGACACACCCTTAGAAGTAGGTTGTGCTTCAGCTATGTCTTATGTTCTTGTCTTCTTCTTCATTTGTTGAAGTGTGGTTTGTGTTTTCAATTGCCTCACCTTTTTCTTAAGCTTACCTTCCTTAATCCTTGACTATTCACTATGCTTGCAATTTCTTGATTTTCTAGAGTGCTCCTTGAAGTTCATCTTCGTCATTGCCCTCAGTCACTACATACTCAACACCATGGCTTGACTTTGACTTTGGTTTCACAAGAGATACCGAAGGTGTCCGGGAGTTTGTTGTTGGGGCATCCTTAGCTTTTGAAGCCCTAGATAACTCTTCTTCATATGGCATGCCATGTCCTATATTTGAGTCAACCACTTGATCATATATTTCTTTCTCTTTTTGTGACTTTTCACACTTTCCTTGTTTTGTCTCCTATTGTAACTTCTCTTGATTTGGAACATTCACACTTGGGGTTTACCTATTATTTTAAAATGAGTATTCTCTTTCTAAATATGTGTCTTCATTGGTAAAAATATGCATTGAGTCCCTTGGCTTTTCTCTTTTTTTACTAAGGCGCTTGGAATGCCTCTCAGGGGTCTTTACCTCTTTTACAATTTTCTTCTTTGATTTTGGTTTAGTTTTGTGAATAGTTGTAGGTTCCTCAAGAATTTCTCCTAGATGACATTTTTCTCTAGTCTCTTCTTCCCTAGGACTATCTTTACCTTGTATGTACAACCCTTGACTCTTCCTTTTTAAACTTAGGGATTTTCACACTAGAGGGTTTCCGCCCCTTCTTTTTATGCTTCTTTTTGAAAGAGAAAACACTGAGCTCTTACATTTCCTCAATCATGATTTGAGAGAAGTGTCATGTTCGAGTGAAGACACAATATTTTGTTCCCTCATGGCTACAGGTGTTCCCATAATGGCTACAAGTGACTTTTGTCTAGGGGTACCCTTGTCACTACTATGTTAATTGCAAGTCTTTCTATTAATTCTCCCTCTAAACCCTTACGACAATGTGAAATTCCTTGAGTTGTAGGAGAGTTAGGAAAATTCAAATCCTCATCCCTAATATCTATCCCTTCATTTTCTAATTGCACATCATCTTGGTTAATTATATGTTCATACCCTTCATTCATTACTTACTTGTGGGGAATATCCTCGAGGAGTCTATTGGGTAGGTTATCCCATTCTTTGAAATCTTGCCAGGAAGCATTAGGGTACTGAGAAGAAATAATTTTTTTCACTAATAGTACTACTAAATAGTCATGCCACAAGGAAGACTACACTCTTTTGACAGTCTCGACTGGTGCTGAGAGGGGAGGGGTGAATCAACACCTCTAAAAATTTTCTCAATAATATAGTGAAGTATACTTATAACTATAAGACAAAATAGATTCAAGCATATAATAAAAACAAGCAAACAATCACACAGTGACACCAGATTTATCACATGGAAACAAGGTTAGGGTGAAAACCACGGTGTGAGGAGACCTCACAAATTCTATACTCTTCTAGAGTACGCCGTGTTAGGAGCCTTCCCAGTTAAAGGTTTAAAACACACTGTTAGATGCGATTTGGTTAAGGGATTTATTACAATAAGGCCGGTTAGTGCCTATTTGGTTAGAAGACTTAGAACACCTTGACAGATGTCACCCGATTAAGGGATTTGATACAAGGGACCTGTTAGAGTCCACCCAAATATTGAGATTTAACTATTGTAGTTGTTAGAAAATAATAGAAAGATTGACCTTTTACAAGTGGCTTTGCATAGCCTAATAAGATCTCTGTTTGTGCTCAACTGAGAAGCATCACCGGTCACCACAGGTGTGTTATCCTCTATTATTGTGCTTCTCTGCACACTCTTCTTTCTCTCTTCTTCTCTTCTTAATTTTTCCTAGCTTCTTTTAAGATTTCAAGTTAACTCTTTTCTTCGGCAGAATGAAGGCAAATCATATTCTCAACATGTAGAAGAATATATAGAGTTCTTGCCATAATTGCACCTCTCATGCATGACCTAACTTTAGATCCCTTTCAGATACATCACTCAGTAGAGTATCAGCTCATTGAGGAAACATCCGATGCATGTCCTTGCTTTATCTACTTTATGAAGAAAACAATAGATGCATGTCAAGAACCTTTCCTTCATAAGAGACAACTCTTTATTTTAAAGCCATAGTTTCTGGCTTTAAAACCTCTAGACATGCCTCAAATCGATCACCATGTTAACTCAAAGTCTTCCGGATTTAGTGCAAGAAATCCTAGTCAAAGAGTTGGTTGAAAAATATATTTGACTACGACTTCCTTGGTTCATACCAGATTTGTTACTAGATCCATTGAGATCCTCATGTTGTGAACAGGTAAGAGTCTTTGACTTGTCACTGTCCCTTCCTTTTCTTACCAGTCGCACATTCCTCGGTTGTGTTGTTGACACTAGTTTGTACTTTTAATTCCTCTATGCTTGTCTACACCGGTTGTATCCTAGTCCTCGGTTGACGGTTGAATCCTCCTTTCCTTGACTGTATACATTACCTGGTTGCTGATGCTTTGTGTAGTGACTGATTACACTTGATTACAGTCTTTTCTTTCTTATATGTGTCACCGGTAGCCAAATTGACCTCTTTTCATATAGATCTCCTTAGATCTTTAGACTTTAGAGAGATGAAAAATCTCTAACCTCTTTTGCCAATCAATGACAATACTTGTACCAGTAGAAAGCTTACCGGTTACCATCTCTTAATGCCAACAATCTCCCCCTTTGGTATTAATGACAAAACCTTGATATCACCCATCATATCACTGGTTTTCTATGCTTGCATCTCTGTATCACTGCCACTACCACTGCCACTGCCAGTTTATCACCAAACTCTCCCCCTTTTTGACAATAATGCCAAAGGCTATTTTGAAAGACTACCTTTATCTAATCTACTCCCCCTATGAGCACCGGTCCTTTTCATCAGTCCAAAAAAGATGAGGTGTAACCCTCTATTGAAGCATAATGAATTCATCATCACCTTTGCAGGTTTATTGAAGATCATGAAGGGGTATCACCCCAAGTTTACCTCTGAGATATTAAAAAGTACTCTTTGGTAATGACTTTGTGAAGATATCAACAATTTTTTCCTTTGTGGGAACATACTCCAATCTTACCTCCTTGTCTTGTACCAACTCTCTCAAGTAATTATACTTGATGGAAATGTGCTTTGTCTTGGAGTGTATGACAGGGTTCTTGGATATGTTAATTGCACTGGTGCTATCACAATAGATAGCTATTGGTTCAGGTATATGTTCTTTGATTCCTTCCAGAAGTTGTTTGATCTAGATTACCTGCGTGCAATTGATTGCAAAAACAACATATTCAGCCTCTGCAGTAGATTGTGAAATGCAGTTCTATTTCTTACTTGTCCAAGAAACTATTCTCCCACTGACAAAGAATGCGCCTCCACTTGTGCTTTTTTTGTCATCAATGTTGCCAGCCCAGTCTGCGTTAGTGTAAAATTTTACTTGGAATCCTCCCTTGTGTGGAAACCACAAGCCATATTCCCCAGTACCCTTTAGATATCTGAAAATTCTCTTTACTGCTATCAGATGTGTCTCTTTGGGATTTGTAGAGAATCTTGCCTCTATGCCAACCACATGTGCAATGTCTGGTGTACTATGAACAACATATTGTAATTTTCCTATAATGGACCAATACATTGATTCATTTATTTATTTTGCATCATCCTCCTTTGATAACTTGAGGTTAGTTATCATTGGAGTTCCAACCGGTTTAGATTCTTCAAGACCAAAAGTCTTAAGAATTTTTTTTATATACTTGGACTGAGATATAAAAATACCTTCTTTTAGCTGATGGACTTGTAGTCCAATGAAGAATTTTATGGCACCTATCATAGACATCTCAAATTCTTTCTTCATTTCTTTAGCAAAGGCTTTGCTAATCTTGTCATCTCCTCCAAAGATGATGTCATCTACAAAGATCTCAGCAATCAGATTTCCATCTTTTTCGGTCTTGAGATACATGTTGTTGTTGTCCCCAGTTCTTGTAAATCCTATGGTCAGAAGGTATGAATGCAACCTCTCATACCAAGCCCTTGGAGCTTGCTTAAGCCCACAAAGAGCCTTTTTCAGCTTACAGAACATACCACCTTTTTGTATAGATGTGAAGCCTTCTGGTTGTTGAATGTAGACTTCCTCCTGTAGTATTCCATTCAAGAATGTAGACTTGACATCCATTTGATATAATTTAAATTTCTTGTGAGCAGCATAGGCAAGAAAATTTTTTACTCCCAATCTAGCCACTGGTGTGAAAGTTTCTCCATAGTCTAGTTCAACTTCCTGGGCATACCCTTTGGAGACCAGTCTTGCCTTATTTCTTATTACTTTCCCTTCTTCATTCAGCTTATTCCTATAGACCCACTTGGTCCCTATGAAATTCTTTTCCTATGGTCTTGGCACAAGCTCCCAGGTATCATTCTTTTTGATTTGCCCAATTTCTTCCTCCATGGCCTTGACCCAATTTTAATCTTCTAGAGCTTCCCTAGTGGATTTGGGCTCTATATAGGAGAGAAAAAAAATATTCTCTTTGGCCTTTTTCCTGGTCAAGACATTTGCATGTTTGTCACCAATTATATTGTTAGTGGAGTAACATGTGACATACCTTGGGAGAATCAGTCGCTGTTCTCAGTCAGGTTCTTCCGGTTGAGAAACTTGTTCACATTATGGTTCCGAACAGCTTCTTGTTCACCATCTTGTAATGACCTATCAGCTTCAGGTACAGTCTCCCACTCCAGTTGTCTATTCATATGTTTTTCTCTTTCATCTTCAGTTGTTGCTTCATTGAACTCAAAGACATTTCCTTCACTTTGACCTTCAAGATTGTCATGATATTATGACCAATCTTCTTGATCGGTTCTGAAGATTCATCAAATTTTACATTGACGCTTTCAATTATTTTGCCTGTTCTCTTTTTCAGACACTGGTAGGCTTTACTTTTGGTAGAGTAACCCAAAAATGTTCCTTCATCACTCTTGGGATCAAAATTCCCAGAGTACGTATCTCTTTTGATGTAACATTTACTACCAAAGATTTTGAAGTGGCCTACACTAGGAGTATGATTGAACCAAAGTTCATAAGGAGTCTTACTAGTTCCCTTTTTGACTTGAACTTGGTTCAATGTGTAGACAAAAGTGCTAATGGCTTCTCACTAGAAGTGATGGGGAAGATCCTTCTGAATCAACAAGGTTCTAGCACAGTCGATCAGAGTCATGTTCCTTCTTTCTGCTACACCATTTTGCTGAGGAGTCCTTGGTGTAGATAGCTGTCTCTTTATTCCATGTTCCTCACAATAGTGAGTGAAATCTTGAGAGGTATATTCATCTCCTTTGTTTGACCTCAGACATTTCAAGCTTTTACCGGTTTCCTTTTCCACTCTAGCCTTGTAGATTTTAAACATGTGGAAGGCCTTTGATTTCTCTATAAGAAAGAGTGTGCACATCATTCTTGAGAAGTCATCTAGAAAGATCATGAAGTATCGGTCTCCATAATAGATCTTTGTCTTCATTGGTCGACACAAATATGTGTGCACAAGATCTAGAACATTTTCAACAGAGAATGATTTACTGTTGAAACTTGTTCTTGTCAGTTTTCCTAACTAAAAATGTTTACAAAAACCTCTGATGGGTTTTGTAATCTCAGGGAGTCCTCTAACCGATTTTTTTTTCTCACCTTGACAATATTGTCAGAGTTTATGTGGCAGAGTCTCTTGTGCCACAACCAGCTATTGTCTTCTTTGGAAATATAATAGATTTTTCTTGATTCTCCTTTTACTAAAGCTATGAGACAAGATCATTCCATTGAGTCTAGGTAGAACAGATTACCTTTGCTTTGTCTACCAATTGCAACATGGGTTCCAGACTGATTCTTAACTATACAAGAACCTTGACCAAATTCCAATAGGAATCCTTTGTTATTTAGTTGTAAAGAAAAATAGAGTTGGCTCTGATACCAATTGACAGTCCTGACTGGTGCTAAGAGGGGAGGGGTGAATCAACACCTCTAAAACTTTTCTCTTTAAATCTAGTGAAGTATACTTATAACTGTAAGCCAAAATAGATTCAAGCATATAATAACAACAAGCAAACAATCACATAGTGACACCGAATTTACCAGTATACTCTTCTGGAGTACGCCCTGTTAGGAGCCTTCTCGGTTAAAGGATTAAAACACACTGTTAGATGTGACCCGGTTAAGGTATTTATTATAATAAGGCTGGTTAGTGCCTATCTGGTTAGACTTAGAAGACCTTGACAGATGTCACCTGGTTAAGAGATTTGATATAAGGGACCTGTTAGAGTCCACCCAAATATTGGGATTTAACTATTTTAGTTGTTAGAAAACAATAGAAAGATTGAACTTTTACAAGTGGCTTTGCATAGCCTGATAAGATCTCTATTTTTGCTCAACTGAGAAGAATCACCAGTCGCCGCAAGTGTGTTCTCCTCTACTATTGTGCTTCTTTGCACACTCTTCTTTCTCTCTTCTTCTCTTCTTAATTTTTCCTAGCTTCTTTTAAGCTTTCAGGTTCACTCTTTTCTTCGGCAAAATGAAGACAACTCATATTCTCAACAGGCAGAAGAATATATAGAGTTCTTTCCCTAATTGCACCTCTCATGCATGACCTAACTTCAAATCCCTTTCAGATACATCACTCATTAGAGTATCATTTCACTGAGGAAACATACGATGCATGCCCTTGCTTTATCTACTTTATGATGAAAATAATAGATGTGTGTCAAACACCTTTCCTTCATATGAGATAACTCTTCATTTTAAAGCCACAGTTTCTGGCTTTAAAACCTCTAGATGCGCCTCAAACCGATCACCATGTTAACTCAAAGTCTTTTGAATTTAGTGCAAGAAATCCCAGTCAAAGAGTTGGTTGAAATAAGTAGTTGACTATGACTTCTTCAGTTCATACCGGAGTCGTTACTAGATCAGTTGAGATCCTCATGTTGTGAATAGGTAAGAGTCTTTGACTTGTCACTGTCCCTTCCTTTGCTTACTGGTCACACATTCCTTGATTGTGTTGTTGACACTAGTTTGTACTTTTACTTCCTCTGTGCTTGTCTACACTGATTGTATCCTAGTCCTTGGTTGATGGTTGAATCCTCCTTTCCTTGACTGTATACATTACCCGATTATTGATGCTTTGTGTAGTGACCGGTTGCACTTGATTACATTCTTTTCTTTCTTGTATGTGTCACCAGTAGCCAAACCAACCTCTTTTCATACAGATCTCCTTGGATCTTTAGACTTTAGAGAGATGACAAATCTCTAACCTCTTTTCAATGACAATATTTGTACCGGTAGTGGGCTTACTAGTTACCATCTCTTAATGCCAACATATTTTCCTTCTATTCTCAGTTGCCATTCTGGTGAACATTCTATGGAGATAATTAGGTACATTAACTTTCCTATAATGGGACAAATGACTCAACTTAAAATGAGTAGTATATGACAAAGAACGATGCCCATCACATGTTTTGTACCTAATAATGTGGGTAACAAGTTCTCTCTACAACATAGACAATGCTCTATACCCTAGGTAGTAGATTGAAATTGTTCATTTGGTTTGACACATTCAACCGTGGTAGACATTGCATTCATCAATAGTGGGTATTGTTCTCCTATCCTAGGGAGTCCTGAAACTTTTGATATGGCCATCTCTAAAGAACTTATCCTGAGACCCTTAACGATTGCTTTGTCATTGACAAAGGTGTTGGTGAATTCGTTAACCATTGAATGATTATACTCATTTATCCTTTGAAAATAATGAATCCAACCAAGCCTTTTAAAGAAAGGAAAACTATCAACATCCTCCAATACTAGCCTATGATTAGTTGGCTCCTTCTAAATTGGATCACCATCCATGGGTGTCTATCTTCTTATTGCTTTTATACAATTCTCTTTTATTCTACTTGTACTTGCCCAGATAATTTTAACAGCCCTCTTTGTAAACCAAACTCCACTAGTCCTTCTCAAAAAAACATACACTTCGCTCTGTAAGCTAACTTCAATTTTTTTACCAGACTCAATGCATTGCAACTGATATAACCTTTCTTTTCTCAAATTGTTTTACAAAAATCTTCACACATGCAAGTTAGTTCTCTTGAATAATTAATTTTAGCTCACAAACAAAGTAATATTAAGTGTCAAATCAAAGCCCACAACATAGTGTCACGTTAGCTTTCTTATACTTAGCCAAAAAAACTACTACTTGTCTAGTCATGCAGATGACTCACATGTACTTTACTCAATTCACATGACATGCTGAAAGTTTAGTTTGTCTTCAAATTATGACAAAGAAGGTAGGTGTATAGAAGTAGCAATTTGAAAATATATCATAATAAAATGGTATAAATTAAAGATTGGATTGTGCGAATGTAATAATAAATCACAATTAAATAACAATATTAAAGGAAAATGAAGTTTGCATGCCTGTCATAATTAGGAAGTACAACTCAAGATCTTTGATGAGAAAAAAAGATGATGAAAGAATGTGAAAGTGATTGATGGAACTAATGGAAGCATATAAATGCCAGTGGAAAAAAATGAAAAGTGACAAGAAAACAATAGTTGCATGGTGAATGAGATTTGAAGTTCCTGTGTGTAAGTATTGAAGGCAATAACATTCTATTCAAAAATTGGAGTCAGGTCCCATGAGTGGTGGATAACAAGTCTTGTATCAATAATGTTGCATGTTCCATTACGTCTTATTGAAAATAAAAACTAAAAAGAAAATTGGTGGATGATTATTGTACAGTGTGTGCATATGAAGGAGTTGTTTATTTATAGATCTTCAACAACTACAATCGGATCAAATGGCTCATTAGAAATGGGTGGAGGTGATAAAGTGTGATTATGGAGTGGTTTCTATGAAGTGGAAGGATTGTCTATATAAGTGGATGAAGGTATTGTGAATGGATCATTAGGTATAGTGAAGTGGGTGTTAATTGAGGGGATACTATGAACTGGTTTTGCAAATGGTAAAGAAATTCTTCTTTATTGTGGGGTTTCTTGTACAAATTGAGCCTATGACCATTGACCATGAGAGTGAACTGAATATGATCAACGATAGTGAGTTTGATACCTCCTTTTAGGTACACCAACTCTATTTGATAAGGCCCCAACCAATAAGTTTGCAAAGTACCTTTATGGTCTTGATATTGAGAGTAATACAATAACATTTTAATATTTTTCATAGAATTCCTTTGTTTTTATATATGTAGACACCCAAAATTGGGCAGGTGTCTTAGAAACATTCAAATCCATAAATCTCAGCCAAATGCTCTAATTTTCATCAAAATGGATCAAATCAATTTTAAATGGACATTTATTAATCAAAATTGGAAAAAATTATTTAAATAAAAGGAAAAATCAAATCATGACATCAAATAATTAAATACAAGCTTAAAGGGATCAATCACATTATATAATTGATTTTAATCAATTAATTGTATAGTTTTAAATCAAAAATCAAATTGAACCTATTCCCCTACATGGCTGATTTAATTAATTGATGGAATTTAATTAATCCTAATATCTTTCAACATAATTTGAGCAACCAATAAGAATTGAGAACACAATGCACATGGATCACTCCAAATTGTTGAATCTCAATCACTCATTTTCAACTTTGAATCTCAATCACTCAAATTTGTTTACTTGTCCAAACATTTGAGACAATCATTTAAATTGTCCCCCCATTTAAAAACATTTCAAAGCTTTTGACTCAACCAAGGCTAAATCATGATCAAGTAACTCTACCCCATACCCTTGGGATTTTACTACAAATAGGAGTCATTTTGAGAGCATATTATACTAGAAAATTTGAATGCATAATATCATAACTATAGGCAATTTGAGAGCAATTGAGCAATATTTTGAGCATTCTGAAAGCAAATGGTGAGATTTGAGAGCATTTATCATGAGCATTTGAGTTAATCTTTGTATCAAATTGAGAATTGAGAGCTAGATTTAGGCATTTTATCATAATTTTCTCATTCTAGGATTGTCACTAGTAGAGAATAAGGCCGAGAGCTCTACTTACCAAGCTTAGATAGAGAACCATGAGATGTTATGGATGTTAAATAAAATTCTTTAGATTAAATTTCCATTGTCTTTTCATAGAACTGTTGCTAATTGTCCTAATTTCATGAAGGTGTAAACACTCACACACAAATGGCACCCACCGTGGGGCTTTGAGCTTCATTTTCATCATTTTTATCAAATTTTGTGTGTTTTTGGCTTCACTTTTATGTTAATTTTGCAGAAAATAGGAGAAATGATGCCTACGGAGGATCTAATGACACCTATGAGTATTCTGACAATGCCTAGAAGGAGTTAACTGGCACCTATGAGATTCTTTCTATTCTGTCTTTTCTTCTTCTGACACCTGTGAAGTAAAGTATCACGCCTGAGAGCGTAAAGCAAAGCCTAAAATTTGAGAAACGACGCCTATTAGCTGATTTTTGCCACCTCTGATATTTTATCTTACGCAATTTACAGTTACTTTTAACACCTAGTAGTTAAAGTGTGATGCTTAGTATCTGAGAAACAATGCTTATTAGTTGTTCTTTGCTGCCTTTGATATTTTATCTTACGCAATTTATAGTTACTTGTAATGCCTAATAGTTAAAGTATTACACTTAGTAATTTTTAAAAGTCGCTTGAGTCACTGGAAAGTGACGCCTGTGAGTTTTAAAATAACACCTACTAGCTTTTAATTGACGCTTATTAGCTGATAAATGCTGCCTAGCATTTTTTGTTTAATTGTGCTGTCATATTATTAAAGTCTATTTTCTGACGTTCTGTCTATGTTTTTCCCGCATATGAGCAAGCACATGAAAGTACATAAATCAAAGAGAAGAGTCACTCAAGAGAGAAAAGAGGTAAGAATTCTAACCAAATGTCTAAAGGAAATCCATACTGCTTCAATTCTAGATAGTTTGGAATTAGAAGAAATCCATACTGCTACAATTTTGACAATTTTAGTGTTTTCTTCTAATTCCTACTTTGAACTAAAATTGTTTGCATTAAGTTGTCAAAATTTTCTTTACAAAATCCTTTTAGGAACACTTAATTGCATTTCAATTTGTTCCTTTTGGTCTCCTTCACTTTGTATTGCTATGTTGACTAATTTGTTGGAGGAGCTGGAATGGGAACGATCGCCACTAGGTAAGTAAGACAAATAAACATCAAAAACTTCAAAAAAGCACCTAGCCTTTGCTAGCTACAAAAGAGGTATTTTTCACATCAAGCTTGCATTGCTTAAATTGTGGCTTTCTTTGGATCTAGTTTAATAAGAAAAACCTTACTATTGTCCAAATTGAACAAACATTAGGCATATGCTCTCCATTTTGCGAAGTGGATCAAAAAGCCAAACATGTGAGTTCAACTTGGTAGAAAGAAAGGGATGAGGAATTAACCAAACATTTCATTAATAAGAATCTCCTTTTCAAGAGGTTGAAAAAGAACAAATTTTTCTTGAAGTGTTTGGAACAAGGAACAACAATAGGGATATGCTCTTCACTTTCTAAGTGAACCAAATTCCCAAACTTGTTGAACCAAGTTTGATTTCTTGTTTTTTCTATATATGCTAGATAAATTAGATCTTTAGAGGGCCTGCCTCCCAAGAATTTCCTTACGAGGACGGTGAGAGGGAACAACCTAAAGTGGGAGACAATCTCTTTAGCCGCAATACTATCTGACCCACTATAAACAAATACATTCTTCCCTAATCGGAGAGTGACTAGGTTGTGTGCAAGTATTCTTCACTTTCTCTAGTAGTCCTTCGGGATTGCACCAAATTGTGCTTTTGTGCATGTGGGAAGCCCGCAAGGGGGTAAAAGAACTTGACATGATCTAGAACGAAGGTGTTCATTAAAAATCATGTTAAGTAGTAATATGCCTTTTAGAGCCAAACGCGTTTAAAAGCCAAATCTGACTCTAGGTAGATTGCTTGAAAGACATTCTTGTTTATACTTGTGAAAATGATCGAGAACATACACTTTTAGTGTGGTTTTGGTATATGGTACAAATTTGACATGTGTGTTGGGTTTGTGTTTTATTTTCAAGAAAGAATATTCTGCAGATCTGATCTTAAAACTTTTGAAAATTCTAGAATTTACAACCTGGTCTACAAAGTGTCGCTTGCACACAGAGGAAAACCACTTATACACAGTGAGGTCACGCTTGTGATTATTCAAGAAATGCCTATAAATGATGAAGTCACACCTGTGACATTTTAAGAAATGCCTGGAAAAAGTTAAGAAACACCTATCAATAGGAAAAATCCGCTTGCTCATTTGCAGAGTGCCACCTAGGAAAATTCCAGTAACCACGTACTAAATTTTAAGTCACGCCTACACACAGGAAAGTGATGCCCAAAAAAAAAGAAGGGAAAATAGTGGATATTTCTCGGGGTTTTCAAAAAATATGGATTTCATATCTGAATACCCTTTTGGATGTTCTATTTGTTCCAATATCCCACCTGTTCAGAAATCTTGGTTTTGAACATTTTTGAAAATTTTGTAAGGATTTGGCCACAAGCAAGTGAGATAAAGCCTATTTTCAAGAGATTTATGTTCATGCTGGCTTTAACGCGATCTCACTACATAAAGAAAACCCTGCAATCAGACGAAACATATCTAAGGCAAGAACTTCCTTTTCCAAGTGACACATTTACCTCCTCAAGAATACCACAAGAACCCATTCAAGAGGTAGAAACTAACATGAATTTTCCTTTTGGAAACTCGGATTCAGATCAAACCAACAAAAATGGAGGAGGCATTGAACCAAACAATCTAGGGTCAAATAACAAAAATGGAGGAGGAGGAATAGACCCTAACGATCAAGGGTTGTACAACACTAACAATGGGGGCAATGGTGAGCCAACTGCTGAAGATGCAACCGATGAAAAGGTTAATGAAGCCATACAAAGCCCATACTTCATGAAGCTCATGGAAAAAGTGTTAGAAAGAGATAAGGAGAAGTATTTTCTAGACCTAGCCCAAGCAGGTCTTCAAATCCCTCATGACTACAATGTCAATCAACTTAAGAAAAAGGAAGTTGAAGATAATTTGATTGATATCATGAACAAGCAATTTAAATTATTCCAAACGCAATTGGACATAATGAAGCAAAGTGGAGCTCCAAAACCCTTTTCAATAAAGACATTGTGCCCTTTCCCATTTGACAAGAGTTTAATGATGATAACATTCCCTAGTAATGTGGTCTTTCCTAAGTATGACAAATACGAAGGAGCATCTGATCCCCAAGATCATTTAAGGGAATTTTGTGCATTAAGCTTGGAGTTCATGCATGACACTACTTATTTAATGAGGTTGTTTCCTAGAAGTTTGGGAGGCATGGCCATGGAATGGTTTTCAAAATTACCTTTGGGCATCCAAACTTTTGAAGAGTTAGCTGCTAAATTTGTAACACATTATTCATATAATATCAAACATGAAGTTACAATGATTACCTTATGCAACACCAGGCAAAGAGAGGGAGAAGGATTCCTACTTTACTTACAAAGATGGAGAGAAGTATTTGCTAGATACCCTCGAAGTGTACCGGAAAAGGAAAAGATGGACATCTTTATAAATAGCTTGAGTAATGAAATGAACTATAGGTTAAGGTTGCAATGTCCTAGGTCTTTTCAAGATCTTATTGAAAATGGAGTGACTACGGAGGAGGTATTGGTTAAGAGTGGAGAAATAAAGCTTTACAAGGATAACAAGAATCACAACAATAATAATACCTCCAACAACAATAACAATCAGAATAAGAATCATCGTAACAACTATAACCGATTTGGGTTGAGGAACAACAACAAAGGTGTTGTCAATGATGGGGTTGTTGATGCTAATAATTTGAAACCCACTCCTTTTACTCTCACAAGAACACCTACTCAAGTGAATAATGCAAATCAAGCCCCCAAAGTTCCTTTCAACAACAATACCAATAATAACAACTTTGGGAATAATCAAGGGGCTAACAAGCCTAGGCCGTTCTTGGCACCATCTCCCAAGAGGACATTCACACCTTTGGGTGAACCCCTTGAGAATGCATTGAGAAATCTCATTGCTAATAAGGTTATTGATTTACCTAGAGCTCAACCATATGAACCACAAAACAAGCCTAATTGGTGGAGTGAGTCTAGTCATTGTGAATACCACAAAAATAGAGGACATACAACAAATGATTGCTTGCAGTTGAAAAATGTGGTTCAAGATTTGATTGAAAATGGTATGATCAAGATAGAAGGGCCTCAAAACAATGAAGATCACACAGCCTTTAAGCAACCTTTCTATAACCATGAGAAAGGTGAATCTTCCAATTTGAATAAACAAGGCAACAGTAATGTCAATTTTTCTCATCATTATGATAACACTATCAACACATTATCTAGACATGAGCATATTGTCAATGCTGTTGTAATCGAGGAACAACCCAAAAAGGAAACATCTTATGCTATCACTAGGGGGCAAACTTCCAGGATTACCATACAAGGGGTTGATCCTAAACCTATTGGTCCTACACTATCAAGTATTTTGGCTAAACAACCATCTACAACAACAAAGCCATATAATTTGGTGGACCAATTACAAAAGACTCAAGCTCAAATTTCTATTTTGGAGTTGTTAAAATTATCTCCAAATCACAAGGAGTTCTTAGAGAAAGCCCTAGTGGAGACTAATGTTCCTATTAACTTGGAGGAAGAAAAATTTCAAAACATGGTGGGACACCTCATTGCACCACATTATCTCTCATTTTCAGAACAAGATGATATGTCCATCACTCATCCTCAAAATTTTCCGTTGCATATAGAAGTCCTCATTCAAAGACATAGGGTTAAGAGAGTTCTCATAGATGGGGGAGCTGGTCTTAATATTTTCACTTTAAACCTTGTCAAGTCCTTAGGTTTATCCGAGTCTTCTATTGATCCTAATAAGAAAATTACCATTAAAGCTTATGATGAGGAGGAGAGATCTTCAAAAGGCATGATTGTCTTACCTATTCAAGTTGGACCCATAAAAAAGGACACCAAATGTCAAGTCCTAGACATGAAGTTAACTTATAACATCTTATTGGGGAGGTCATGGATACATGAAATGCAAGCGGTTCCTTATACATACCATCAATGTATCAAATTTCCACACATTGGAGAAGAAATCACAATTGGAGGGGATTCAAATCCTTTTCAATATTGCAATACATTAAAGCCTCTTCATGAATTATTCATTCCTCATAATAGAGAAGGGATTGTTCTTAATACTACCATTGAAGAAACTAAAGGTGATGATCCTAAGTTAACATCAAATGTTACCTTTACCTCAAACCCTATTCAAACTAACTCAACTACACCGGCTAAGGGAAAATGAAAAGTGAGTTATGAGGGTCCAAGTTCAAATAAGAATTCAGGTAAAACATCCACACCAGAGGTGGAAATTTCTAAACCTACCAAAGAGGAGAGAGACAAAGCCAATGATGTAGGAGCATCCCGAGTGTAAGAGCAATCTTGCATCACCCAAAATATTTCTATTTTTGTATTCAATAAGGGCTATCTTGTGCAGAGTTGCTATTTATGGAAACTTTCTATTTTTAGTAAGTTGGTCATATGATATCAGAATGTTCTGATTTTACATGTGGAGGTTCATCTCAGTCATATTAGCCTACCAGTAAAGCTTCATTCACAGATTAAGTCTAGCTTTGTAGATATTGAAGATCTTTGGTATTGGCAATAGGGTACAAAAACTATGAACTTAGTTTTGAAGGCTTTAGAGGCCCCGAATGAGGTAAAAAATTTGGGTGACTGGTGCTTGTGCAAGTTAGGCCTATAAAGCACTTCGTGGCCTTTCCAAAATGGGGTTATAATAGTCAATCGGGTCAACTGGTGATGACTTATGGTCTTCGGAAGTCAGGCCACCTAAAATGGCAAAAAATAATTTTTCTTCAAAATTTTTGTTCGGGTTTCAAAAGATGTTTTGAGCTGACTATGATGTAATAAAATGAAAAATAAAATAATTCTAAGTTTGGTCGGCCTTATTGGCTAAAATTCTGGAACCTTCCCAGGTGGTGGAAAGTTGCCTATATAAGGAAGGCTGTAGTGTTGTCTTAGGCAGTTTGGGACAGTTTTGGGTAGTAGATTTGGGTATTGATTCGAGGCTTTGTCCTACAAAATATTGTAAGGGAATTCCCATGTGGCTTTGCATATTGTAATTCTGAAAGTTTGTAATTCCACATTTGTGGAGATAATAAGAAGCCCATTTTCTATTCTTGCATATTGTTGTTGTTTCTCTATTTCTGTTATGTGTTTGTGGTATTAAGGGGAGCACCCTTCATCAGCCAAATAAGACCAATATAAACAAATGAGTGAGATGATGCACAAGTTTGAAAAAAAATGTAGAATTAATTCCAAAGGAGTAGGGGAATACTCTATTTCTCTATTTGATTTACCTACTTCCCCAAAAATACATGGAAAACTTTCCAAGGCGCATCTTCCTAACAAATACAACTCTCATTTTGTAAGAGAGAGTGACAAGTCAGCACTTGAGAAAGAAGACAATGAGGTTCTATAATGGCTTTATAAAGATGAAAGTGATACTTCAAAAAATCCCGTGGAAAGCGTTCAACACATCAATATCCAAACTAACCAATATGGAAAGGGGTTTGAAATTATACAAAAAATGGGGTATAAGGGAAGAGGACCCTTAGGTATGAGAAATAGAGGTTTTCTTGAACCTATTGAACCTTCTTGGAGATCAAAGGAAGAAAAATTAGGAATAGGTTATCAACACAAAGGGGAAAGTTCTAGCCCTATGCATGATTTTTATGAACAAGTGAACATGGTAGACTCCAATATTGATAGTGATGATTCTAGAGAATATGAGTGGGATTATTTATCCGAAGACTCTTGTCATGACAAAGAGATTATCATAATGCATTCTTATACGAATGTTCCAAAAAACCAAACTCCAGATAGTGAAGATCTAAAGATACTTCCTATAGGGAAAGCACACATTAATCATCCATGGGTAGGTGAACCTTGGGTACCTTCGTGGGGGGGTGATTCAAATGTTAGGTTTAATCCGCATGTCTTCTTTCTCATAGAAGTCTTAGAGGACTCGAGTGAAGAAAACTTCGATCCTTCTTCCATGGATCATCTTGAGAAAGCTCATGTTATTGACCTTAATGATATAATGTATGAACCGTCTAACAAGGTCATGTTCTTAAACCCAACCAATGACAACTTGCCAATTGAATATTTATCCTTAATGCATCCCGAGCTTATTGATTGGGACTTAACCAAACCAAATGATTTACTATACTTTCCCAATGACCAAGCAATGACACAATACCTAAATGCGATTGAGCCCTCTTCCACCAATGAGTTTAATCCAAACATGATGAGAAGGGCAGGGGTCCAACCTCTTAATCCAAAAGAAAAAATAAAAAATTGAAGAGTTCTAGTGGTGAAAACCACCATGTGGTAGTACTAGAACCAAGAAAAGTAAAAATAAAGGATATTTCCGATGGTGAAAACCCAATTGTGGCACCTAAGGAAGAGAGGTTGGATACCTTACCAGCACATGAGGAAGAAAGATCACCAATTCTTATAGAGCCCATGGAGAAAGTCAATATTGGAACCAAATTGGAGCCCAAATTCATACATTTAGCAACTTCACTTACACTTTTAGAGAGAGGATTTCATCAAATTTTTCCAAGCAAAGAAAGTGAATTTTTCATGGTCCTATGTTGACATGTCAGGATTAGGCCCAAACTTCAAGCATCACTTGAATGTCAAACCAGGGGTTAAACCTATCAAGCAGAAATTGAGGAAAATGCATCCACACATAGCTCTTCTAGTTAAAATAGAATTGGAGAAATTGTTGAAAGTGGGGTTCGTAAGAGCAATTGTTATGCAGAATGGATATCAAATATTGTACTGGTTACCAAGCATGACAAATCCATTCGCATATGTAGGGACTTTAGAGATCTCAATCTTGCATGTCCCAAAGATGACTTTCCACTTCCAAGTATAGATGCAATAGTGGACTTAACAACTAGTCACTCCATGTTTTCATTGATGGATGGTTTTAGTGGATACAACCAAATTAAGATTGCACCTAAAGATCAGGAAAATATAGCATTTACGTGCCCTTGGGGAACTTTTTGTTGGAATGTAATGCCTTTTGGCCTCAAAAATGCCTGAGCTACTTACCAAAGGGAAATGACTACCATTTTTCATGATATGATGCACATCTTCTTAGAAGATTATGTGGATGATATATTGGCTAAGTCACATCAAAGAGAGGACTATTTACAAATTCTTGAGAAGATATTTACACGCTTGGAACAATTCAAAGTAAGGCTCAATCCAAAAATGTGTGCCTTTCATGTTCAATTCAGGAAATTATTAGGATACATAGTTATGGCAAAAGGCATTGAAGTGGATCCTGAAAAGGTTCAAGAAATCATGGACATAGAAATTCCTAGAAACATTAGCCAAATAAGGTCTCTTCAAGGAAAACTTCAATCAATAAGGAGATTCATTTCTCAACTAGCTGAAAAGTGTCACTCGTTCACTAGATTGCTCCACAAAGACACCATTTTTACATGGGATGAAGAATGTGACAAGGCATTTACTTTGTTAAAGACTTACTTAATCAATCCACCAATTCTAATGCCTCCTATCAAAGGAAAACCATTTCTTTTGTACATATCAGCAACTGAGAGGTCTTTAGGAGTTCTTTTGGCACAAGAAGATGATCAAGGAAAAGAGAGATATTTATTATTTGAGCCGAACATTGATTAAGTATGAATTAAACTACACCTTCATGGAAATAGCATGCCTATCTGTTGTCTTCGCTTCCCAAAAATTGAGACACTACATGTTGATGCACAAAGTGAAGCTCATTGCAAAGATTGACCCTTTGAAATACTTGCTTAGAAAAATTGCCTTAATAGGAAGAATAGCAAAATGGGTCATGGTGTTAAGTGAGTTTGATATTGAATATGTGGATATAAAGGCCATTAAAGGACAAGTGATAGCAGATCACGTAGCTGAAAATCCATTAGTTTCTACACATCCCATTCAAGTGGAGTTTCCTGATGCAATGATTGTCAATATAGAAGCTAAGACATGGAAATTGTACTTTGATGGATCATACACACAAGGAGGTTCCGAAGCTGGCATATTGTTGATTACCCCTCAAGGTTATACTATTCCTAAATCATACAAGCTCTTATTCCCATGTACCAACAACATAGCTGAGTATGAAGCTTTAGTCATTGGTATCAAGATGGCTTTAGAATGGAATATTACTAAGTTACAACTGTATGGTGATTCTCAATTAGTGATCAATCAAGTCAATAATGAGTACAACACAAAAGATGAAAAGTTAATGCCTTACAAGACAATGATTGATGCTTGGAAAAAATAATTTGTGTTTATAACTTTTGAACAAATTCCAAGAGAGAAGAATAGAGCTACCGATGCAATGGCTACCTTGGCTTCATTACTCCAAAAGCCTAATCAAAATGAAAGGTACAAATTCTTGGTGGAGGAGTTGGCAAAACCGGAATTTGACCTTCTTGATACCCAAATTATTGCTTTAATTAATGGACATGACTCACCTTGGTATGGTCCTATCTACACATACCTTAAAGACCAAGTATTACTCTTAAACCAATCCCGAGCCCAAAAATGACACTTCATTAGACAATCAACTCGTTATATTATCCTTTCTAACACATTGTATCATAAGGGTCTTGATGAAACTTTACTTAGATGTCTAGAGGAAGAAGAGTCTAAGGTAGCTTTACGCGAGGTCCACGAGGGCATTTGCAGATCACATTCAAGTGGGTTAAACTTAGCTAAGAAGATCCTTTGCATGGGGTATTTTTTGAAAACCTTAGAAAAGGACGCTTGTCACTTTGTTAAGATATGCACAAAATGTCAATATCATAGTGATATGATACATGTACCAGCCCAAGAACTACATCCTTTTGTTACACCTTGGCCATTTTATCAATGGGGGTTTGCCTTGATTGGCGTGATTTATCCACCTTCATCTAATGGGCACAAATATATTATCACAGCTACAGAATACTTCACTAAATGGGTAGAGGCCATTCCTTTGATAACTGCTACAGGAAAACAAATCTCTATGTTCATCCTTAATCACATCATTTGTAGAAATAGTATTCCTCATGCCATAATTACCGACAATGGAAAACAATTTAAGAACAAATATGTGGATGAGCTTTGTGATACTTTTCATATTACTCATCACTCTTCTTCCATTTACTATCCATAAGGAAATGGACAAGCCAAGGCTACTAATAAGAATATCCTTAAAATCTTGAAGAGATCGATGAACAAATCAGGTAGAGATTGGCACGTACAACTCAACCCGGCTTTGTGGGCTTATAGAACTAGTATCTGGACACCTACATGAGCTACACCATATTCATTGGTTTATGAAGCCGAAGTTGTTTTACCTTTGGAGGTTGAAATCCCATCCCTAAGAGTATCATTGCAAGGATTAATAATGGATGAGGATTATAGGGTTGCCCGACTTCAACAATTGGAATTGTTGGAGGAACATAAAGCACAAGCCTATGAACATTTGAAATTTTACCAAAACAAGATTTCAAGGAACTATAACAAACACATTAAACCAAGAGTCTTTCAAGTGGGTGATTTAGTGCTAAGGGAGAACCCTAAAAATCAAGCGAAAAGGGAAAAGAAGGGTAAATGGGAAGCAAATTGGCTTGGTCCTTTTATCATTGTTTCTTCTTTTGGAACATGGACTTACAAATTAGCCAACTGTGATGGGGAAGAATTACAAGAGCCCATTAATAGAATCCATTTAAAGAGGTTTCATAACTAATCAGATGAGAGAGTATCAGAAGAAAGAGTATCAGATGAGTGTGTATCTGATGACTCAAGCATGACTTTTGTACATGAGAAAATAAAAAATATCAAAAACATTGAAAATAAAAAAAAATGAAAAAAGATAAAAAAGTGTCTTGGTGAAAACCTAGCAATTAGGCGCCTTGGTAGCAAAAAAAGAAAAAAAGAGAAAAGAGCAATAAACCCAAAAGGTGAAAACTTGGCAATCAGGCACCTTTTGTTCCCCTAAGTCTTTCCTAGTTGCATGTGTACATATTGCATTTCCATCATCTCACTTGTAAATCTTCATTGCATCTGTCATTTGTGCAAAGTCATAATAAAACCTTTCAGCTGCATTGTTGCATTTTAGGTTTCCTAGTTGCCCAAAGTTTGTCACACGATCACATTTATCACTTGGGGATAGGAAATGATTATATTTTTGGTACAAACGGATTCAATAGTGCTACTTTCGGTCACACATCAGAAGGAATTATCAGAGCTTCAGAAGAGAGAGATTTTATTGAACCTTTGATGGATATCATTGTTCACAACCAAGTATTTTAATCCTACAACTTGATCCTTGAGCCTTCATTGACTTTATTATTCAGGATTAAAAATTGACATCACTTAAATGATCAGAATGTTTGGAAATTCTTTTTGAAAATCTTGATACATTGCAAAACACTTGAAGTTTTTCTTGATGATCTTTATTGAATGGATTTTTATCATATCTTTTTAGCTAATCGATGATGTTTCGACTAGATTGGTGATGATGGAGACATGATATTTTTCTTGCCTTTGAGTGACTGTCTTGAGGGAGATCCAACAACTTATGTGAATTCATCTAATGACATGGTCATCAAAGAACCATCAAGGACTTTCATATAGGATGGAAGGTTGACCTTTGTTTATTTACGCAAATGGATACTTTGGCTATTTAGATCTTCCATATCTTAATACCAAAATCCAAATGCAACATTGAATCCATTGAAATCGGTATTCATACTCCCATAGTTGGTTATTCAACTAGTGCGGGTTGTACTAGTTTCCTCAAAGGTTACCAAAAGTGATATAAAGAAGTATTCATATCATCATGATGTGGTCAGTGATGGTTGTACTTGCTTTTTGGTCCCACAATGCTAAATGATGAAAATATTTCTCTTTTGCAGTTCTTTCGCAAAAAAGAAGAAGCTAGTGACAATTAGTTACATTGCATTGCATTTTCATGTTAGATTAAGTGCATTGATTTGTAGTATTTTTCTAAGTGAAAGGGGGTTCATTAATTATCTTGATCAATCATTAAGGGGGGTTCAATTAAACACCTTATTCTTGGTTCATATCAATAATGTGAGATTATCTTTTGCATTCATTCATAGCATCACTCATTATTCATTATCCTTATATCTAAAAAGAAAAAGAAAAAGATTCATTAATCGTTAATCATTTGCATACATTTAGTTAAGGATTGCATTTTAAGGATCACATACATCAAAAAATCAAAAACATAGTTGCATTCATATATCCATATTTTCATAATAAGACATTTGCATCCATACATTGAAAATCAGAAAAAGATATTATAGGTACATTATCATTTGCATTCATTTATCTATATCATATGTAAGATACAATGCATCAATAGCATAATCAAAAGTAAATGCATCATAAACATCATATAGAGCTGCATATAAAGATAATCTCACATAAACACATCACGGGAATCAAGGAAAGTCCATAATCATATAAATGTCCTTAACATCAAAGATCCATCAAATCTGTATATGAAAGATACAATATCATTGACAAAATGATACATAAAAGTCCTGATCAATAAATATAACATGATAGAAAATCAACAAGGAAGATCCATAATCAATCATCTCAAGATCCTGTAGGGGCACCCGCTCCATCACCTGTCCCTGATCCATCTGGTCCCCTGTCACCTGATCTATCTTGAGTAGGAGTCTGACTAGTACTAGTAACACTCAGCCTCTAAGCCATCATAGTCATGAACTGCTACATCATAGTAGCTACCTGATCCAGTTGGCCAACCACTACTGTCATACATATCTATAATGTCTGCACATCCCGTGTTAGAGCATCTATGCCAGGAGAAGCCTATGAAGCCTGACCCATATCTTGTGGCCTAGGTATTTGAGGAGGCACCTACTGTGCCGAAATCTATCCATGTTGTATCAAGGGAACCTGCTGTGGCTATACTAATGGAGCCTGTCCTCTAGGAACCTATCTCAAAGAAATAATGCAATCCTATCGTCTAACTCTCTATTGTCCCCATACCCCTGCAGCTCTAGGCTATACAAATCTAGGTCCCTACCCCTGTTGAGCCTGTCTGAAATCTATATCCCTAGCCTTAAAGTGACCACCCCATATTCGTGGTCCTCCTTGTCCTCTACCTATAACCTTGGGAGGTCTCTATGCTCTATGAGCTCAGTGTCATCTAGGTCTATCCACACCATCCCCATCATCATCTCCACCCTCATCATCTGATTGCTCATCCCTGTCTGGGATTGACTCTGTAGGATCTGTGAATCTCATGAATCTGTTTAAGGAAAACCACTCTCTATACTCAACAAACATCCCAACATTTTCCACATAATCTAACATGTCCGATATGATATAGATCAATCTATCAATCTAATCACATGCAAACTAGAAGTCAATCTATACACTCCACATCGATATCTCCGCCTGGACTCGAGCATATAATGCCATACCTTGGGGCATATCCTGATATCGGCCATACTACCTAGATACTCGACCAAAGCAAAATCTCTCAATCATGAGTGGTGATCGACCTATCATCCACCTTGGTGCAAACATGTATGGGAGCTCATCATCATCCTCTCGCCAATCCTCACAAAATAGATATGGTCTCCATACTCCTTGATCTAAATCATCGATCATGTGACGCCAATACTCTAAGTTTGCCCATATGATGCTGGACAACCATGCCATTGTACAAAAATGCATATAGATAACCATGACCTCGGGTATGTGTTGATACTGGTCTAGTAATGGGAAGATGCTCCCATATCCATAACTGCAACAAAATTGCACTTGCTGACAATGATGCACTCGATCTATATACAACCTTATGCAAATCATGATATAACTGTGCCAGTACATAGGAACCCCAATCAAGATGCTGAGGGTGTGCAATCAAATCCTCTAATACACGACCCCATCCAACAGAGAATCCTCGACGTCCCTAGTCTGGAAGCAGTAAACCTCCTATTAGAGCACCTAAGACCATTGGCAATGTAGGAAATGAAGCAAACTATGCCCATGTAATAGAATAATCTCCAATGGTATTATCACCAAATATGCATTTGTAAATAGTCCCATCATACATAGAATCATAATATACTCTCTCTCCCTGAGTAGGGATACACAGTAATCTGTATATGTCCTCGAGAGTGATGGTCATCTCCCCTAATGGCAAGTGGAAAGTATTGTGGTCAGAGTGCCATCACTTTGCCACAGCTATCAAAAGACCCCGGTACAACTGAAACTGAGGTATGTCTAATAGGAAGCTCAAACCACACATCTCTATCAAATAGTACTCTAGCTGGGTTAGCTCCTGACCTAAATCTAAGATCCAAGAGGCTACGGTCCATAGATACAACTTATGAAAATGTGCCTATTTTGCAAATCAAGGGAATCATATCAGTATTCTATATCAGTCAATTATTTTAAGTCAATCAATCAAATTCAATAAATCTTTTCTCTTTGCAACTGCAATCAACTTATTGTTCCTAACTCTAGATCGTGAGGCGGGACCAATATGATCAGTTATCTATCCTATTAGTTTTCTATCCTATCAAATTGACAAATCAAACATTCATTGTTACAATTATCCTAATATCCTAATCACTTGTTCTCTTAACTACAACAAACCTATCTATCTTGGACATCCAATCATTCATCCAGAGACACCAAATTTTAAAAAAAATTCAAGTTTTGAGCATCAATTTTTCAATTTTCCTATAGGTGTTACTTGCCTACACGGAGGTGGTATTTTACCTCACATGGTGAATAAATCTTCACAAGCGACACTTTATCACATGGACAGAACATTTCTATCATTAAGCGGCATTTTATGACCCTAAGTGACATTTGAACTTGTCTAGGCGGCTTTTAATTACTAAGGGTTTTTTAGGCGGTGTTTTAAACATAATTTGACAAAAAACCCTAGTTCTTACATGGTGTATAAATCTTCATAGGCAGCATTTAAATGCACGGATGAAACACTTTATCTTCCTAGGGGTCATTTTAACTACCCTAGGTAGCATTTTACAAATTTTAAACTAAAAATCAAGTTTTTAATGCTATAAATGCTAAATTTTTTTGTAATAAATGCACTAGGAGAGTCAGAGTCACTTACCGGAGGTCCATAATCCAATGGTCTCTAATACAATTGCCCTCTCTTGAACCGATGCTCTTGAATAGGGACAACCATCATAATCAACTTTCTCAGGATCAGAACAAAATCTCAATAGTAAAAAGTGCAAATGTATAGTAAATTTAGGTTTTTCAACCTATTTATGCTATTTGACCTAATTTTGAGGAAATTTTTGACCTTTTGATCTATATCTACATATCTATCAAACTAGGGCATTTGCTGAGGCTTTGATTATCATCAATGTTTTTCAGAAATGAAAACATATTGGATCTATTTTCAATCAATTTCATCATATTTTTCCTATCTGGTGATCAATCTGTTTCATTTTTGAGGGGGCATCATTAGAGTATCAAATTTGCATCAACATCAAATCTGTATCAACATTGAATCTGGGGCATTAAAATTTTGAACTATTATCAGTGAGGCATGTTACATCATTTTCAAATCAGTTTTGTATCAATCAATCAAATATCGAATCAGTGATTAGGACATGCAATTTTCTTTGAATCAATGCGCCACACACATCAATTCAAAGAGGGGCACTTGTAGACACCCAAAACTGGGCAGGTGCCTTAGAATCATTCAAATCCATAAATCTCGGCCAAATGCTCTAATTTTCATCAAAATGGATCAAATCAATTTTAAATGGACATTTATTAATCAAAATTGGACAAAATCATTTAAATCAAATCATGACATCAAATAATTAAATACAAGCTTAAAGGGATCAATCACATTATATAATTTATTTTAATCAATTAATTGTATAGTTTTTAATAAAAAATCAAATTGAACCTATTCCCCTACATGGCTAATTTAATTAATTGATGGAATTTAATTAATCCTGATATCTTTCAACATAATTTGAGCAACCAATAAGAATTGAGAACACAATGCACACAGATCACTCCAAATTATTGAATCTCAATCACTCATTTTCAACTTTGAATCTCAATCACTCAAATTTGTCTACTTGTCCAAACATTTGAGACAATCATTTAAATTGTCCCCCCATTTAAAAACATTTCAAAGCTTTTGACTCAACCAAGGCTAAATCATGATCAAGTAACTCTACCCCCTACCCTTGGAATTTTACTACAAATAGGAGTCATTTTGAGAGCATAATATACTAGAAAATTTGAATGCATAGCATCATCACTATAGGCAATTTGAGAGCAATTGAGAAATATCTTGAGCATTTTGAAAGCAAATAGTGAGATTTGAGAGCATTTATCATGAGCATTTGAGTTAATCTTTGTATCAAATTGAGAATTGAGAGCTAGATTTAGGCATTTTATCATAATTTTCTCATTCTAGGATTGTCACTAGTAGAGAATAAGGCTGAGAGCTCTACTTACCAAGCTTAGATAGAGAACCATGAGATGTTATGGATGTTAAATACAATTCTTTAGATTAAATTTTCATTGTCTTTTCATAGAATTGTTGCTAATTGTCCTAATTTCATGAAGGTGTAAACACTCACACACAATATATTGATAATGCCATCATACTCTTTGTTGTTGAACAAGTTGTGTACACTGCACAAATTTCATTCAGAGTTCATTAAGGGCATTCAACAATTGCAAGCATTCTTTCTAGACTTGCCTAAGGTCTATTTCTAATTCTAGTGGTGCGTAGTGAGTTGTACTCAAATTCAATACGGAGAACCACCTTTTTTCCATAAACTAGCCCATAGGAGGTAAACCATGTGGTGGCTTTCCATTTAGTTCTATATGCCTAGATTTCTTTTGGTAAATGAGCAACCCAATCTCTCCTATGAATCTACACTATTTTGGTAAGGATGTTCTCAAGCTCTCTATTTGTGACTTCAACTTGTCCATTGGATTGCGAATGGTAGGGTGTAGATTTCTTAATCCTAATATGTATTCTTTGACCAATTGTCTAATTATATCATAAGTAAATTGTGTTCCTTGGTCTATGAATATCTTACTAGTCGTCCATTGACTACTGATTAATTCATGAGATATTTTATGGCTGCATGGTTAATGTGAACAAAAATAAGATAGCTTGAAATTTAGTGCCTAAATTTATTAATTGCATAGATGAGAAGAAGAATTTATTTTTCTATAACAATATAATTTACCTTGGATCCTTGCAAAATTTTATTGATGTAGTAGATAATATATCCCAAATTACCTTCTTTTCGACCTAACATCTAAATTATTTATGCAATTTGGTCTTTACAACATCTGTTAAGGCTGGATTCATTCTCCTCTGGGGTTGTTTCATTAGTTTGCATCCTTCATTGATGTAAATCCCACACATGGACAAAATAAGGTAATTTACTTTCATGTTACTATAGTCCCATGCAAAAGCAACAATATATGTTTGCAACATTTCCAACAGAGCTTCTCTTTGTGTGTGAACCAACTCAAACTAATTTTAAAAGTTTTTCCTAGAGTCACTTCTACTGGACTAGAAGCTTCAGTTACAAAAGAAACATCTAAGTTGATGAGTTTGAAGCTACTATCTGTAGGTTGAAGATATTATATCATAGCTATCATGGAGACATCATCATGAGCTAGTATATTATGTAATGGACAAGTCAGACAGTTAAGAAATTCCTCCTCTGGATCTATAATCCATATGAAGTTTGAACAATGTGAGGAAGGATATCATCTTCAATTTGACTATCAAGCATTAGGATCCTCTCAATCATCATCAATGTTTTTAATGAACACTACTCCCCATCACCTAATATAGGCCAAATAAGCTATTCACTGTCAACGTGAGGTTGAGCAAGAGGATAGAGAATCAATATTTGGTTGTATTCCCATTAGAGATTGTCATATTACCAGAGCAGAAACCAATGAAAGTATTTTCCATATCCACCCATGGTCTCCCAAGAATTAAAGGATATCCTCCCAAAGTGGCTTTTGACTTCAAGACAATGAAACCTACATGACATTCCCATGAATCCACAATAATGACCACATTCTCTATGATTCCTTCTAGTTTGTTTGACAGTGGACCTATCAATTAGTTGTAATCCTGATGGGCTTGGTCTAATATTAGCTAATTAAGGATATTCATGGTTTCCTTAGTCATAAAATTAATGGCTACCCCTAGATCAACAAGGCTATTTTTAATGAGTGTCATTTATGTGAACATCTACAAGTAGGCTACTGGGATTTGAATACTTAGGAACAACTAATATCCTTGGCATAGATGGGAACATCTTTGATATCTTGTATAAGAGGAATTTTAATAGATATGTCTTTAAACTACCCTATCAAGTCAAGTGTTGGCTCTAGATGATACATTTGAGTGGCCAACCACCCTAAAAATGGAGGATCTTTTGATGGACTATCTTGGTCAAGGGCTGGTTGTGGTTGTATTGGGTTAGTGACATCAATTGTTAGTTCTTCATCAGATACTTCAATAATTTGTGGAGACATTGAACACGCAAGAGTCCTTCCTGAAAGAAGATGGACATCACTAATCTCAACTGTATAAGTTGGGTACTAAGTGACATCATTAGTAAATAAGCATGTTGGATAAGCTTATTGTTAGGATTTGGTGCGGGTTGAACAAGAAACTATGTGGCTTGTTGTTGTGGAGTGATAGGTGAGTTGGAATTCGACATGATAGCTTGTTGTTGTAGAACTGTATTAGGCATCAAAGTAGACTGCATATTTAAATTCTAAGGTGACTGCATGTATGAAAAATTAGCTTATGGCCATTGTTGATTGCCTCTCCATGTTTGAGACCATGGATTCTAAGCCCCTTGCAATTAATTTTATATATATAAGCTAGTAGCAATCACAACACAACATGGAAGACATTTTATAATTTTTAATCTTTAAATATATGGCAGTAAGGGTTGCTGTTATAGTTAGTGTTAGGGTTATGGTTAGTGCTACTATTACGGTTAATGTTAGTGCTAGGGTTATGGTTAAGGTTAGTGTTAGGGTAAAAATTAGGTTCAATGTTGTAAAAAAAAATAGTAGTAGTAGGGTTATGGTTAAAAATTATTAGAATTAGGGTTAGTAGAACATTTAACTTATGCATTTCACCTAGGGTCAACATGGAAGACATTTTATAGTTTTTAATCTTTAAATATATGGTGGTAAGAGTTACTATTATGGTTAATGCTACTATTACAATTAATGTTAGTGCTAGGGTTATGGCTAAGGTTAGTGTTAGGGTAAAAATTAGGTTCTTTTGCTAGGAGGATGAAAATTTTTTGCTCCTGGTCAAGCTCTGGCACCCAGGTTTCAGTCCTTCCATTGAAATCTTTAGTTCTATCCCTAAATGGGTCAGACTCCCCAATATTCCCCTTCATCTATGGCACGACTCCGTCCTTGAGGAAGTGGGTGGGGCTTTGGGGGATTTCTTAATGACTGATAATGATTATAATAATATGTATCACTCTATTGTTGCTCATATCTTGGTAGACATTGATACCTCGAAGGGCCTCCCAACTGAAATTAAAATTGAATCATCCTTGGGACCTTGGATCCAACAGCTTGACTTTGAAGGCATTCCTTTTGGATGTCGTAAATGTTTTAAGATTGGTCATATTTCTTCCCAATGTGGCTTCATTTCCAAGAAGAAGAAATCTTCTCCTTCTTGGTGGAAGGGTGCTTCTACCCAACACTATACTGTCCTAAAAAGCCCATCCCAACTTGAGATGGAGGTTGGTCCTGATACTGGCTTTCCTCTTCCTGCTGGTGCGAAGGGTAGATTATGTCCTGATATTAAAGTTCCTAACGGGTCTGTTGGGGTTGCTGGCTCTATCCCTGTCCCTATTGCTAGGTTTAAAGGGTCTGTTGGGGCTTCTGGCTTTGGCCCTATCCCAATAGCTAGACCTGATGGGTTTCCTAGGGTTGTTGGCTCTATCCTTGTCCCAGTTGCTGGACCTATTGGGTTTGCTGGGGCTGCTGGCTCTTCCCCTATCCTGGTTGCTGTTCCTGAAATTTCTACACTGGGTGAATCTAGTTCAGTGGGTGCTGGCTTTGCTGGTGACCTCAACCCCACTTTTGGGGGTTGATTCCCTCTCTCTGGATTCTTTAGTCATGCCCATAAATTTCCACTCTAAAAACATACCAATAATTTTTTTTGAAGGGATAAAAGTTTAAGTTTATGGTGCGGGTTTACAGTTGACTATGACAAAAGTTTGAAAAGAGTTTGAAACAATTTAACTTTACAAACATTGGTGATTTAAGTGACTAGATGAATTAGTTCTATCAAGAGAGGATAACTAGAAGGCGAAGTTGCAATAACAGTCAAACCTAACATTTAAGCTCAATCGTGGAAGTACCCACTATAATTTTAGCTATACCAACATCGAAATAATTGATCCCTATGCCAATGCTATACTACAATGAGTCAATTGGGTTCATTTATTAAAGCATTGTGTTAATAAATCAAAGAATCTATTTAGCTAATTAGTAATTAAACCAATTTCCTTATTCAAAAGTTTAAGTGACAATATTTTTTTTTTACAAATAATAATTATATATTGTCAAGAGAATAATTAACTAATAATAACTTTCTTAATCACCAGTAAATAAATATGTATCAACTTATAATTACATAATAATTATATTAATTATTTAATTAATATAATTATTATTATCAATTTCAATTAACCAATTATCAAATAATAATTTTGTTATATAATATTCAATATTTATTCTCATAACAAAATTAATTATTAAATAATATTTATAATAATTAATATTAAAAATATTAATTAATATAAAATAATTAATAATCTAATTATTAAATAATATTTATAATAATTAATATTAAAAAATATTAATTATAATAAATATTATTTAATATAAAATAACATTAAATTAATTAATAATATTTATATTAATTAATTAAAATAAATAATATTTATATTAATTAATATAAATATTAATTAATATTATAAATAATAATAATAAAAAAATGAAATGAAAAAACCTCATTATTGAATTTAATAAGGGGAGTTTTAATTTCCCCCCCCCCCCCCCCCCCCCCCGCCGTTCACGTCACCCTCAGCGCGGAGCCCGCTGTTGTCCAGAATGCTTTTGTAAAAAATGAGAAAAAGCTTCCACTAGAAAGTGGAAATTATGACCAAAATCATATTAGAATGACAGTGGATGAAAGTTGTATTTTGCAAAACTAGAATGCTTTTGCAGACAAAGGCTTCCTTTGCAAATGGACTAGAATAGGGGCTCACATTGAAGACATAATAGAAGGTTTGACATCTACAATCCCATTTGAGGTTAGTATTACTATCATGGCTGATAACTTCCTTTTTGTAGATTGCTTATCCAGCAGCCTTAAAGAGAAAATATTAGGAGTAGGTTCCTTGAAATACAGAAACATACCCTTTTATGTTTGCAATTGGTCTCATCTGTTTAACCCTATAAATGTAACAGATTTCATGGTAGAAAAATAAATTTTACTAACAAATTTACCACTAGAATGTAATCATATTGAGATTCTTAAAAGCATAGGAAATAAGATTGGTGATTTTAAAAGAATTGCTAAAACTAAACATAATCAAGCAAAGGCTATCCTAATAATTAATTTAAATTATCACAAGAAGTATATCCCCCCCCTTAAGCTTAGTTTCAATTCGAATTCCATATTTATAAATCCAATGATGCTGGAAGACTTTGTAGAAAATCCAAAGATAGATAACAAATTGTATACTTACAATCAAAAGCATAGTAAAGAAACATTGTTATATCCAGATAATAATATAAAGGTAAATTTCTTAAAGGATAAAGGAGGTTTTCTTCTTAGGAACATTTCAAAGGAAAGCATAGAAATGCCATACTCTCATTTAAATGTAATATCCACCCCGATAGAGCCTAGCTATTATTATGATAATTGACTACCCCCTTCACCTATTAAGAAGCTGGACAATGATATCAACAAAGAAACAGAGGAAGATTTTTGTAATGTCTAGCATCTGAAACATTTATGTTTAGACTCAATAGCCTCTAAAGAGAATTAAGAAAAAAGTAAAGTAGAAGATAATCAGAATAATAAGCTAGGAGAAACTCTTACAGATGAACTTTTGGATATGTTCATGGATGAGATTTGTGATCACGAGGAATTGAAATATCAAAAAGATACTTTAATCAATCTAATACAGAATATTACCCAAGAAGATAATGAGAAAGTGGATTCTATTGCCACTCAACATACTTATCTCACTATCCCTGTAAAGGAAGTCTCAGACTATACCCCCCCAGCCACCTTGGCATGGTATCAAACCAATTAGATGTAGAAAATATAGTGCAGAAAGAGGACAAACCTGTTCCAGGAAATTCAACTATAGTGCAAGAGGAAAGTAAGGATATTAGCAATTCCAGGAATGTGGCCCCTTGCATGACAATTAAGAATACCCATAAAAATGGGGAGAACCATGCATTCTCTATCCCGTTAGAGTTGGAAACACTAAACTTGGACCTTTTAGAAAATATATTTTAATCATATGGAAAGGAGCTTATAGATAAGGAAACAACTCAAGTTCAGATTGAACTAGAACAGAACAGTTCAGACAAGCAGGATAACCCCATCATTAATTCAAATCAAAACTTTACACTGGTTAAGGATTCTATTGAGGGTCTCCTTGGAATTACTAATAAAGAGAGGAAATTGGAAATAGCAATGAATAGAGGAAGCCTAAGTTCCCCTAATATTAACATAATTAAGAAGAAAAGAGGTAGGAAATCAGCAGTTGAATTAAGAACAATGGATGGTAATGCGGGTAGCCAAAAAAAGATAGCTGAAATTTTGCACACAAGGAAGGGGAAGTACCTTCCCTAGCAGAAATGAAAGTCACTACTTGGAATGTTAGGGGATTAAATGCTCCTAACAAACAGAGATTAATTAAGAGATATCTAAAAAATTTTGAGTCCGAAATAATATTATTACAGGAAACCAAACTCAACAGGGAGGAAAGCACTAAAATTAGTAAGAAACTTGGCATACAGAAATTAGAATTTGTTACATCTACAGGACATTTAGGAGGATTAGCAGTACTATGGGACCCCCGTAAAGTTGTAGGCATGCCAATTTCTAATAACAGTAACTGGATGGCCTTAGAAGTTAAAAGTCTAAAGTCTAACTTGAAATTTTACCTAATCAATATATATGGACCAATTCACTACGAAGAAAAAAGGAGAGTTTGGCATGAGATTCACCTTTTCTTAAATGATGCATCAGAATACCCTTTCTTGATTGGAGGAGATTTTAATGCCATCTTAGCTCCTGAAGAAAAATTTAGAGGTTCACATTATGTATCTCAAGCTCACAAGGATTTTCGCAACTGGGTTATGGATAATCATCTAATTAGCATAGACACAAATAATGGAATATATACATGGAATAATAGAAGAGAAGGTTTTAGTTACATTGCTGAAAAGTTGGATAGGTTCTTTATTAGGACTAATACGGAAAACTTTAATCAGCTATATTCTGCAGAAATCCTTCTAGAGGCTGGATCAAATCATTTCCCAATTAGGCTTTCTATTATAGAAGACACTAAACCAACAAGAAATCCATTCAAATTTGAGTTTATGTGGTTCCAAAACCTGGAATTCATTAATCTAGTAGAGGATTGGTGGAAACAGATACCGGTTAAAGGATCCAAAATGTACTGCTTAATAGCTAAATTAAAAATCATTAAAAATAAAGCATTGGAATGGAATAAGAACAATTTTAACAACATTTTTGAAGAAAAAATTTAGTTAGAACAAGAGCTCGCTGACCTTAATAATTTAGTAATAGAACATGGGATGAATGATCAAAGTTATTATAAGGAGAAGGAGTTAATTTCTAAATACAATGCCATCCTCCTTAAGGAAGAGATATTTTGGAAATAGAAATCTAGGGAAACTTGGCTCCAGGAAGGAGATAGTAATACAAAATTCTTCCATAACACCACCAATTTTAAAAGAAGCATTAATAGAATTTCTAAAATTAAGAATTAAGAGGGAGAGCTCACTAAGGAACCTAAACAAATATCAGAAATCTTCTTGCAATTCTATCAATCCCTTCTTAACAACATAGAAGGTACTGACCTTAGAGCACAAAAAGAAAAGCTTAAAACTATTCCCAAGGTACTTATAGAAGTAGATAATAAGATGATTAATGACAAACTATCCCTTGAGGAGGTTAAAACAGCGGTCTTTCAGTTACATCTGGATAAAGCCCCGGGCCCAGATGGGTTCCAAGCAGGATTCTTCCAAAAATGCTGGCACTTTGTTGGCGAGGAGGTATGGCAAACAATAGAAGCAATGAGAAATTCAAGATCATTATTAAATGAAATAAACAATACCTTCTTTGCATTAATCCCAAAAAAAAATGAGAGCACGGAGCCAGGGGATTTTAGATCTATATCCTTGTGTAATACAATATATAAGATACTTTCTAAGTGTTTAGCAAATAGGCTTAAATCTCTCCTCCCCAATATTATATCAGAAGAACAGATAGGGTTCATAGCAAATAGATCGATCTTGGATGGAATTATTATAGCACAGGAAGTAGTTCATACGGCCCAAATAACAAAGGATCCTAGCATGCTTATTAAGCTAGACATCCAAAAAGCATATGATGAAGTAGACTGGAGATTTTTGTGCAAATGTATGGAAGCATTTGGATTTTCCAGACAATGGATTAATCTCATTTCTAACTGTATCTCCACACCTAAAATCTTGATTTTAATCAATGGAACACCAGAAGGTTTTTTTAGTATATCTAGAGGCATAAGACAAGGAGATCCAATATCCCCCTTCCTCTACGTCATTATGGTAGAAGCGTTAGGTAGATCCATCACTAAGAAATGGATGGAAGGCAAAATCATAGGATTGAAGGCTTCGGAAAACATTCCAAATATTACACACCAGCAGTTTGTGGATGATACAATCCTACCCGGCCAAGCTAATAAGAAAGAAGCTAGAGCATTTAAGGACATCTCAAATATGTATATGGAAGCTTTAGGACAAGGGGTCAATCCCTCCAAATTGAAAATCTTCTTTATTAATACCCCCCCGAAGGTAGAATCAGAGATATGTAATATTATGGGATACAAGATTGGGAAATTCCCATGCAAATATCTTGGTATTGACTTGGATAAAGGCATCCAATCTTCCAAACTATGGCAGCAAGTTATCACTAAAGTAAAAAATAAGAAGAGTTCTTGGAAAGGAAGATGGTTAACGAAAGCAGTTAGGGTGATGATGATAAAATCAATCCTCTCTGCCATACCTACATATCATATGTCCGTACTCCCCCTCCCTATTAGTATCAAAAAGAACTTAGATAAAATGCTTAGAGACTTTTACTGGCAAGGTCCATCAGAAGACAAAAAACTTAACTTGCCCTCATTAAATGGGATACCTTATGTAAACCAATCTCGAAGGGGGGTCTAGGCATCAAAAATCTCCTATGGCAAAACCAAGCTCTTGGAGCTAAACTTATATGGAGAATGTATAAGGAATCTAGTAGCAAATGGGCGTCTATACTACTTCATAAATATATCCTTGATGTGAACCCCATTAATATCTTCAGATCTCGCACTCTTGTCAAAGGCTCTCGGATTTGGAACTTTATTAAAGAATGCAGAGGCATTATTAGCAAAGGTCTAACATGGGATATAGGTTTAGGGGATCAAGCACTTTTCTGGGGTGATTCATGGGCAGGTCATACCCCCCTAGACACTCTAGGAATTTCACCAGAGTTTATGGAAGAATGTAAAAGAGTTAAAGGCATTTATCTTAAAGATTATCTATGTAAAAAAGCTGGTTATGAATGGAGTAATTTAGAAGAAATTGGTTCCGCATGGCATGAAAAACAAATCCTTTTCATAATTTTGAAAGATAGAGAAGTTTCATTTAAAAGTAGACCAGATATCTTAATCTAGGCTAAATCAAATAAAGGCAACTATACAGTTAAAGAGGGTTACAATTCTATTATTCAGGAGATGAATATGGATAGCTTAGATATCCCACTAAATCTATGCTGGCACAAATCTTGCCTTCCCAAAGCTGGCATTTTTCTTTGGGTAGCTCTGCAAGATAAAATTCTTACAGCGGATAGACTTAATAAACTGGGTTTTGAAGGGCCATCTAGGTGCCCCCTATGTGAGAATAATTCCGAGGATGTTAATCACATTCTCCTTAATTGCCCTTATACTCAGAACTGCTGGAATTGGCTCCATCAAAGCCTAGGCTGGAAGTTAGCTCTTCAATCTAATTTAGTCAGCCACCTCAAAGCTTGGCCTTCTCTCTTTAAAGACAATTTATATAAGGATATATGGTTCATTTCTCCGTCTATAGTAGCATGGGAAATCTGGAAAGAAAGAAATAGAAGGATCTTCATAGATCAAAAATTATCATGGAATACAATCACCAACAAGATAGAAGCTTCAATAGTAGAAATCATTAACAGTAAGCTCAGAGACAAATTGAGTTATGAGGAGTCCTTTTGATGAAGGGTCCTCCCCTTAATACCACAAACACATAACAAAAATAGAGAAACAACAACAATAATATGCAAGAACAGAAAATTGGCTTCTTATTATCTCCACAAATGTGGAATTACAAACTTTCAGAATTACAATATGCAAAGCCACATGGGCATTCCCTTACAATATTCTGTAGGACAAAGCCTCGAATCAATACCCAGATCTACTACCCAGAACTGCCCTAGACAACACTACGGGCCTTCTTTATATAGGCAATTTCCACCGCCTGAGAAGGTTCTAGAAATTTAGCCCTTAGGGCCGACCAAACTTAGAATTATTTTATTTTACAATTTATTACATCAAAGTTGGCTCAAAATGAGTTTTGAAACCCAAACAGAAATTTTGAAGAAAAATTATTTTCTGCCATTTCAGGTGACCCAACTTCCGAAGACCATAAGTCATCGCCCGTTGACCCGATTGGCTATTATAACCCCATTCTGGAAATTCCACGAAGCGCTACAAGCTTGACCAATGCAAAGTGCCCATCACCCAAATTTTCAACCTCATCTGGTGCCTCTAAAGCCTTCAAAACTGAGTTCAAAGTTTCTGTACCCTACTACCAATACCGAAAATCTTCAATATCTTCAAAACTAGACCTGATCTAGCCATGAAACTTTGCTGGTAGGCTGATATGACTAAGATGAACCTCCACATGTAAAAATTAGAACATTCTGAGGTCGTAAGACCAACTTACTAAAAATAGCAAGTTTCCATAAATAGCAGCTCTGCACAAGATAACCCTTATTGAATACAAAAATAGAAATATTTTTGGGTGATGCAAGATTGCTCTTACACCCAAGATGCTCCTACATCACCTTTAAAAGATGAGATAACAAAATTAGAAGCAAGTGGCCTAAATTAGATGTTCCCCCCCTTTTTGGCAAAGGGGGATCCAAAAGGAAGAGTGATAGGGCCTCCTGCAAGTGGATCCCTCCGAAAGAAGGATGGTATAAACTCAACTTTGATGGGGCATCTAGAGGGAACCCTGGAGTTGATGGCATTGGGGGGATAATTCGAAATGGGAAGTCGAAAGTTATTGTTAAGTTCTCAAGGCCTATCAATCCCACCACTAACAACATGGCTGAATGCATAGCGGTACTAGAGGGTCTAAAGCTATGTAAGAATCTTAACATCTCCAAATTAATAATTGAAGGTCATTCTCAAATTATAGTAAATGCCATTCATACCAAAAAAACACCCAATTGGATCTTAAACTCTAAAATAGAGGAGATTAATCTAGTGATGGAAAGCTTCACCAAACATGAAATTAGGCATACATACAGAGAAGGTAATACAGAGGTAGATATGTTAGCTAATCTTGGAGCTAATGGAGTCATAACCTAGATTTATCATGCTGAGACGACATGGAAGAACAAATATATATTAGGTAATGGACAAGATTAGGCATATGTGATTTACTTTTAATAAGGATTTTTAATTAAAATACCAACTGACCGTTAGAAATACAGTGGCCTAGAGTTGGTGCATATAAAATTAATCAACATTTATTCCTAAATAGGTTTGGTCAGATTAGGAACTTTTCTAGGACAAATTCAACAAACATTTACTATTTAGCTCTCCCCATTCCTAGTGCATTCTACGTGAAAGACTAGTGGTTAATATTGTATATAATTTATTAATAGAATACCGACCACTTGGTTATCTTATTATCAGCCTACTAATCCCCTCCCTTTCTCTCAGCCACCCCTCTTGAGGAAAGTATGATGTTTAGGCAGGGTTAGTTTATGATTCTTCTCGCTTTAGTGTTTAAGATCTCTTTTCACCATCCTAGCTAGACTCATCGCATGATCGCAAGAGCTCAAAAGCCTTCATGTGATCATGTGACTAGCTTTTGAAAATTCCATCCTTGCCACACAGGACACCTAGTTCACAAGATCTGCCAACTCAGTCCAACATACGACAACACCATAGGAAATGCCCTCAAAATCCAATGGTGGTCACATGATCGCATGGGATTGGAAGATCCCATGCGAACATGCGACCACTGTAGATCTTGCATCTATGGGGCCCATGCTACATCACCAAATCCTATTTTACTTGTCCGCTAGAGGCTTGTCGCATGGTTGCATGTGGTTAGGAAGCTGCATGCGATCATGCGACCAGCATGCAATTGCAAGCTTTTTCATTACCTTGCTTCAAGACTGTTGATCGACAATTAACCCCCGTAACCACAGAAGATTTGTCACATGGGTGCATGGGATCAGAAGATCCCATGCGATCATGCGACAAGCTTAAAATTGTTACACTGATCGCCTGCCTTGAACCTCATCGCGACTGCTTATGGCTTGTCACTTGGTCGCATGAGATCAGAAGATCCGCATGCGATCATGCGACCAGCCGAAAGGTGTTACCCATTGACTTCTTGGAGCTATCTGCCAAACGTCTAGGCCCGTAAGACCTATTTTTAACCTTAACTCGACCTTCACCTTGGGTCCACCACTGATCTTTGCTGATCCCGTATCAACGATCGTCGTATGATCTCATGGGGTCGAAAGATCCTATGAGATCATGCGACAACCATCGGATCTCCTCTCCACTGGAACAACTTTGGAAAGCTGGGACCCACCTGGTCAGAGTTGCGCACATGGAAAATGCTGACACCAGAGTAGAATAACTGTGAAGAAGCAAAGGTTGAAAACTTCCTGGGCTTTAGGACCATAAGTCATAAACACAAAGGGTTTTCGACACTTAGCATGAAGATCGTAAACAACCAAAACCTTTCGTAGACCAACAGGTAGAAAACATAGAGAGCTTTCAGATGAAGGTTGAAAACACAGAGTGTTTTCGACACTGAATGCTTTTTTGGAACCCTGCAAACTGAGTATTTCCTGCAACATTAAAACTTGAATATCTCTATGGGCTTTGCGATTCAGTGTAGCAGCTTTTAGTATTTGCCCTCCTCCTTCAGATTTGTCTTGGCTTTTTGGATTTATCACAGGCCTTGTAAATCTTAAACGTTGGTAAAGATCTTTAGCATATCCATATCTTTAGAAGGTAATTCAGAGGCAAATATGTTAGCTAATCTTGGAGCTGATGGAGTCATAACCTAGATTTATCATGCTGAGACGACATGGAAGAATAAATATATATTAGGCAATGGACCAAATTAGGAATATGTGATTTAATTTTAATAAGGATTTTCAATTATAATACCAACTGACCGTTAGAAATGTAGTGGCTTAGAGTTGGTGGCTAGTATTCCCCTCAAGCACCAGACAACCCTTGTTGCACCATATATATATATATATATATATATATATATATATATATATATATATATATATATATATATATATATATTATCATTCTTCTATTTCTAACCTATTCATTATGATTTATTTGAGGAGAGCATGAGATAACTCATTTTAAAATAGGTTATGTTTTTCTTACATTTTTTTTATATCTTGTAGATAATTAACTTTTTTTTATATAATCATTTGTTCATTTTTAATTTTAAGCTTAATTCATGTTACAAAAGATTTTTTCTATAATCAAGAACATTTAGATAAAAGACTCATTGAAACAATAAAAACTTATTATCCTTAATTAAGAATGTAGTATCAAGAGACAGGGACATATGTTTTTATGGAATCTCCTAGGATCTAAGAATAGTGTTATGGTGTTATGAAGGACTTAATAATAAGTTCAAACTACTGACGTTGCAAAGATGAACACTTATCGATCTAATGTATTTTCAAGTAACAACAAAAACTGATGTTCTCCATGAAATGAATGTATAAATCGATTCCTTAAGTCTCCATGATCCTAACAGTGAAAACGGTGTACAATTTGATGTTGAAATGAGCCAGGTTGGGAATCCACGTGCACCAATCATAGAGCGGTCACATGATTGCATGGAATAAAATAATGCCTTGCGATCATGTGACAATGGAGTTCGGGCAGGTGAATGCACTCTACTGGGACCCATGTATGCTAACAACGTAGATGCGATAATGAAAAGTTATAAGTCTGAGCCTGACAAGGATAGTATTAAATATTATTTCATGCGCCAATGATAAAGTGGTCGCATGATCATGTGAATAAAATAACACTCTTGCGATCATGCAACAATGGAGAACCAGGTGGGACCCAAGTGAACGGACTTACCTATGGTGGAACAAGGAAAGGATCCAACGACCCTCGCATAATCACGATCCTTGTCAAATACTTTTGTGAACTTGTGAAATCTTTCCACGTGTAAAGGTGGGGCCGAGAAAAGTTGTCCAGAAGGAGGTTGCATAAGATTCTTGATCGACAGCTCCCGCTTTGCCATTATGGAAAGAAAGATGCTTAGCGGGATATTGACACATAGCTATGGGACCAAAAGAGTTGTAGATACTAAATCAACGGTAGTCGCTTAGTCGCTATGGTGTGGAAGATGCTTTGCGACTAAGCGGGATCCTTCCACGTGTCCAGGTGGGGCTGAAAGAGTTTGTATGCGATATCAAATCAATGATAGTCGCTTAGTCGCTATGGTGTGGAAGTTTCTTTGCGACTAAGCGGGATCCTTCCACGTGTCCAGGTGGGGCCGAAAGAGTTTGTATGCGATATCAAATCAACGTTAGTCACTTAGTCGCTATGGGAAGAAAGATGCTTTGCGACTAAGCGGGATGTTGACACATAGCCTGTGGGACCTAAGTCTTAAAGGAACTGTCAAAAATGATATAATGGTGGCCGTTCGTTTCAAAAGCTACCAGATCAATGGCATAAGTTCAAATCTAAGAATTTTTCAACGGATGCCAAACTCAAATATAGCGTCCTCTTAGATGTATTACCGCATATGTCACATGATCGCAAGAATTAAAACAATATCATGTGATCATGTGACGACATAAACCAGGCAAATGAGAGAAGATAATGAACGACAAGGAGTCTGTACCAAATTATAAGGGGATTGAGGGACATTGTTGTGAAGTTATGAATGACTCAGTGATGAGTTACAATGGCCAAAAAATGGATTGATTTCTATTAAGATGATGAGCATATGGATGATTATTGTAAATTGAATGACATGTTTTATATACCTCAACTTAGCATGAAGACAATGTGAAGAGTATGCAAACAGAGGAATCATTGAGCTACTGGAAGAAGTTGGCCAAGTGTCAAAGCAGTTTATGGTATATATAAATATATATATATGGGTGTTTGTATATATATATTTATATATAAATTCTAGCTTCCTCCTATGAGTATTTCAAAATGGCTTATATATAATAACTAACAGGGCTTCAGAGTATGTTTGGCTTAAGGTATTGGATGTTCTTCTCTTTCCTGTTACTTTTATATATAAGGGTCATAAATATAGGTATACTGATGACAATATACATATATTATTATATAGAGCTGTGCAAATATATATTTATATATTGGATTAGCCTCGGAAGATCTCACAGATCCGGTAAGGGTATGAACACATGGTTATATATATATAATCTACATATATATATAACCATATGTTCAAACTAATTATTTTTTGCCTTACAATTTGAGGAGCTTGGAAATCTTTGCAGCTTTTTTTGAATGATGTAAATATTAGAGGCCCATAATGAACTCTGCTATTATCTTCTTTCCGATAGTTAGCCATGTATGACTTGAATTTAGTTAGAACACTAGTATAGTATTGAGGAGTATTTTTAGTTCTGATGTAAATATGCCTAAAATGTTAAGACTCTCGTGGCAGGAATTGTTAATCTTTAGCGGTAAGGATTTTTAATCACAAGAGTATTTGTTTCTAGTATTATATTGTCAATAATAAAAGTATTTAACTACAGGCTTCATAGTCAATATCAAATATTCTTAGATAGGTTATGTAGCAGAGATGTAGAATTTTTATCTTGATGCAGGTTAACCTTGGTCTCGGAGGAATTTTGTCTTTTTTTTTAGGAAGGACTATCATTCGGATGCTCAACACATATACTTGACATAGTAGGAGGATCAGAAACTTTGCTTCAATTGTACAAATGATGTAATCCTTGTCTAATTGCCTTTCTATGTATAATTCATGATTTTAAAAAAAGCAATCTAGAGTTTTTTCAGGACGTAGGTATGCCTACGTAAATTATGTACAAATCTCGATAGGTATCGAGCCGTGGGTATGCCTACGGAAAATATGTATTTTAACAAATCTCGACAATTATCGAGTCATGGGTATGCCCATGTTAATTTTTGTATAAGGTCAGGACCTATGGTCCCGGGCAAGGCTAGAGGTTTTCTCAGCCCCGCTCTTTCCTACCAGCGCCTGCAGTGAGCGGGGTCACATTGTAATATAATTATTTATATTAATAAAAATGTCTAGGGCTTCGGCCTTTTACCGATAAAAAAAATAAAATATTAAAAAATATTAATTATAATAAATATTATTTAATATAAAATAAAATAAAATAAATTAATAATATTTATATTAATTAATAAAAATAAATAATATTTATATTAATTAATATTATAAATAATAATAATAAAGAAATGAAATGAAAAAACCTCATTATTGAATTTATTAAGGGAGGTTTTAATTCCCCCCCCCGCCGTTCAGGTCACCCTCAGCGCAGAGCCCGCTGCTATCGGCAGCGGTACTCCCGCTGGTAGGGGTCATCCTACCTTAGCAGGGCGGTACCCTGCACTACAAGGCCGTCCTGCTTCGGCAGGGCGGTACCCTACGGTCCGCTAGCTGCACATCATCGATAAGAGGGGGTGTGGGGCCCGCAGGACCCCCCCCCCGGCCCCCCTAAATTTTTTTTTAAATCCTTCTTTTAAGACTAGCAATTATTATTATATATATATTTTTTACTTTATACGTTTTCTTTCAACAATAGGACATGGGTACTTTTTTGTTTAGCCATCCCCAAAATAATATATCATTTCTTTTTTATAAGGGGACTTATGGATTAATTAATTTAATATATATATATATGTTTATAGGCTATGTTTCTGTATAGCCTTTATGAGACTCTTTTGGGGTGATGACCCAGGTGGGTCCCCCCAATCTGACATGTCTCATACAATATGTTAGTTTATTCTTATTTGGATACAAGTGGACAAGAAAATAAATAAAATATTGACTGTGGTTTTTAGGAAAATGTATGGGATTTCTCCCATACATTTTCCAGTGACCTGTAGGTGGTCTTTTTGCCAAATTTTTCTTTTAGCTTGAGTTTTCCACTTGTTTTGATGTATTTGATTTCTTTCCTTTCTCTTGTATACCTATTTAATTTGATTTCATTCTAAGAATTTAAGCTTGCAATGAACTAACATAATAAGATGTAAACAAGCTTTACACAAATTCTCAATGTAAAAGTAATCTAAGTAACTATGAACAAAACCACTCGATTTATTTCTTCCTATTACATTTTTTTTCTATTTTTCAATATGGATACCAATATCAAAAACAATAAGAGCTTACATTGAAAGGGAAAGTATTTTTGAAATCAACTCTTTCTTATCCCTATCATTTTAACTTATGGAATCTTTACAATAGCACTTTAATGATACCTCAATTACTTTTATTTCTTGTAAACTTTGCAACATGACTTCATAAGGAATTCCTCTATAAACAAAACAATGCTTTCTCATAAACTAAATCACTAAAATCTTTACATTCCTTTTGATACAAAATGCATTGTACATCCTTTATTCAATAAAACAATAATAGATTGAAATCTTCTCTTGATCAACATATATATATATATATTAACAAAAGAAACTATCAACAAGATATTCATACATCTCCTCACAACTTAAAATCCACTTTTGATACAATCACAATCTTGGAGTGGTGACTCCATTACAATACACATTGAACTTCATGGGAATTCACAAGATTCCCTTACAATAACATTATACACAATACAAGGGTGATACCACTCAAAATATGAAAACATTATCAAATTTCTTCAAGAGTCCTTCTTCTACATGAAGACTTCATGGGCTTCCATAACCTGCAAATATACAAAGTATAGGTCAACGAGTGCTCACCTCCCAACCTAGGCTTCTATGAAGCCACCCTCCAGCTAGGGGAACCATCACAAGAGAAGGAGAACACTCAAGCAATCCCACAGCACAACAACATAAACAAAAAAATTACAAGAAATTCCCTTCCAAGGTTATCACAAAGAGTCAAGAAAAATGACTCAAATAGGGTGAAGGTGGAACCAAATCCAAGAGGAGAAGGCACATCTCTTGATGAGAGCTAATCCATCACTTGGATTCCTCATCAAATATCTTTCTCCACAAACACAATCCCACAAACTCCTTATGACCCCCAAAATACAAAACATAAAATAGAGATGGCTACATGGAGCCCATACATCCATGTTCATCCCTCTCTTATCCAAGGAGAGACTCTACACTCTTGAATGTCCCAACAAACCCTTCACCCTCAAGGCTACTCTTCCCTCCCAAGGGTGAGTATGGCCTTGAGTAATCCCTTAACAAAACAATACATCACATAAAAGAAAGAAACTTCAAGAACAACAAAGAAACTTCACATTTACAATACAAGAATCATGCTAAAAAACAAGCTCATGATTCTCATAACATATATAAAGAAAACTACATTTTCACAACACAAGAACATAAAACTACAACAACTAAAGAATCTCAAAACCTCCATTATCACAATAACATTAAGCTCACAAACAATACAAGAGGAATAATATCTACATTTTGCATTCAAGGAAAGTAACATTCAAGAGAGTTCAACCTCTCAACATGAACAAAGAAACTAAAATAACTAAGTGAAGAATGCCACCAACCTTGACCCAAGCTAATGGAAGATAGTTGATGAAGAGCTATCCACTTTCCAAGGTTCTCCAAACTAGCTGAGTCTCCAAAACTAGAGAGTGGGTGTCCAACTCTTCCAAAAGAAGAGTCCCCTCTAGAAAGGCCTCTACACACTCTCCTATGGATAAGGTTTCATTCCTGTTGGGTGGTCTTCCCTAAGGCCCTTACAAGGTTTCCAATTTTGGTCTCTTACAAAGGTAAGCTAAAAAGGTGGAATAAGGACTTCCTTCTTAGTGGGTGGTGATCTTTCCAAAACTTGGTCCCAAAAGTTGATTTTCGTCCATCTTGGTAAACCGACTTTTGGATGGGTCATTTGGTCAACCAAGGGTTATCCTATGGTAAAAAATGACCCTTACCCTATGGTATATCAAGTGGGGCAACTAAAAAAGGCCTAAACTCTTCCCTAGACACCTTTTTAACCTTCCAAAAGTGCATGATAAGTTCAAATTCGAAATTCAAAGATATGACAACACCTCAAGCTCCCAATCCAAGTGATTTTCATGGGTATCCTAAAGGGTACCTTCCTAGGTTGGTGTTCAACCAATCCCCAAGTGGACATGTCATGGCCACTAGTACACACGTGTCAAGTGACACAAACATAAAGAGACATGTCACAAGCCATGTGGCATATCCACTTGGGCATTCTCCACAAAATAAAAACATTTATAATTAACATATAAACAATTACATTCATGCAACATACTAATACAAATTAAATACATTACAATGAGGTTTTTGGCTTCTCACTAGACGCAACCTTGGCTCAGACTGATTTTCACATTAAAGTCTCTGTGACGATTCCCAGAATTTACCATGGCCTATTTCCCTGCACACTCAAGTCCAATATCAGTAGTCCAAGGAAATAAAAATGTAATTCTATAACATTAATAATCAAATAATTCTCAAGTAATCAATCATAATTAAATCAAAGTTTTCACAAGGCATAATCATTCATTTATAAGTAACATAAATCTCATCATGAATATATTTAATTCATCACTAAATTAAACTTAAAACATAAACATTGCATACATATAAGATTTGATTTGCAATTAAACTTCATTACCATAATCAATCATAAAATAGAATTAAAAACACACATGTAAGTTTCAACTGATGTCTCAGTAATCATCATCCAAATCATAATGTAATGTTCATCAAACTAATAAAGTGATAAAACCATAACATAAAGTATCAGTAAAATCCATAAACATCAAAATATAATCATAAAGTATGTCTATCTCATATGCAGAATGAAATGGATATGACAAGCTAGTGGGTGAGGCCTCACACCCTCCCCCGCTAGGCATGAACTTCCTCCTTGAGTTCATCAAAAAGATGGGGATACTATGCTCTCATCTATGTTGTGTCCTCCCATGATGCAGTAATCTCATCATAGCAATCCCATTGGACCCTAACCTGGTCCAGCTCTCAGCCTCAAATTGCTAGCGTCCGGCGAGCCAAAATGCAGATTGGCTCCAAAGCCAACTGACCGTCTGACTCCACCTACAAGGCATCCCGATCTATTTTATATGTCTCATCAAAAATATACTTTCTCAACACTGACATATGAAAAACATCATGGATGCATGATATGCTCGGTGGCAAAGTAAGATGATAGGTGACAAGACCTATCCGCTCAAGTATCTCTAAAGGGCCAAAAAATCTAGGTGCAAGCTTAGAGCCCTTTCCAAAATGGATTGGACTCTTATGAGGTCGCACTCTCAAAAAGACCCTATCTCCAACCTGATAACTATGGTCTTCCCTCTTGGCATCCGCATACTTCTCCTGCCTATCCTGTACCTCCTTCAGATGCTGTCTGATCAATGTCATCTATTGCTCTAACTCTCGCACTAACTCAGGACCTAAAGAAACTCTATCCTCAATATGGTCCCAACTTAATGGTGTCCTGCATGGTCTGCCATATAATGCCTGATAGGGAGGCATACCTAGAAAAGTGTGATGCCCATTATTGTAGGCAAACTCCACCAAATGAAGGTACTCCTCCCACCTAGTCTGATGATCCATGACATACATGCAAAGCATATCCTCCAACACCTAATTTACCCTCTCTGTCTGACCATCGGTCTCTGGGTGATAAGTTGTGCTAAAATTGAGCTTAGTGCCCAAGGCTGTCTATAGTCCTTTCCAAAAAGATGATGTGAAGAGAGAATCCTGATCTGAAATGATCTTACGGGGTATGCCATGAAGTCTGACAATATCTTGCAAGAAGACCTGAGCAATTGCTGGGGCTGTAAAAGTGGTCTGAACGGGTGAAAAGTGGGCCACCTTGGTCAACTTGTCAACTGTCACCATGATGGCATCATGGTGTCAAGATGACATAGGGAGACCAATGATGAAGTCCATGGAAATAACATCCCACTTCCACTTCAGAATCTCATGAGGCTGAAGCAAACCACTAGGGTGATGATGCTCTGCCTTAACCCTCTGACACTCAAGACATCTTGCCACTATCTCAGCTATATTTTGTCTCATCCCTAGCCAATGATATAATTGTCTCAAATCTGCATGCATCTTCTTGACTTTGGGATGTGCTGCATAAGGGGCCCTATGAGCCTCTAGCATGATGAATACTCATAAGTCACCGGAGGATGGGACATAGATGCATCCTCTATGGCATAAAAGCCCATTTGAATCTAGGTAATAGTCTGAATATTTACCCTCAAGGGTACTTTGAGACCGAATGACCTGACTAACCTCTGCATACCAATCATCCTCATGTAAATGATGCAATATCCAATCCCTCAACTCAGTACCTGCTATCATAGAGTAGGCCCCATGGCATCTCCTACTCAAAGCATCGACAACCACATTCTCCTTCCCCTTGATGTAGTGGACATAAAAATCGTACTCACATAGGAATTCCATCCACTTATGCTGTCGTGCATTTAGGTTCAGCTGAGAGAAGATATACTGTAAGCTCTAATGATCTGAATGGAGCTCAAACTGATGACCCAAAATAAAATGCTGCCATCTCACTAAAGCATGTACCACTATGGCTAACTCAAGGTCATGAGTGGGGTAATTGAGCTCGCGAGTCTTAAGTTTCCTAGGCTCATATGCAATAGCTCGCCCATTCTGCCTAAGAACTGCTCCCAAACCATCTAAGGAAGCATCTGTGCAAACCAAAAAATCTGTAACTAGATCAGGCACTGCTAGAATAGGTGCACTGGTAAGTGCCTTCTTGAGTTCCTGGAAGGCCCTCTCACACTTCTCAGTCCACTCAAATTTCTTTCCCTTGCACTGAAGAGAAGTGATGGGATGAGCCACTCTAGAAAATCCCTCTACAAAACATCTGTAATATCCTGCCAATCCCATAAAGCTCCTGACCTCTGTCACTGAAGTAGGCGCAGACCAATCCATGATGGCTCGAATCTTAGATGGATCTACTAAGATTCCATCTCCTGAAATAACATGCCCAAGGTAATGAATCTCTGTCCTATAGAAAGCACATTTGGACAAACTACCATATAACTGATTGTCTCTAAGACACTGCAAGACTTGTCTCAAGTGCTCTTCATGCTCCTCTTCATTCCATGAATAAATTAGGATATCATCAAGGAACACAACCACAAACTTATCTAGGAATGTGCAGAATACCCCATTCATAAGATTCATGAAAACTGCTAGAGCATTAGTGAGTCTGAAAGGTACAACTGTGAACTCATAATGTCCATATCTGGTACAGAATGCAGACTTAGGAATGTCACTATCAACAATTCAGAGCTGGTGGTATCCCGACTTAAGATCAATCTTTGAAAACACTCTAGCACCCTTAACCTGATCGAACAAATCATCAATCCTAGGGAGTGGATATCAATTCTTGATGGTAAGCTTATTAAGCTATCGGTAATCCATACATAGCCGCAAGGATCCATCCTTCTTCTTAATGAAGATAACAGGTGCGCCCCAAGGGAAACACTAGGATGAATGTGACCCTTCTCCAAAAGTTCCTCTAGCTAAATCTTGAGCTCATTAAGCTCATTAGTGGTCATCCTGTAAGGTGCCCTCGAAACTGGAGCAGCTCCTGGAACAGGATCTATATGGAAATCTACTACTCTATGAGGAGGCATGCCTGGAAGCTCAATAGGAAACACATCTGCATACTCCTAAAGTATAGGATAATCATCAAGAGATGTTTTCCTTTCCTCCTCATCCTCTCTATCACTGATGGTAATGGCAAAAAGATGACATCCCTTCCGCATGCTCCACTTAAGCTGCATGGCAGAGATCATACAAAGAGAGATGCCTCTCTAAATCCTACAAATCACAATAGGTGTACCATTATCATTAAGGCACTCAACCCTCTTTTAGCGGCAATCTAGCTTAGCTCTATGGGCATAAAGCCAATCCATGCTAAGCACTATGTCATAAGAACCAAGAGGTGTGATACGAAGATCCACTGTAGTGATGAAATCACCAATCTGCACCTGGCTATCCTTCACTAAAGAGTTGATTGACACTCTAAACCTTGATGCTAACTCCACTTCCCAACTTACTTCTTGTCTTGCTGCCACAAGCCCGCAACACTCCACAACAAATGGAGATATAAAAGAATTTGTAGCACCTGAATCAAACAATATAGTAACACTATTATTGCTAATCATACTTGCAGCCTCAATCACAGTGGCTTGGTGCTCGGCCTGGCGGTTGTCAACTGCTATGAAAACTCTATGAGACTTTCCAAAGTCCCCAACTATAGGCTTAGAAACTGCCACACACTGACTGCCTGACATCTGAACCTATGGACAATCATGAGCTAAGTGCCCCATGGCACCACATGCATAGCAAGGACCTCGTGTGAAAGTCTATACTCCCTGTGGCCTAGAGAACTGCTGACCACCGGTCCTACTAGAACCATTGAAACCCCCCCGAGAGGACTCCTAAGTTCATGCTAGGGGTGCATCTATATACTGTTGTCGCTGATCCTTTCCCTATCCCTGTGCGTGCCACTGTTTGGGCTTAGAGCCCTTCTGTCCCTGTGGTGGCTTCTATTTCTTGTTTTGTTGGGTCTACTGCTATGGGTTCTTGTTAAAAGACCCTAAGGAATTCCTGTTATTATTCTTCCAGTGACTCTTATGGTGCCCCTGTGACTATGATGAGGAGTTATAGTTCTAAGACTTGTTATGAGCATCTCTAGACTTACCCCAAATCTCTTCTACAACCAAGGCCATTTCTACGGCCGCATGAAAGGTCTTTGGTGAGGTCATGCGAACCTGTGCCTCCATCCAATCATTGAGTCCCTTAACAAAATAGTTGATTCGTAGCTTTTCATCCTTCATTTAGTTTACATAGGGTAGCAACTCAAGGAATTGGGTCTCATACTATAGCAATGTGAGTGCCCTCTGTTGGATCTCGTGGAACTCATCAATATGCCTCTTTCTATAGTTCTTTGATAGGTATCTGTCTCTGAACCTTTCTAAGAAGGTCTCCCAAGACATGGTGTTCATAGTGGTGTTGTTCTTATATTCTTATTGTTTCCACCATGTGAAGCACCATCTCTCAAAAGGAGTACTGCAAAGCGAGCCTTGACGTTGCTATCATACTGATGCAACCCAAAGCACCTCTCTAAGCTTGAAAGCCATGCCTTAGCATCTGTACCCTCTGTAGAACCATGATACAAAGGTGGTTGTAATTGTAGGAGATCTCTAATATGATCCACAGCATCACAGGGTACCCTTTGAACAATACCAGGTGGTGGTTCTGGCATGTGAACCGAATCTGCCTCATGTGCCCCCTGCCCTTCCTCTCGATCTCGTGGAGGACTCCTAGTCCTCTCTCTAACCTATGATCTCTATCCCCCGGATAGCTGGTGCTCTGGCTGAGGATTAACTTGAGGCAACCTCTGCTGTATGACCTCGATGAGGTTCTCTAAGGCTAATAGTACCACTTGATTAGGGTTTGGTGGTGGTGGTGGTGGTTTTTGATTAACGACTGATACCTTGGGCCTTTGCTCAACTTGCTCGCGACTTGAGGGAGCTCACCTAGCCCCTCATCCTCTCATACGTCTCTGAGCTTGACGCATAAGGGGAGGCATCCTAACAATTCAAAAGGGTTAAGGGTTAGCTAAGAAACACAATGGGTTTTAGGTTCCAATGTTGAAACCTAGGATCTGATACCAAGTGTCATGCCCATAAATTTCCACTCTAAAAACACACCAATAATTTTTTTTGAAGGGATAAAAGTTTAAGTTTATGGTGCGGGTTTATAGTTGACTATGACAAAAGTTTGAAAAGAGTTTGAAAAAATTTAACTTTACAAACATTGGTGATTTAAGTGACTAGATGAATTGGTTCTATCAAGAGATGATAACCAGAAGGTGAAGTTGCAATAACAGTCAAACCTAACATTTAAGCTCAATCGTGGAAGTACCCACTATAATTTCAGCTATACCAACATCAAAATAATTGATCCCTATGCCAATGCTATACTACAATGAGTCCATTGGGTTCATTTATTAAAGCACTGTGTTAATAAATCAAAGAATCTATTTAGCTAATTAGTAAATAAACCAATTTCCTTATTCAAAAATTTAAGTGACAATTTTTATTTTTTTTTACAAATAATAATTATATATCGTCAAGAGAATAATTAACTGATAATAACTTTCTTAATCACCAGTAAATAAATATGTATCAACTTATAATTACATAATAATTATATTAATTATTTAATTAATATAATTATTATTATCAATTTCAATTAACCAATTATCAAATAATAATTTTGTTATATAATATTCAATATTTATTCTCATAAAAAAATTAATTATTAAATAATATTTATAATAATTAATATTAAAAAATATTAATTATAATAAATATTATTTAATATAAAATAACATTAAATTAATTAATAATATTTATATTAATTAATTAAAATAAATAATATTTATATTAATTAATATTATAAATAATAATAATAAAAAAATGAAATGAAAAAACCTCATTATTGAATTTAATAAGGGGAGTTTTAATTTCCCCCCCCGCTGTTCATGTCACCCTTAGCGCAGAGCCCGCTGCTGTCAGCAGCGGTACCCTGCGCTGCAGGGCCGTCCTGCTTTGGCAGGGCGGTACCCTATAGTCTGCCAGCTGCACGTCATCGATAAGAGGGGGTGTGGGGCCTGCGGGACCCCCCCCTATAAAATTTTGTTTTTTAAAATACTTCTTTTAAGACTAGCAATTATTATTATATATATATTTTTTACTTTATACATTTTCTTTCAACAATAGGACATGGGTACATTTTTGTTTAGCCATCCCCAAAATAATATATATATATTTTTTTATAAGGGGACTTATGGTTTATTTAATTTAATATATATTTTTTTGTTTATAGGCTATGTTTCTGTATAGCCTTTATGAGACTCTTTTGGGGTGATGACCCAAGTGGGTCCCCCCAATATGACATGTCTCATACAGTATGTTAGTTTATTCTTATTTGGATACAAGTGGACAAGAAAATAAATAAAATATTGACTGTGGTTTTTAGGAAAATGTATGGGATTTCTCCCATACATTTTCCAGAGACCTGTAGGTGGTCTTTTTGCCAAATTTTTGCTTTTAGCTTGAGTTTTTCACTTGTTTTGATGTATTTGATTTCTTTCCTTTCTCTTGTATACCTATTTAATTTGATTTCATTCTAAGAATTTAAGCTTGCAATGAACTAACATAATAAGATGTAAACAAGCTTTACACAAATTCTCAATGTAAAAGTAATCTAAGTAACTATGAACAAAACCACTCGATTTATTTCTTCCTATTACATTTTTTTTCTATTTTTCAACATGGATACCAATATAAAAAATAGTAAGAGCTTACATTGAAAGGGAAAGTATTTTTGAAATCAACTCTTTCTTATCCCTATCATTTTAACTTATGGAATCTTTAAAATAGCACTTTAATGATACCTCAATTACTTTTATTTCTTGTAAACTTTGCAACATGACTTCATAAGGAATTCCTCTATAAACAAAACAATGCTTTCTCATAAACTAAATCACTAAAATCTTTACATTCCTTTTGATACAAAATTCATTGTACATCCTTTATTCAATAAAACAATAATAGATTGAAATCTTCTCTTGATCAACATATATATATATATATATATATATATATATATATATATATATATATATATATATATATATATATATATATATATATATACACACACACACACATATATATTAACAAAAGAAACTATCAACAAGATATTCATACATCTCCTCACAACTTAAAATCTACTTTTGATACAATCACAATCTTGGAGTCGTGACTCCATTACAATACACATTGAACTTCATGGGAATTTCACAAGATTCCCTTACAATAACATTATACACAATACAAGGGTGATACCACTCAAAATATGAAAACATTATCAAATTTCTTCAAGAGTCCTTCTTCTACATGAAGACTTCATGGGCTTCCATAACCTGCAAATATACAAAGTATAGGTCAACGAGTGCTCACCTCCCAACCTAGGCTTCTACGAAGCCACCCCCGAGCTAGGGGAACCATCACAAGAGAAGGAGAACACTCAAGCAATCCCACAACACAACACCATAAACAAAAAAATTACCAGAAACTCCCTTCCAAGGTTATCACAAAGAGTCAAGAAAAATGACTCAAATAGGGTGAAGGTGGAACCAAATCCAAGAGGAGAAGGCACATCTCTTGATGAGAGCTAATCCATCACTTGGCTTCCTCATCAAATATCTTTCTCCACAAACACAATCCCACAAACTCCTTATGACCCCCAAAATATAAAACATAAAATAGAGATGGCTACATGGAGCCCATACATCCATGTTCATCCCTCTCCTATCCAAGGGGAAACTCTACACTCTTGAACGTCCCAAAAAACCCTTCACCCTCAAGGCTACTCTTCCCTCCCAAGGGTGAGTATGGCCTTGAGTACTCCCTTAACAAAACAATACATCACATAAAAGAAAGAAACTTCAAGAACAACAAAGAAACTTCACATTTACAATACAAGAATCATGCTCAACAACAAGCTCATGATACTCATAACATATATAAAGAAAACTACATTTTCACAACACAAGAACATAAAACTACAACAACTAAAGAATCTCAAAACCTCCATTATCACAATAACATTAAGCTCACATACAATACAAGAGGAATAATATCTACATTTTGCATTCAAGGAAAGTAACATTCAAGAGAGTTCAACCTCTCAACATGAACAAAGAAACTAAAATAACTAAGTGAAGAATGCCACCAACCTTGACCCAAGCTAATGGAAGATAGTTGATGAAGAGCTATCCACTTTCCAAGGTTCTCCAAACTAGCTGAGTCTCCAAAACTAGAGAGTGGGTGTCCAACTCTTCCAAAAGGAGAGTCCCCTCTAAAAAGGCCTCTACACACTCTCCTATGGATAAGGTTTCATTCTTATTGGGTGGTCTTCCCTAAGGCCCTTACAGGGTTTCCAATTTTGGTCTCTTACAAAGGTAAGCTAAAAAGGTGGAATAAGGACTTCCTTCTTAGTGGGTGGTGATCTTTCCAAAACTTGGTCCCAAAAGTTGATTTTCGTCCATCTTGGTAAACTGACTTTTGGATGGGTCATTTGGTCAACAAAGGGTTATCCTATGGTAAAAAATGACCCTTACCCTATGGTATATCAAGTGGGGCAACTTAAAAAGGCCTAAACTCTTCCCTAGACACCTTTTTAACCTTCCAAAAGTGCATGATAAGTTCAAATTCGAAATTCAAAGATATGACAACACCTCAAGCTCCCAATCCAAGTGATTTTCATGGTGATCCTAAAGGGTACCTTCCTAGGTTGGTGTTCAACCAATCTCCAAGTGGACATGTCATGGCCACTAGTACACACATTTGTCAAGTGACACAAACATAAAGAGACATGTCACAAGCCATGTGGCATATCCACTTGGGCATTCTCCACAAAATAAAAACATTTATAATTAACATATAAACAATTACATTCATGCAACATACTAATACAAATTAAATACATTACAACGAGGTTTTTGGCTTCTCACTAGATGCAACCTTGGCTCAGACTGATTTTCACATTAAAGTCTCTGTGACGATTCCCAGAATTTACCATGGCCTATTTCCCTGCACACTCAAGTCCAATATCAGTAGTCCAAGGAAATAAAACATGTAATTCTATAACATTAATAATCAAATAATTCTCAAGTAATCAATCATAATTAAATCAAAGTTTTCACAAGGCATAATCATTCATTTATAAGTAACATAAATCTCATCATGAATATATTTAATTCATCACTAAATTAAACTTAAAACATAAACATTGCATACATATAAGATTTGATTTGCAATTAAACTTCATTACCATAATCAATCATAAAATAGAATTAAAAACACACATGTAAGTTTCAACTGATGTCTCAGTAATCATCATCCAAATCATAATGTAATGTTCATCAAACTACTAAAGTGATAAAACCACAACATAGAGTATCGGTAAAATCCATAAACATCAAAATATAATCATAAAGTATGTCTATTTCATATGCAAAAGGAAATGGCTATGACAGGCTCGGGGTGAGGCCTGACATCTTTTTGCTTGTAGAATATGGCTGCTAGTGTTGAAGAAAGTTGGATTACAGTTAAAGGAAAAAATTCTAAGAAGTCCTCCCCAACTTTTGACATTACCCTTCGATCTCATTTGAAGGGGACTAAAAGATAGTTTGTGTATCTTTTGTTGTAGATTTCCAATGTTTTATCTTTTGCAACGGTGTGGGTGTTTCTTTGGCTTATTTCCTTTGGGTGGTTTCTTGGGGTTGGTGGCCTTTTGTTTTGGCTGATATGTTGTGTTTGGTGTACTCCTAATGCTATATCTTAAGCTTTTGCTATGTAAAGGGTTTCGGGTCCCTTCAAAACCTATTTTTTCCATTAATCAGAACAATTAGGTTCAATGTTGTAATTTTTTTAAAAAATTGTAGTAGTAGGGTTATGGTTAAACATTATTAAAATTATTAGAATTAGGGTTAGTAGAACAATTAACTTATGCATTTCATCTAGGGTCAATGGTAGAGTTATTGCTATGATTAGGGTGAACAATTTAACCTTAGTATTGTTGTATGTTAATGGTTACAATTAGTCTTAAGGTTAGTGTTAGGGTTTGGGTTACTTTTAAGGATATTGTTAGGGTTAGATGAACTATTATGGTTAAGGTTAGTGCTAGGATTACAATTAAGGTTAGATTTAGGGTAACAATTAGGTTCAATGTTGTAATTAGGGTTACTATTAAGGTTAGTTCTATAGTTATGATTAGAATTAGGGTTAGTATAACAGACTTAACATTAGGTCTGATCAGTTTAAGGCATTTCACCTAAGGTGAATGGTATGGTTATGATTACGATTAGGGTGAATGATTTAAAATTTATAGAAATATGGTCAAGGATATAGTAAGATTAGTGATGGGATGTAGAGTTTAGAGTTTTGATTAGTATTAGGTTTATAAAATGGGTTAAGGTTAGTATGGTGAATGGGGTGAATGCTCAAATCAGGTTTAGTGTTAGGGTGTATTGTTTAGAGTTAGGAATACTAATATGTTAAAATGGTTAAGGGTAGAAAAATGGTTATTGTTAGAGTTAGGGTTAGGGTTATTCTTAAGGTTATTTTTAAGGTTAGGGTTAGGGTTATAATTAGGGTTAGTATCACATTTAACCTTTCCATTTTACCTAGGTTACAATTAATTTGAATGGTTTAAAGTTGCGAGTAGTATAATCTTAACAGTAACAACTAGAGTTAGGGTTAGGGTTAGGGTTAGAGGTTAGGGTTAGGGGTAGGGTGAGATTAGGGATGTGGTTAGGGATATGATGTTGGGTTTATAGTTAGGATTAATATCATATTTAGTGTAACATTAAGGGTTAAGATTAGGGTAAGGGTTTAGGGTTAGGGTTAGTAATATGGTTAGGGTTATAGTAAGATTACTGATGGGATATAGAGTGTTGAGTTCAGATTAGTATTAGGTTTAGAATATGGGTTACAGTTAGTATGATGAATAGGGTCAACAATCAAATTAGGTTTGGTGTTAGGGTGTAATGTTTAGAGTTACAAATAGTAATATGTTAACGATTAAGGATAGAGATAGGGTTAGTGACAAGGTTAGACTAAGGTCTAGGGTGTGGTTAGTGTTAGGATGCATGTTTTAGACTTAGGATTAGTATCATAGGTAGTGTTACATGTAGTGTTAGGGTTGGTGTTCATATTAGACTCTTCCTGACAGAGTAGTGTTACATGTAGGGTTAGGGTTAGGATTAGTTTAAGGTCATGGCAATGTTAGGATGTATGGTTTACAATTAGGGTTAAATCATATGTAGTGTTAGTGTAAGGGTTAATCTTAGGGCGAGTGTGAGAGTAAGATTATGGATGTAGTTAGTGATGAGATGTAGGTTTTAGAGTTAGGATTAGTATCATACTTGGTAATAAAGTTTGGGTTAGGAGTAGGTTTTGAATTAGAGTTTTAGTGAACACTTATTAAGGTTAGGAATATTATAATAGTTAGTGTTATATTTAGTGTTACATTTAGAGATAAGATTAATATAATAGGTACTGTGAGATTTGGGTCTATAGTTGGAGTAATTGGTTAGGGTAAGGGTTTGGTATAGTTTTATAATCTTGATAAGGGAACGATTTGGAATTAGGGTTACAATTATAGTTTTAGTTAATTCTTATTATGGTTATCATCAAGGATAGAATCTAGGGTTACTTAATGATAGGGTTAGGTAGGTTTAATTGTAGTTTAGGATTTGCATTAATGTTATTTAAATAATGGTTACACTTAGGATGTATATTATGGTTAGGATTATGCTTAAAATTAGGACATGGGTTTGAGAGACATTTAGTGTAACATATTTGTGACATGTCTTTTGTAATTATTTTTTCACATATATTTGGCACATCCATTTGAAGCATCCTTTTTATGGCACACATTTTAGAAAGCCATTAATATTGCAAATGAAGAGTTGAATAAAACATGTTGCAAGAAGTTAAAGTATAGTAGTACACATCACTTCAATATTCAAAACAATTTATTTTTATCTTGTTGTTCATTAAACTTACATAGATGAAATGGAAAATATAAGTCTTAGTACAACTATTTAGATTAAGTAAGACATATCAAAGATAAAATAAGAAACAACTATATGTAAAATAGTTCTCCGTAATTATGTAAGTACAATACATAATCTTCAATGATGAAATTGGTATTGCGACCTTTATTTGCACAATGATCACGATATACTTCTTTCATTATTGATGGAAATGCATCTACTTTTGCAAATGCCTCGTGCACAAATTTCGCAACATCTTCCATCTTCAATATTTCTAGTTCTTCAACATAGTCTATTGATAATGTTGCGTGCTCAACATCTTTGATCATATTTGTGTACGACTCTATAATTATTCTTGCACATTTGTCCACATTAGTTTCAAAGAAACCATTCAAGGCCACATAAGCAGTTGGACTTGTAACTATGAATTGGGACTCTCTATCAGAGACATCCATAGCTTGAAGTGTATGCAACAAATTTTTAAACAAATATAAGTATATAGAAATAATCAAAATAAAAGTATAGATAATTTGTGATTTTTTTTGCTAAATTCAATAATGTCTACTAATACATACTACGACACAATTAGTGAAGACACTTAGAGTAAGATATTACTTGACTTAGTATGATGAAATTTCAACAAAATCATTTTAAAAACCATAAGAAATAAAAAATAATGACATAATCATGTTGCATTGATAATTTGGAAGTTTACATGTTAGTTATAGTGGAATAGTATGTATGAATTTGTGTAATATATATTTTTAATTAATCAAAATATGGGTATGAGAATATGATATGATTTTGATAACTTATACACATTGAAGGAAAATTGAACATAATTTCCAAATATCATCTACTCATTTATTTGGTTAATAATCATTGAGGAAAATTTGCACATAATGTAGGAGAATAATTAATAATATATTTCTTAGTAGCTAGTTGAAAGTACATCATTAGAGTATATCATTGATTTTCAAGACATCTAAGCTTGATTTCTTCTACTTTTCTCTTGGAAAGTTGTTTCCTAGTTTTCATTTTTTCATAACTGTCATATGTGAATGGTGACATTATTCTCAAGCCTTCTGGAGACTTTACATGAGAGACAAACACAAATGTCAATCCTGCTCTTTCTCTTGGACCTATATCAATTGTGGCTTTTGAAAGATTTAGTCCCTGACATTTATGAATTGTTAATGCCCATGCCAACCTTAATGGTAATTGAAAGGTTTTGCCCCTCTGTACTGGTGTTATTGGAACTAGTTTTGGATGATGATCATCAAATGGTATTCCAGAATAATTATCAAATTTAACCATGACACATGTTGGTGGTTTAGGTAGAGAACTTCTTGGTTTGTAGACAATATTCTGGATATATCCCAACACTCCATTAACAAGACTGGCTTGTATCCCAAGATTTGAAGTCAACATCACACTTGAATCCTTACTGAATAGTAACTCTATATCAAGTTCTTCACTTGAGAAATCTTCAATTGTATTACCATTCCTTGACTTAGTTGCAAGACTACGTACAAGAAGATGTCTCAAAGAATATAAAATTCTCATGTTATGGTTATGAACATTGACATTTGTTCAGAACAAATGCATTGTCTTGTCAAAATCATCATTGGTTGCAATATCTAACCGTATAGGGGTTCTCATCATAAGCAAGTTCCAGTCATCTATTTTTGGAACTGTATCTCTTAGATTTGTCAGAAGTTGACAAAATCTTTGTTGCTGGATGTTTTCTCCATCTTGCCTAAATATTTTTTCTAATGTAACCACAATTTTGAATTCTTTCCATAGTAACTTTTCCTGCCTATTGCTATCATATGCCAATCTATCATTCACTAGAGGTAACTGATCCATATCACCAACCAAAATAAGAGATATACCTGAAAGAAAGTCATGAAAAATTATTTTCAAACCATCTATGAATATTATATCAAGATAGTGTATATGAGTTATATTACTAAATATTATATCACGTAATTAGCATCATTACCAACAATGAAAGCTATACCTGCAAATCTTATGTCAACAATTTCTGGGAACACTTGTCTTAGTCAACAATCTATATTTTCTAGCAAGTCTTGACCAATGATTATCATTTCATCAATCTAAATATATTTGATATGGGTCATTTCTTCTTGAAAACTTGTAAGACTCATCCCTTCTAGCCGAGAAAAATCTCTTATTGGTATTTGCAACTTTGAATGTATTTTAAAGGCACTAATATTGAAAGCTGCAACTCCAGTTGGTGCCAATAATAGAAGTGGAGAAGGACTTGGTGTTGCTTCCATCTAAAGAGATTGATTGATGACACCAATTAGATAAGTCTTTCCTATACCTTTTGTTCCTTGAATTATCATGAACAAAGGCATTCCCACATAATTGTTATGTAGTGTGTCATAATAATGTCGATTTCCTTTTGTTGCTTCTCATTGAGAGTTGTAAATTTGATGCATTTTTGGATGTCATCTTACATGAGACATCCATGTTTCTTCATTTTGCCTATGAAATTGATTGTTTTAGTTGTATGCTCTTTACTTTGATATTCATTAGACCAATTTGTATTTCTATCAATATCTCTTCTTCCCACCATATCTATTTTAGGAAACCTGCATATGTTGACCATGATGTAGCCAGGATATAATTTCCCATTCATTCTCTATGGTACTTTCCTGAATACCTCCATTTTCTTCCATTTCAAAATCACTAGTAGGTTCAACATTTTTTGTACATGATGTTCTTTCATCATACCAAGGATTATAATTGAGAAACTCCCATTTTTATACTATAGTATCATTATCATAACCAATGTCCCTTTGAATGTTACACAAAGGTTTGTATAGTAATAACTTAGATAAACAAAATTCCACCCATTTATTTGAATCACATGGAGGAATGGATAGATACCTAGATAAAACTCTGACAATAGCTACTATTTTCCTTGGCCCCCATTTGTTATCTCCTCTTTTTCTAGGATTGTATATCTAGGATCTTGGAACTTCAATCAATGTGATACCTTCCATACAAAGTGGTCTTGTTTTATATCCATCTACAAAAGATTTTGTGTGTTATTCATCAATTTCCTTATTATTTACTACTATGGGTTTGAAAAATTCTCTTGAGATATTTAGATTAACAAATCTTCTACTACTCTCCACCAATGGAAGTTTTAACAACATATTACATGTTTCCTAAGCTCCAATGTCTCTTTCTATCACTGTTTCTATGAGAAGCTTTTCGTATGCTTGTATAGCTAAATCATTAAGATTTTCTAGGTTTGATAGACACATCAACATTTTGTGATAGGTTTCCAAGCTTCTCTCATCTTTTGCTACATATTTTGCAATGCATTTGATAACTGCATGTTTCGAAAGAATAGGTTGCCAATCTATATTTTCCCTCCACAATTGCAACATGTGCTGATTATGTGAATTCACTCTATCATCATTTCTTGTTGGTTCAAATTTTATTTCACCCGATTCTCTATCCCCGCATAACTTGGATCCCACCAAATTCAATGGCCAAGGAGCATTATACCTAAAACAATGACAAATAAGTATCTCATTTGATTAACTTATCTAAGTAGTTGATATAGAATATTGATATACAACTATTAGCCGATGAAATAATTACCTACAAACCATTCTTCCTTTTTTTTTTTAAGTAGGCTTGCACCCTCCTTGTAGACTATGTGTCATTCCACATAGTTTAATATCTCTTCGTAGTCATGGTTGATATCCATCTCTACTAGTTGTGTAGTATTTTTGCGACATGGATGTTGACCAAAATTTTGGAATGCCTAAAAAAGGTTGTGCATAATTTATTATATTAAATATATGATAATATACATATTGTAAACATTATCTAATACTGATATATATGATCAAATTACTTTAAATATACTTGTATATTTCTTTGATGGGGATCATGTCTAGGATTCCATGCACGAATAATGGAATGAAAACATCTCTCAACACTTTTTCAGTCCTCCTCATTTGACCAGTCAATAGTGTCCATGTTTGGTGCTCCTTCGATCCATATGAAGCCATGCACATGAGGTGAACCCCTATGTTGCCACTCATATCTACACCAAAAGTCTTTGACATTCATTCCTTTTTGAAGTATTTATTTTCTGAACATTGTATGCCTTAAATGCATGTAATGTGCAACTATATGAGTATAGTTGATTACATTTTGTCTTGTCCATTTTTGAGCCTCTCATGGATTAGTTGGTGGCGTTCTTGGCACGAGCACATGAAAATCAGGCCACTGCATATCTGTTGCACTTAATGTGAAGAAAATTGTAGGAGTGCCAATTTGGTGAAGCAAGTCTGATAATTCTACTTTACATTTAGCCCAATATGATCTCCCGCTTCTCAGAGTTGTTCCAAACTACATTAACCTATCTGTCATATTATTATGTGGTATATTTTCCATATGTTCACGTAGCTCATTGATGGTAATTGACATGTCATGAAAACTTCATTTTACAAATACAATTGATGAATTTTGTGCACCTACCTCATTATCATGTTCATCATGAAATATTTAAACCTTGGATGTTTACCAAGTGATGATCTCTATATTGAAACAAATGCTTTACAAATTCATGTAGATGAACTCACCTCATTCTTGGCTCTAACCAATCACATCTCCATTATAAAACAATGTTGGAAATGCCATATCCAACAATCTCGATATGACATATTCATTGACAGGTGATGCACCTATAGCTGGCCATTCAATTAATGCAGATGAAATTGTATTAGGATTATTAACCCATGCATAGATTGATTCCATTTCTCTTTGTGCATTAGGTGATCTTTAAGCCATAGATGTTGTATGCTCAATTATATTACCTTCATTTGTCTCCATTACTGGACCCAAAAATATGGCTTCATTTGCATCAAAATCAAATTCCATGTATAGTGTCTTCAATCTGTTAAAAATATTCTCATCAAAATTTCTTGACAAATCATTGAGAGTAGTTTCATCAATTCTAACATTTGCGTAAAACTTGTCATGCTCTACTTTGCATTTCAATGATTTGTACACATGATCCCTATTTATAGTAAAGTTATAACATGTGTCACATCGATCCCTTCTACAAAAAATAATGATTGGAAAATGCTCAATTGTATGTGGAAAAAATTGGGATACTTGTTTTACATGTTGTGGAAAACTTATAGTGTGTCCTTTGTACTTATATTGACCACCAGTTGCATGTGTAACTTGTAGTATAGGGCCGACAATTCTTTACAACCTGAGTCAACTTTGCAAGTTCTTCTAGTTGAGAGCCATGATCCATATTGTTAGAAGATGAAAACCTATGAGTTCCTCTCTCTTGTCAAATCCTATTGGATATAGGACCTTTAGAAGTGCGATATAATTTCATTCCAAGATATGATTTATGATAGACATAACATATATTTGGAGTCTTCAAACTATCTAACTAATGTCTAAACTGCATTTGGAATCTTCTAAATTTAGACTAAAACATACCATTTGGGTTTGGCATGTTTTTCATAGTACCTTCCACATCAACATTCATTTGTATTTAATTTTCATGTTGTGGTGTTTCTAGAACACGTTCTATGGATGTTGAGTCTCCATTTTTAACATACAAATGAATGTTTGTATTAGGTGGATAGTTATATCTATCACTTGGTTGGGGTTCACCTTGTTTCCCTTCACGCCTTTCTTCATTTTGAAGGAGTTGTATAGAATTTCATTGACAGTTGTTTCTTTCTACATTTTTTTCATCTCGATTTTCAATTTCCAATTGTTTCACTGTTACTTCTGCCCTTTTTCTACCAGATCTTTGTCTCTCAACTTCATTGTGTCTTATTCTTTGTTGTTCTATTTGACTTTTTGTCATTTGTTCTTGTTGACATCTACGATGCTCTCTTCAATATTGTCTTTGATATTGTCTTCTTGTGTCCTCTGATTAAGAGTTCAATCTTGGTCTCACCATAGCTACTATGAAAGAACACTAAAGTTAGTAACCTTAATAGACTTTATACATGTGGTGGCATTGTCTTCCACATAAGAATTTGATTATTTTGAAAACTTATAGATTCATTTCTAAAGGTTATATATATATATATATATATATATATATATATATATATATATATATATATATATATATAATCCTATTTACATGTATATGGTTGCATTGCTTTAGAGATTATGATAAACATTTATTGAATTCATTATTCATATGTTTATTAATAATGCATGTTAATTTAGAGATTATATTTTGTGTTATGTTTACATACATATTATACATGAACACGAAAATTACAACAATAATTAGAACAAATAAATTGAATTAGAAGAAAAAATATAGTGAATAAATTATAAGAATTATAGAAACATGGAAATAGTGAGAGCCAAAATATTGTAACATTATGAAAATGAATATTTTATAAGAATAATGGATACATCATGATAATGATTTGGTCTAAAAGACCATTTTTTGAAAAATATGGCAATACACGATCTCTCATTTGCAATACAAAACAATGATACCCAAAAATATGTGATCCCTCTTTCACAATTACTGGGTCTCAAATCAAAAACTAATAGTGAACTCTTCAATTCCATTGTGTTTCTCTCCATCGTCTTGTAATCCATTCTTTCCCTTGATGTAAGTGGGCACGTGAATACGATTTTAGAGTACGACTATCAAGGAAATATATTTTGAAGAAATCTTCCTAAGAGGTGAAACAAATCTATCAACAGTGACACCCCTCCACCAACAATCACAATCTAGTGCTTCAACAACAAACCTAAGTGGTATATACCGAGGCAACCTAATAAGAGGTGGAATGGGTCTTATATATTCTAAAAATACTTCCTCAACAAGCAGTTCTCGACCCCATTCATCCGTAATGAAGTGATCATATTGAACATAAAACTTTAATTTTTTAGTATTTTTCACAATAAATATAACGGTTCCCTGAAACTATGCCCCCTCAAAGCCCTCCTCATCACAACTAACTTCCACCTTCATTTCCATTTGGACCTCCATTTTGTATGCCTTATGTATGATTACAAACATACAAACCATTTCAAATTATAAATTAAAAGATATAATACAATTCCTAATAGTAAACTTAATTTGTAATGTATCTCAAATAACTAACCTAACCTAGGGACTAACTATGTCAAAATGAATATATTCATTTGTAAATCAAACTATTTAATATAGCAACATTGCCCTCCATATTAAAAAAAATATTTTAAACATTAGTACACCTAAAATATTCAAATGCTCATTAATATGACAACATTGCCCTCCATATTTTAAAAATTATTTTAAACATTAGTACACCTAAAATAATTAAAAATATTTTGATCATTAATCTAAGAAACTATTCAAATCACTATAAATCACTAAAATAAAACAACTTTATTAGAAAAATTAATATAAAAAATTATTAAGTTTAATAATATGGCGACATTTCTATCCATATAATTTTTTTTTAAAATAATGATCAAATAATTTAAATCTAAATGAATATGATAGCATTGCCCTCCATATTTAAATAATTTAAAAGATTAGTATACCTATATTATATCAAACTATTTGAATAAAAAATTTAAATCTAATATTTAAATCAAAGTATTAAAATACAAAGTAAATCTAATATCTTAACACTAAATGTAATATTTAAATCAAACTTTAGTAAAATTAATATTTAAAAATTTAAAATGTATATTTTTAAATGACGAATAATATGATGACATTGCCATCCATATTATAACTAAATCTAATATTTAAATCAAACTATTAAAATACAAACAAAATCAAACTATATTAATAAAAAAAAATCTAATATTTAAATCAAATTATTAAAATATAAACTAAATTTAATATTGAAATTACTAATATAAAACAACTTTAGTAGCAAAATTATTATAAAATATTTAAGATTAATATATTAAAATATTGAAAAATATGGCGGCATTGCCATTCATATAAAAATATTATTAAGCTAGTGATCAAATTTAATATATTGAAGTGTTAATTAATATGATGTAATTGCCCTCCATATATTAAAAAATATTTAAAACATTACTACACCTATTATATTAATATAAAAATTAAAATATTTAATTTTTTTTGAAAAAGTGCTAATATTTAAACACTAAATCTAATATATTAAAATGTTGAAAAATATGGCGCCATTGTCATCCATATAAAAATATTATTAAACTAATGATCAAATTTAATATATTGAACAGTTAATTATTATGGTGACACTAGCCTCCATATTTTAAAAATTATTTGAAACATTACTACACATATTATATTAAAATAAAAAATTTAAATATTAAAAATAATATTTTTAAAAAATGCTAATATTTTAACACTAAATCTAATATTTAAATCTAACTATTAAAACACAAAGTAAATCAAACTAATTTAAAACTACATTTAAAACCAAATAAAAATACTACAGACTAAATCTAAATATTAAACCTACAAATATAAATCTAAATATTAAAACTAAAAACTAAATCTTAATAATTAAAACTAAATCTATATATTAAAACTATATAAAAAAAACTAATTATTAAAACTAAAAATGCAAAATAAATACCTCACCTTAATATGTGCTTGCTTGCTCTTGAAATGAGCTCGCTCTTCAAATCTCCTCAAAATCTCTTTGCTAATCAAAATCTCTCACCTGCTCCTCTTTGCAAAACAACAAATGAAAAGGGGAAGAACTCTTTTATAATATGAGAGCATCTCCTCATGTTCTCCAAAGGGTCCTCTTTGCATTCCTTTGGCTCTCCAAATTCCTTTCTAAAAAATCAAAAAGTTGAAAAAGCCCGTAAGTGGCATGCAAAGAAAATAAAATTGTGATTGGTGTTAAAGTTTGATTAGATTTGTATGTAGAAGGAATTTTATTTTAATCCCAGATCTATGTATGTATCTTCAATGTTGATGGTATAATTCTTCACAATATCACAATGATGATTCTTATATACCAATCACTATTTATTATCAATCGGTTCTAATCTTAGTGTAGATGTAAATTTGAGAGATCTAATCCCAATATCGATTTCCTATAAATCTACAATTAGGCTGATGTAATATGATCTCAATGAATATAAATGTCTGATTTAATCTTACTCAATAAGACTACTCTCAATTTGAATGTGTTCTTATTTCTTGGATCAATCTACTGGTATCGATCTCTTATGGAACCCGATCTCTTTATAAATGATGCTATTTGAGATAGTATGAATCATTGTAATACTTGATTTTGCACTTATGTTTTTTGTACATTCACAAGATCCCGACCGACATTCATATTTGTATGTTGTGAGGAGACATGTCTCCCATAGAGGCATGCCAATGTTCCATGTAGAGACATGTCTCTATGTGAGACATGTTCTCACCGAACCATGTTCGACCTATTTATGTTGTCGTTTCATACTATAACATACATTGATCATTTAGTAACGATATCGATTAAGTTTTCTATGTTATATGTAATCAATATCGATCTTAATCACGATTAATATTATTAACCATAATCATGCATATATATAATTAAATATATATACATGATCATTAATTTATAATCATGTTTATTTAATTTATGATTAACATAATTAAAGTGAATAATTAGATTAGTAACTTGTGAAGGATAGATATCAGATGCTTAAGGCCGATAGGCCAATTGAGCATTTGATTTCATTGGTTAGAATAATCTAATCGAAGCTACAATACATTAACAATTGGGGGGCATAGGGCCACCACCCCCATCCCCTCTATTGCATGACACATGGTGTTGGTAGCTGCACTATCTTCTATGCAACGTACACTACTGACATCATGCACCATACCACCATCACAGGGTCCTTGCTGGCAAGTGCCCTCACGGGCTACCTCGTTTGATCAAGGAACTCCCCAGCTGTGGGGTTCTCGTGGTGGGTCTCACTGGCAGGGCCCCCGCTCCTCACTTAGCGGGGTTTTAATTTTTTTTAAAATTTATTTATTTATTTTTTAAATCGTACAAATGGCATGATTGTTTTTCTTGACCTTTTATGGTCTTAAATTTTGATTTTTTTAGGGATAGTAATTAATTTCAGATTTTTTTTCCAATGCCATTTCGAACTTTTGAATATAATTTTTCTTTTTCTTTCTTAATTTAGTTTGTAACTGACCCAAATTCTTTTTTATGTACACAACATATTCTTAGAATATTCCCATGTTGGTGTCTAAGGCCATGCTATGAATGTATAGATGCCTCTCGGTGTAATTAGGTGTTTGATAAGGAGATGACTAAGACCATCCCCCTTGCTGAGGTACCCAATTAGAACTTGGATTACCTTGCCATGGTTGATTAATAGGTCCCCATGGCTGGGCATTCCATCTTATAGTATTTTGATTGAATTTGGATGATGCATTACCATAAGAGAATGGATTAGGAGGGACACCTTGTCATTGTTGCCATGATTTCCTTTGAGAAATATAGAACACTTGTTCTCATCATTTTCTACTATGTGGAACTTCTATCGTGATGACTTCTCTTCAGATATAGTATCCAATGTTTTGTATTTGCAGGTTGATTTATTATGTCGACAATGCAGACAATATTCAGTGAGCGCATTATCAACCTCCTCTTGCTTCTTTTTAGTATGCAACATGTTTAGTTGTTTAGCCTATTGATTTTATAATCATATTAATAGAAATGTAAATATGAGATAATTCAAACTAATAATCACCCAACAACAATATCTCTTTTATATATAGAAATAACTAATTACAATATGACTAGGTCATATGAACATTCACAAGGCCCAATCTGCGACTGTAATATTGTCTTCTTATATGTTAATCAATATGTAGTACTAATCTTCACTTAATATTATTGTATATCTCTATATAAATATCGATCTACATTTTTCACTTGATGAGATTCCTTTGCTCAATGATATATAAATGTCTTTGTATGTATTGATCTTTCTTATGGATGCCACTTTACATATATATACTGCTATAAGTATATATATCAATCTCCAATACCTATTGTTGTCTTTGGTATTGTATAGTCCTAAAAAGTAAGCACTTACTTCTGTGTTCATTTTGGGACCATTTTAGCCCACTTTAGTGCGTTTCTTACGTTAGGACCTTATATTGTACCTAATTGCATACATAACTTAAATCAAGGTCTTGCCTTCGCCTTCAATCTTGCTCAAAACTCTAAGTTGGCTCTAATTTCTATGTACAATTTCTCATTTATCCATCCATTCATATTATTTATTACCCTCTTGGGCTCCATTTTAGAATTTATGATCAATTTTTCTTCTTAACTTTTTGTTTTTCCTTGAATCACTTAATACCTCTCGAACTCTGCAACTTTACCTTGAACTTAACACCTTCCAGAAATAGGTCAAACCTAGTTTGACCTATACCAGGTATAGGTCAAATCTCTTTTGACCTCTACCTCATGGGTTTAAATTGAGTGATTTTCGGGGCGCAATGCAAGGTATTTTCATTTTCTTTCCCTATGAGGTCAACCTTCACGAATTTGGACCCCAAGATCACTATAAAAGGAGGCTTCTTCCTCTCATTTTAAAATCTCTCATTGTGCAAGCTGCCTACATGCAAACAAGCTATTGTGCATTCAAAGAGTTCAAGCAAGAAATAAAGCATTCATTAAAGGCATCCATCTATCATCCATCATCCATCAAGCATTCATGCATTTCCTTCTATAGATCTATCTCTTTTACCCATTGGAGGAAAAGCAAAGGAGTTGGCCATCAATGGAGGATGTCTACATTCACCTATTCAAATCTTCTTCTTCTTCAAATTCAATATTGAGGCAAATTATAAGCATCTACTACATGAGGTTTTTTCTTACATGATTTCCTTTTAGTTTTTGTGTTGAGTCAAGGCTATTGCATTAACATGTTTGGTCATATACTAAGTACAATTGCATCTACATGGTATGTTATATTCTATTGCTTGATTTAATCTCTTCTACATGATATAATTTCTTTTATTTCAATTCAAGGTTAATTCCTAAATAGGGGCTTGACCGGGGCAAGCCCCTCCCCCCAACAATTTTCCCTCTCTCTTGTGTGTAGGTGCAAGTGTCTAAGTGCAGGTATAGTTGCAAAATCCAAGAGCCCAATTCGAAGACCTTTCCAAATCCACTTTTTTGTTCTAGATTATGACAATATCAGGTATAGGTCAAAATTTTAACCTATACCCTAGTATTCTGAGTGCAGATCTAGTTACAGAGCTGGAAAGACAATCAAAGACTTGCTTAGATCATCGTTTCTATTTTTTATTTTGACTATATCAGGTACAATTCAAACTTTTGAACTGTACCTGGGTATAGGTCAAACCACTTTTGACCTTTTCCCAGGAGAGAATAAAGAGTTGTAGGTTTTAGGTTTGCTGGTTCTAGAATGCCAAATTTAGGAATCAAGTCATTTTGAGATGCCACCACTCAGAAAATTAGCATATGAATATCTTCCTCTTCTATTTCCATGTGCACACACTCCTATTTCTATATCTTGTATCTACTTTGATACATTTGGTCAAATCTACTATTGCACCTTGTTACTATATTTTCTCTTTTCATCTTCTTTCCTATCTCACAAATAATATCCTAAATCTACTTTCTACCTAAATCTTGCATTTGTATCCATTAATCCTCTTGGATTGTACAAATCAAATTTGGCCTAAAGATTGGATTTTGGGTCTTCTAATGTATGTGTAATTTGGTGGTCTACCATTGACTACCATTTTACTCTATACATGTATATATTCTACTATATGTATATTGTCTTCTGCAAATTATGTATTATCCTCTGTGATAATAATATTGTCTTTTGTGATATATTATCCTCTGTGATAATAATATTGTCTTCTACGATATATTATCCTCTGCGATAATAATATTATCTTATGTGATATATTATCCTCTACAATAATAATATTTTGATCTTTGTATGTATGTTATATGTGTTCTCATTGGTATATTGGAAGGACAATATGAATATCATCTTGTACCTGAGTGAAGATTCACTTGGAATGGATCACATCCATTCAATAACATCTCTTTGTTAATTATCATTAACAACATTATTTGTATATATTAACCATTGTTTAGTTTAATAGATGTTATATAGTCAATTAATTAGTGATCGGTTCTTAAGAGGTGAAGTTATTTAATTATTATCAAAACCATTCTTGATAAGTCAATAGATAATAGATTATCATCTCAAGTGATATGATGCATCACTTGAGACTATTTGATAACTTCTTGTTCATCAACCTCCCTATGCTAACTTCAACACTCCCTCTTAGCTAGGGAGCCATCTTCTCAGATATATTTAAGTTATATCTCATCATGATGTTCACCATGGCTACTCCCAGAGGGTGAATCAACAAAAGTGTTGAGTCATGGAGTCTCTCACATGACCTCCACCATGGCTATTCCTAGAGGGTGGGTCCACCATGGATACTCCCATGAATGAAAATGAAAATGAGCACAAGTTCCCATCACATAATCATTCAATATGATTTCATCATCTCATCATGATGCTCACCACAAATACTCCTAGAGGGTGAATAAATACAAGTGTTAAGTCATAGACTCTCTCTCATGACATCTACCATGACTAATCCCAAAGGGTGGAACAAGGTCTTTCACCTCAAACTTCTCTCTCACGGAGAAGAATACATTAACAATGGCTTACACCTCAAACTTCTCCCTCTCAAAGAAGAATGCATTAACAAGGGGTTGCACCTCAAACTTATCCCTCATAGAGAAGAATGCATTAATAAGGGCTTGCACCTCAAACTTCTCTCTCACAGAGAAGATTGTATTGTAGTACATATATATAAATCATTAATGTTGAGACTCCCTCTTAGCTCTAAGAATTGACATCAACCTCCTAACCTTCTCATCCAAGGTTGCCTCTATAGTTTTTTTAGACTCCCTCTGAATGTTGATTCTTCCTCTTCGAAGAAGTAGATCAATTTTAGAATAGAAAAACTTTTGAATCAACTTTAGAGCTTGGATCATTTTGAGATGCCCCCATGGTAAGTTCCGTAGTAGTAACAATTTGTGTAGATCTAAATTTCTAATCTTGAGAAAAGTGACCATACTTGTCACACCTGAAACATTGAATGTGAGGGAGATCCTTGTTCTTCTATTATTCAGGGACATAATCCAATTCTATTTTTCTATTCCTCTTCCATTTTCTCTTTCTCTAGGAGTATATATATTAATAATTTGATTTTCTATATCCTATTTATTTTCCCAATTCCTCTTGTTGTCAACTTGGACTCTTCTTGAATACAATCAACTTGAAGATGATCAAACTTGGGCAACTTAGATCTCCCACTAATGCCTTGAATAAAGGGCTCCCAAGATAAGGGAAGACTATTTAGTGTCAACATAAAGAGATCTCTATTTGCAATTATGTCCCCAATAGTTCTCAGGCAATCTCTCAAATCAGAAATCTTCATAAAGAAAGAGATGACAAATTTTTCTTTATCCAGTTTTACATGCTAAAGTTGTTGTCTTAGGGAAAGGGACCTACTAGTATTGTTGATCTCATACAATCCTGTTAGAGTATCAAACATTTCTTTAGTCGACTTTAACTTGGAGATGATCGGTACTAGGTGATTCATTACAAAGTCTATCAAGATCTTCCTAGCCTTAATACCATTTTTATTAACCTGGATTTTCTCAGTATTATCTAAAGGCTTGGCCATATTACTTTTCATGAAATAAAGATCATTCACCTCTAATGCAATGAGTACCCTAGGTTTCCAAGATTTGAAGTTTGAGGCTCCATCAAGCCTATCTTCTACTTTGACACCATTTACCATCTCCTTTTTCACTCAAATTCTCCTTCAAGGATTTGCCCTAGATGAAGTTTTGAATATTTAAACAAATATGATTAGATATTTTCTTAAACTCACTCTGATACCATGTTATTTTTATGATTCTAGATTAATAGAAATGTAAATATGAGACAATTCAAATTAATAAACACAACATGTACCTTGATAAAACCTTCCAACTTGAGGTGAAAAACCCAACAACAGTATGACTAGGTCATATGAACATTCACAAGGTCTGATCTGGAATTGTAATCTTATCTTTTTATATGTTGATCAATATGTAGTATTGATCTTCACTTAATATTATTGTATATCTCTATATAGATATCGATCTGCACTCTTCTCTTGATGAGGTTTCTATGCTTTATGATATATTAATTTTTTTGGTATATATTTTGCTATATGTATATTATCTTCTACAATATATGTATTATGCTTTGCGATAATACTATTGTCTTATGTGATAATAATATTGTGTTTTGTGATATATTATCCTCTACAATAATAATATTTTCTTCTATGATATATTATCCTCTGTGATAATAATATTATGATCTTTGTATGTATGTTATGTGTGTTTTCATCGGTATGTTGGAAGGACGATAAGAATATTGTCTTGTACTCGTGTGAAGAGTCTCTTGGAATGGCTCGTATCCATTCACTAACATCTCTTTGTTAATTATCTTTAATGACATCATTTGTAGATAGTAACCATTATTAGTACTTTCCAATAGGCTAAGCAAGTACTATTGCATCATTTTTTGGATTATTAAACTTAATGAGTAATTAAAACTAATTGTATCAACCAATAACAATTTAACTTATTTTATATTTTATTATAAATTTTATGTTTTTTATAGTACAAATGCAATTTTTTTAACTTTAAAAATTTTCAAAATTATTTCTTGAACATATGATTGGTCCATTTAGTTTGAGTCTAATTGCACGGATTTCTTGGAAAATAAATAACAAATACCTTGTAAAAACGTGAGAATACTTAACGAAACATGAAATTTTTTATTTCATATTTATTATATATCAATAAATTTTGATTAAAAATTATATTTCATAAATTTATTTGTAGTTTATACTATTTATTTTTACAAAATATTACAATTTAAATGAAACTTGTGATATTATAATATATATTGATTTTTATTTAAATTAAATATATTAAATTAATATTTAAATTTATTATCATAGTTTTATTTCAAAAAATTGATTTAAAAATTTATTATAAAATTAATCGTACAAAACAAAATATTAAATATTAATATTTAATGAATTAAAATTTTTCAAATAAACTTCACGTAAAATTCTCTTAATACCTATAATGAAAAAAACTTTAACTAAATAAAATAATTTCAAATTCCTATTTTTTAAGATTACTTTTATTTGAAGAGTTATTTTATTGATAATCTTGTTTCTAGATCAAATTATGTTCAAGCTCTTTGAATTATTTTATTTTTTAATGTAAATTTCAAGTTTACTTTCCGAAATGCCATCATGTATTATTCTCTTATTCTTTTATTTTACTTTTACTTTGAAACATGTGAAAAATATTAAATGCTTATTGAACTCTTTAAAACTTATATTTTAATATGAAGAGGCATTCTACAATATAATATTTAAATGACATTAGATGTTAACAAAAATATAATATTTAATATGTATACCTTTATATATTAATATTTACACATCAAATTATTAATACTTAATAAATTTAATATTTTCAAATAAGTTGAACATAAATTTTTAAATGAAAAATTTAAAGTAAATAAAATAATTTTAAATTCTTATTTTTTTAATATTAGTGTACTTGTGGTAGGATATACTATTGCATTCACTTGTGTCCAATTAGTTAATTAAAATTTTAAATAACCATAATTGTTTTAAAGTTAAAATTCATTATTTTCCATTTTTTAAATTCAAAAAATTATTTATTTACAATATGATTGGTTGAAAAGAATTTGTGTATAAGGATGCTTTTTTTGGATTTTTCAACTGTTTTCACACATATGCTATTATATCAATTTAGTGGAGAGATACATCAAATATATCTACAATAATGCTATAAATAAATATAATTAAATATGGATTATTTTATTTGAATACTGTTAAATTTATATAATAGATTACAATCTTGGCATTACAAATAGGGTAAGATATAAATTACAAATAGGGTTAGATATACTATGTAATTAAATTAGGCCTCCAATTGAAATAAATACTTTTAACTATTAAAATTACAATTAAAGTTAACCATATAGTTATGATATTATTATTTGAATTAGAATTATTAATTAAAATATATTTAATACTTATAAAAAACTTATTGAAATTAGAATTAATTTTATTTATACAATTATAATTACAATTATAATTATAATTAATTGCATAATAAAGGCAAGTACTAGCTACTATGTGGCACTTGTTTAGTTTAATAGATGTTATATAGCTGATTACTTAGTGATTGGTTATGAAGAGGTGAAGTTCACTACTACATTTGGGGCCAAATTTCGACAGAAGTTTCCGATGACTAACTTTTTATTACGAACTTGGTGTTTTTTTTTTGTAATAGGCCCCGATGATGTCGGTATTCCGATGGGTGTTTAATTGACCATCGAAATTCTAATAGATTCAGAGTATAGATAAAAAAAAAAAGGTGAAACGGCCTCATCATTTTTATTTCGATTGGATAGAGGGAGCGGGAGAAAAGGAGCGAAAGTTGAGCGCGGGAGAAGGTATGTGATTTCTTCATCTTTCGAGCCTCTGGCATCATATTCGAATGCATTTCATTTTATTTGATCATGAATGCTCTCTGAAATGACCGCATTCTACTAGTGTTTTGCCGTAGCCAATGCTTTATCTCTATTATTTGATGTTATTGGTGCTTGTGCTCAAGGATATCAATTCACTGTATTCAAATGTTTGGATTCATGTTTGTTGATATTACTAGCATATATGTTTAATGACACCATTGTAAATTGTTGTCACTGAAATGATTGCATTCTATTGGTGTCGTGCCCTAGCCTGTGCTTTAACTTCATTATTTGATGTTATTGGTGCTTGTGCTCAAGGATATCCATTTTTTTGAAATGTTGACTGTGGTTATCAAATGGACAGCCCATGAGTTTCTAGCTAGGTGCCATTTGTATTGATAGCTTAGGGAATCAAATGTATTGTATCATTGATAGTTGATATTTTGTTAAAAGGAAATAGGACAAAGAACAATTTTTATTTAGTTTCTCTATTTTGATCCCTAAGTGGCTTACAACCCTAGATAAGTATATGTAGATTTACAGATGCAGTTGCAAGATACATAGCAGCTGATAATACACAATAAATCCATGCATCCAATTTGAATAGCAATTAATACAAAGAACTAGGGTCCTCCAATGGCCCAATCATCCAGACCTTGACTGTCACCTCAACCAGTGACCCTTCAAAACTGGGTTATCATGCAATCAGTGAGTGATCCTTCATTCTCCTGGTGAGCTTCTAGGTAGGCACCATTTGTATATTTGATAGCTTAGGGCATCAAATTTATATTGTATCATTGATAGTTGAGACTTTGTCTAAAGGAAATAGGACAAAGAACGATTTTGATTTAGTCTCTGTATTTTGATCCCTAAGTGGCTTAACACCCTAGAGAAGTATATGGAGATTTATGGATGCAGTTGCAGGATACATAGCAGCCGATAATTGACAAGAAATCCATGCATCCAATTTGAATAGCAATTACTACAAAGAAATAGGGTCCTCCAATGGTGCAATCATTCAGACCTTGACTGTCCCCTCAACCGGTGACCCTTCAAAACTGGGTTATAATGCAATCAGTGAGTGATCCTTCATTCTCCTGGTCTTCCCTACATCCAAACATATTGGAAATACACAATACAATGATAAAAAGTCTTTCACAATCCCCCTTCCCTCAAGGAACACTATCAACCATCCCTTCCACATAGCATTTCACTATTTTATGAGTGGATTGTGCAGGAACAGTTAACATTAAACAAGGAGCAAACTCCTCAACACATCTTGGAAACCATTGAATTCAATAATAAATGAAACCTAACACCAACACTATTCCTTCCATAGTTGCAGGATACATAGCAGTCGATAATTCACAAGAAATCCATGCATCAAATTTTTATAAGGATATCCTACTAATCAATAGGAATTTTCTTGAGATGACCAATGATTATGCATTTTGATGGCAGTGTACTAGTTCAAAAGGATAATATTAATCTGAAACAATTTTTTCTGATTTTCTCAAACTATAAATGTGGTTAAAGGGAAAATATTATGTGGAAAACCCACAAACCAAGCTAGCAAATGATTGTACATCAAATTATTCCTATATTCATTCAAGTATTGCTATGCTTCAGCTACTTGACCTTTGAGCTTCATCTAGAGGAATGTGTAGCTTTAAGATAGAGTTACTTCTTGGGCCTTACAATAGGGTGGAATATGATCAAGATTTGTTTAGGTTGTATCTTTGTTAGTCCCATTTTTAGGTTCTTATAGTTCATGGTTTGAATCTATTATGGTTGTGTAAGGGATTTGTAGATGATTTTTCTAACATAATTATTGGACAACATGATTGGAACAACTGGTTGTTGGCTATTGTACACATGAATCATATCTGTCAATGGTTCTTTGTGTTCAAGAATTCATTGATCAATCTTTGAGATTTATTGTCCCAGCTTTAAAAGAGTGATAAAATATATAGTGAGTGCTATCTTTTCCAAGTGTTTTGTGGGTGCCATTATCTTCTAGGAGTAATTATTGGAACCAAATTATGTTCTTTGCCTCTAGTAAATATTGTAGACACAACCATCTTCTTGGTGAAGGGTTTCTTCCATCCCCATGAGGCACTATTGCATGGTTTCCATTCCCTTATAGTATACTGAACCTAATTTAATACAAGTGTGTAGTATTTTGGGTTCCATAATTTATGGCCCCTACACTATGGTTGTTAGCCTAATTAAGATAGGCCTACCTTTGCATATAATAAGAGGCCAACATGAAACAAACATCCAAAGGTTAGGGGGTTGTTCTCTGTCCATAATTTATTATTTAAGTGCTAAGTGATGATGGGTATATCGTGTAATTCATACCTAGAGTGTCTCTTTCTTTCTCTCCACATTTCACATTAGGAGCATATGTTATAAAATACTAATGAAATCAACTATAGGTCAAATCTAATCAAAATTGCAATATAAAGATTAAAATAGATCTTGAAGAAATATGGGAACCATTTTTGACAGATATTGTACAAATGAAGAGAATACTCCAAAGAGGAAATGCTTCATGTGGAACAATTGAAGGACAATATTTTACTTTTATATGCACATCTGCAATGTTTTTGATATATTTCTAAGATAACAAAACCATAGAAAGAATAGCATATAGAAGAAAGTAAAGAATAATGATCATACTTTGAGATATTGTGGAAAATTAAAGGAAAGAATGCTTGGTCGGGTTACCATGCAATTAGTGAGTGATTCTTCATTCCTCTCTTCCAGTGACCCTTCAAAACTGGATTTTTATTTAGTTTCTCTATTTTGATCCCTAAGTGGCTTACAACCCTAGAGAAGTATATGCAGATTTACGGATGCAGTTGCAGGATACATAGCAGCCGATAATTTATAATAAATCCATGCATCCAATTTGAATAGTAATTAATACAAAGAACTAGGGTCCTCCAATGGCCCAATCATCTGGACCTTGACTGTCCCCTCAACTAGTGACCCTTCAAAACTGGGTTATCATGCAATCAGTGAGTGATCCTTCATTCTCCTCATGAGCTTCTAGGTAGGTGCCATTTGTATATTTGATAGCTTAGGGCATCAAATGTATATTGTATCATTGATAGTTGAGACTTTGTTAAAAGGAAATAGGACAAAGAATGATTTTGATTTAGTCTCTGTATTTTGATCCCTAAGTGGCTTACAACCGTAGAGAAGTATATGCAGATTTACAGATGCAGTTGTAGGATACATAGCAGCCGATAATTGACAAGAAATCCATGCATCCAATTTGAATAGAAATTAATACAAAGAAATAGGGTCATCCAATGGCCCAATCATCGGGACCTTGACTGTCCCCTCAACCACTGACCCTTCAAAACCGCGTTATCATGCAATCAGTGAGTGATCCTTCATTCTCCTGGTCTGACCTACATCCAAACATATTGGAGATACACAATACAATGATAACAAATCTTTCACAATCCCCCTTCCCTCAAGGAACACTATCAACCATCCCTTCCACATAGCATTTCACTATTTTATGAGTGGATTGTGTAGGAACAGTTAACATTAAACAAGGAGCAAACTCCTCAACACATCTTGGAAACCATTGAATTCAATAATAAATGAAACCTAACACCAACACTATTCCTTCCATAGTTGCAGGATACATAGCAGTCGATAATTCACAAGAAATCCATGCATCAAATTTTTATAAGGATATCCTACTAATCAATAGGAATTTTCTTGAGATGACCAATGATTATGCATTTTGATGGTAGTGTGCTAGTTCAAAAGGATAATATAAATCTAAAACAATTTTTTCTGATTTTCTCAAACTATAAATGTGGTTAAAGGGAAAATATTATGTGGAAAACCCACAAACCAAGCTAGCAAATGATTGTACATCAAATTATTCCTATATTCATTCAAGTATTGCTATGCTTCAGCTACCTAACCTTTGAGCTTCATCTAGAGGAATGTGTAGCTTTAAGATAGAGTTACTTCTTGGGCCTTACAATAGGGTGGAATATGATCAAGATTTGTTTAGGTTGTATCTTTGTTAGTCCCATTGTTAGGTTCTTATAGTTCATGGTTTGAATCTATTATGGTTGTGTAAGGGATTTGTAGATGATTTTTCTAACATAATTATTGGACAGCATGATTGGAACAACTGGTTGTTGGCTATTGTACACATGAATCATATCTGTCAATGGTTCTTTGTGTTCAAGAATTCGTTGATCAATCTTTGAGATTTATTGTCCCAGCTTTAAAAGAGTGATAAAATATATAGTGAGTGCTATCTTTTCCAAGTGTTTTGTGGGTGCCATTATCTTCTAGGAGTAATTATTGGAACCAAATTATGTTCTTTGCCTCTAGTAAATATTGCAGACACAACCATCTTCTTGGTGAAGGGTTTCTTCCATCCCCATGAGGCACTATTGCATGGTTTCCATTCCCTTGTAGTATACTGGACCTAATTTAATACAAGTGTGCACTATTTTGGGTTCCATAATTTATGGCCCCTACACTATGGTTGTTAGCCTAATTAAGATAGGCCTACCTTTGCATATAATAAGAGGCCAACATGAAACAAACATCCAAAGGTTAGGGGGTTGTTCCCTGTCCATAATTTATTATTTAAGTGCTAAGTGATGATGGGTATATCATGTAATTCATACCTAGAGTGTCTCTTTCTTTCTCTCCACATTTCACATTAGGAGTATATGTTATAAAATACTAATGAAATCAACTATAGGTCAAATCTAATCAAAATTGCAATATAAAGATTAAAATAGATCTTGAAGAAATATGGGAACCAGTTTTGACAGATATTGTACAAATGAAGAGAATACTCCAAAGAGGAAATGCTTCAATGTGGAATAATTGAAGGACAATATTTTACTTTTATATGCACATTTGCAATGTTTTTGATATATTTCTAAGATAACAAAACCATAGAAAGAATAGCATATAGATGAAAGTAAAGAATAATGATCATACTTTGAGATATTGTGAAAAATTAAAGGAAAGAATGCTTGGTGGGGTTATCATGCAATTAGTGAGTGATCATTCATTCCCCTCTTCCAGTGACCGTTCAAAACTAGGTTTTTATTTAGTTTCTCTATTTTGATCCCTAAGTGGCTTACAACCCTAGAGAAGTATATGTAGATTTACGGATGCAGTTACAAGATACATAGCAGCTGATAATTCACAATAAAATCATGCATCCAATTTGAATAGAAATTAATACAAAGAACTAGGGTCCTCTAATGGCCCAGTCATCCGAACCTTGACTGTCCCCTCAACCAGTGACCCTTCAAAATTGGGTTATCATGCAATCAGTGAGTGATCCTTCATTCTCCTGGTGAGCTTCTAGGTAGGCGCCATTTGTATATTTGATAGCTTAGGGCATCAAATGTATATTGTATCATTGATAGTTGAGACTTTGTTAAAAGGAAATAGGACAAAGAATGATTTTGATTTAGTTTCTCTATTTTGGTTTCTAAGTGGCTTACAACCGTAGAGAAGTATATGGAGATTTATGGATGCAGTTGCAGGATACATAGCAGCTGATAATTCATAAGAAATCCATGCATCCAATTTGAATAGTAATTAATACAAAGAAATAGGGTCCTCCAATGGCCCAATCATCGGGACCTTGACTGTCCCCTCAACCAATGACCCTTCAAAACTGGGTTATCATGCAATCGGTGAGTGATCCTTCATTCTCCCAGTCTTCCTTGCATCCAAACATATTGGAAATACATAATACAATGATAACAAGTCTTTCAAAATCCCCCTTCCCTCAAGGAACACTATCAACCATCCCTTCCACATATCATTTCACTGTTGTATGAGTGGATTGTGTAGGAACAGTTAACATTAAACAAGGAGCAAACTCCTCAACACATCTTGGAAACCATTGAATTCAATAATAAATGAAACCTAACACCAACACTATTCCTTCCATTCACTTCTACCAAGAATAAAGCATTTAATCCATTCAACATTACATATAATCATTGGATAGTTACATTTCCTAACTGTGTAGAGGAACAATCACGACCAAAATGATCAAAACTACTTTCACCCTTGCACAAGCTATTCCTCACTCTTAATGAGTTATAAACATGCTAGTGTTTCAGTTTTGCTTGCGAGTTATGATCATTTTTGTAAACATGTCATTGGTTCAGTTTAGTGTATTCATTTTTGTCAGACAAATCTTCATTGTCTTCTTTATATAGTAGCATGTATTAATTAGTTGACAAATAAAGAAGCATTTAGACATTCAAAAGACAATGAAGATAATTTTAAATGCACCTAACACAAAATTTTTTTACAAAACTGAACCAATGGCATGTTTACAACAAAGAAATAGAGTGATAATAATATGCTAAAAATTGTATTCTATTTAATACACGCCAAAGGACTAGTCCCAACAATTCTTAAACATACTTTATCTGATATGATGAATTCTTAAACAATTAAGGTTGGAGTAGACATAGTTATCACACAGTTTTTTTGTGTGGTACAAGGAAGATTTGGCTGATTAAGAGTGAGGCCTTCTTTAGAATCTCATATAAATTTGGCTGATTAAGATGAGAAGAAAAACACAATTCATTAGTTAAATTTTTCAATTTCATGTATTTTTTCTCCTATTTATTAGGTGCATGAGTTGAAGGTTGAATGTAAGAGTCTTATAATGTTGTGTTACCTTAAATATTGAGTTTTTGATACTCCTATGATGATCTTTCTCAACAAGTATTTTATTCTATTGTTGTTTTTTGAATAACATATTGGGCAAATACAAAATTGTGTACTTCTACAGGATAGTTAACACAAAATTGAAGCATCAAACAAGACTTGATCAAGTTGCAGGTGGAACATGCACCCAAATAGTAAGTAATGTAGAATAAAAAAATAAGTAATCTATCGTGTCTACATTTTGTTATTTTCTGAGATTACATCCATGTTCTATATTCACAGAATGGTTCAAAATTTAAATTTACAATTCGATAAAAGTATTGACGGGTGTTGTTCCCTGCACCCTCAATCAACAACTTGCCTCCATTTTATTTTGATTTACAAACTACTATATTATTTGAATATCTTTTTTTCTTGCCACAATAGGAAAGAGTTTGAGGTGGAAGACTACAATAATAGAAGTGTTTCAATTTGGTATACTATACTACAACATCATTTCATAACTAAGTTTTCAATTTCTATATATAATTAGGTTATAGATAATCTAAGTGAAGAAGCATCATGTCAGACAATCCAAGTGAAGAAGGTAATGTGGATGCAATCAATAGATTGTGGTCAAACTTGAAAAGAAAAGGCGATGGAAAATGTTATTGTCCCTGCAATAATTGTAAGGGCTTAAACATTAGAAGATTGCTAATCAAAACAACTAAGAGACATTGTAGGGATAATGGTCACATTGAAGGAGGCTTTGATTATCATGAATTGGTAAGTTTTTCATTATATTTATTTAACAATTAATATATATATATATATGAAATACACCTGATGATGAGATCATTTATTATGGTTTATTTGTGTTCATCATTTTAATATAGGTTGACCTCCCTAGGGGAGTACGTGATATGGACCATGGAGGTGAAAATATTGAGAATATGGCTTTGGAAGTGGAGGATCATGGAGGTGCAAATATTGAAGCTGAAGATTATGATCCCATAGAAGATAAAAATGATGCGCCAGATGATGGTACTAATACATTGATCCATGACACATTTGGTATTGGCACGACTGATGATGATGATCAGGATGATGTTGATGTCATCCATGATATACCTCTACTTGAGAAGGAAACCATGCCCCTTTATGAAGGCTCCCAAACAACTCTTCTCTCTGTTGTATTGTTGTTGTTGAACTTGAAGGTTATGAATGGTTTATCCAACACAACAATGTCATGTATGGTACGGTATGTCATATATGTCATTATAGTAATTAAATGGTGAAACATGTACCATAAATATTGTTAATATTAACAACATATTTTTTTTCTTCTGTAGATTGATAGGTGAGTTCTTGTTACCACCATCGAATATTCTCCCTCGCTCATACCGAGAATTATGTGCCACTATGAAAGATATTGGAATAGAATATCAAGCAATAGATGCTTGTCCCAATGATCATATTATTTATCATAAAGAACATGAATTTGCAACAGAATGCCCTGAATGTCATACGAGTAGATATCAAACAGATCAAATAACAAAAAAGGTGCTTCACAAGGTTCTTCGTTACATCCCCATTATACCACGTTTGCAAAGATTATTTAGGTGTAATAGCTTGGCATAATTTATGGATTACCATGCATGCAATAGGAGTCAAGATGACATTATTTGAATGCCTACAGATGGTTCTATATTTAAGGAGATAGAGGAAAAGTGGCCGCACTTTATCGAAGAACCTCAAAATCTCAAGCTTTCAGTGGAAACGGATGATGTCAATCCATTTGGAGAGCTAAGATCTGTTTGCACTGTTTGGCCTATTTTTGTCATCAACAATAACATTCCTCCATGGATGTCAATAAAGAGGAAGCACATTATGTTGGCAATGATTATTCTAGGTATTTGATCATTTAATAGTTATCTGCATGTAATTATAAATCTTGTAGTAAAATGGTCACAATAATTATGTAATGTTGTTGTTCATTCAACCAGGTAAATACCAAGTTAAATATATGAATGTTTATATTGAGCCTCTTATCGATGAGTTGGTGGAGTTATGGAAAGGTGTCACTATGTATGACATCTCTAGACCAATAAGAGATAGACAATTTCAATTCCATGCAATGCTTGTATGGACAATAATTTAAGTTGTACATGATAATTCTAAAAATAAAAATTAACATATTTAATCCAATTGTATCATTACCTTGTAGGTCTTCAAACAAAGGGAAAATTTGCATGTCCAGTTTGTGGTCCAAAGATGAAATCTCATTATTCAAAAATTTTAGGAAAGTAGGTGTTTGATGAGTATAGACACTTTCTCCACAAAAATCATAACTATCGAATTATCAAAAAATATATTTTCAATGGGAAAGAAGAGACTACATCTAAGCCACGGAGAATGACACCTCACTTATGAAAGTTGGAATATAATAGAATTAATCATCAAGGTACTACCATTCTACCTAACAGTTTATGTTTGGAATTTGTATATTTTTATTATGTTTTGTTTACTGATTATGTGATTGATGATCATGAATGTGGTCAAGGCAACACTACTGAGCACCTTCCAAAGGGACTAAAGATTTATCCTAGAAAATTTAGTAGGTTTCCCTACTACGAGCAGTTGCTTGATGTGCATTTGTTTGATACTATGCATATTGGAAAGAATGTAATGGAGACATTGTGGAAGATATTGGATGGAAGGTGTGACAAAGAAAAAATTGTCAAAATTTGTAGCGACATTCATGAATCCAATAATGCAATGAAAAATTTTATTGAATCAAATAAAAATGGAGAACGGATTAATACAAGTGCCCTTCCTTGGTTATTAATAAAACAACAAGGTGATGCCATAAAAGAAGTCATATGAAAAATTTGATTTCCTACAGGATTTTCTACAAACATAAGCAGTACCATATCAAAGAAAGGTGAATTTGGGCCAGGGTTGAAAATGCATGATTAGCATACCTTCATCAAGGTAAGTCATGTTCTTTTGTATTTACAATATATTTGTAAACTGCATGTGCTTCTAATTGTATTATATGAGAAAAGAATGACATGATTATTTTTATAATTGTTGCAGTACATGCTACCCCTATCTCTCCCAGAGAACTTTGATAATAACATCAAACAAGTGATATATGATCATGGAAAATACATGAGGTAAGAAATGATATCTATTCAATTTGTTGTATATATATATATTGTAAAGTCTCATGTTTATATATTTTTGTGTCTTGAATGTCTTGTAGGTAGTTATCATCTAAAGAAATCCATAAAGTAGATATAAAATACTAGAAGAGAAGAATTCCTCTTCTAATGTGTGAAATGAAAAAGTGTCTACCTTCAACCTTTTTCAATGCACAAGAACACTACCTCATACACCAAGTTGAGGAGATTGAAATGTGTGGACCCGTATACACTCGGTCAATGTGGATGGTTGAGAGGCTTGAAATTTTTGAAGGCTTTGGTTTGGCAAAGAGCACGTCTTGAGGGTTCTATGGTGGAGGGATATATGGTATACTAGACTATGGTGTATGTTACTGAATATCTTCCTAAGCTTGCAGCAAAGATCCATATAGATTGCATTTGAGATCTCGACACCATTAGAAAATTTGAAGGGGAATACTTGGTGGGGGAAGGCAGAATGAGGAAAGTGAGAGGTAATAAATTATAAGATGTTATTGTAGTTGTTAATTAATTCTTAATCTTCAAAATTAATCAGTTGTAAGTCATGTATTTATTTTTTGTATAGCTGCTTGAGAGTGGGATACAATACATTTGTATATTGCAAACAATCAAGATTGGATGATGAAATGGATTGAACGATGTCATCATTTAGGTTGCACATTAACATGGGAAGCTATGTCTTCATTGGTTAATGAAGCTCATCATAATGGAGATCCAAATGTTACCCAAAGGGAAATAGATTTAGCACATGGTTTAAAAGATTTCTAAGTACATATAAATTTGTTAATCACTCGTACATTTATGAACTCTCGATGCATTAATTTATACATGTTTTACATATTTTTGTAGGTCAAACACCACAAGGCTATGTTTTGCAATGGTCATAAATTTCACATCAAAAAGTTGGATGACACAAAGAAAACTTGTGATTCTGGGATAAGTGTAGTCTTTCAGGTGACTAATATTTCATCTAGAAATGACTTACATCCTCGAGAGTCTGAAAATTGATACTATGACATTTTGGATGATATACTTGAGTGTGACTTTAATTCCTTCATATTAGTTCTCTTCGTCATCAGATGGTATAGGCTAAGAATTAATCAAAATGATCCTGATAGAACTATTATTGAACATGACAATGGATTTTCAATGATTAATACAAGGTGGTTTGAGCCAGTTGGGGATGAACCCTATGTTCTTCCAAGCCAATGTGAGTAGGTATTTTACTCAGAGGTTCCGCATAAATCAGGTTGGTCATTTGTTGTTAGACATGATCTAAGAGGAAGGCCGATGAGGTATAATGCAATGGAAGAAGATTGCAAACAACTAGAAGATGATGTAGATGATGATCACGAACAACAGTTAGTCGATGATGTTCCTAACGCAACTTTTCTTAAAGAAGAAGAAGATGATGATGATGATGATGCTACTGATGATGCTATTAATAATGCTAGTGATGATGATGATGATGATGATGATGATGATGTTGTTGCTGCTACTGCTAATGATGATGATGCTGATGTCGATGACGATGACAATGAAGATGAAGACAATGATGGTGGTGGTGATGATGTCAACGTCAACGATGATCATGGCAATTAGTTAGATGAAGAAGAAGATGAATGACATGAATGAAATGTACAATTACGTGATCACTAAATCTATTTAATATTGATTTCTTGATAGAAATGTGTAGTTATGCAATCAATGCTTAATCTAATTATTCATGATGTACTTACTATGGGATGCTTCTAGTTTTTAATGTACTTACTATGTGGTTTTGAGTATATGTATCATGATTTTTTTAGCTAACATTAGATAATTGAATTACATATGTAGGTACCTAGACTCCTTTCATGAGCATCCCACACAGTCTCATGGATTGACAAACTAACCTCGATGTTGATGATGTGACTAGATCAAGTAAAGAGCTATACGATTATGGCCTGTAAAGTATTGAAATACTTTAAAATGTTTAAAATGTTTTTAATTATAATAAAATGTTTTTAATTTAACCCTTTTATATGTTATTGTAGATGACCCCCCTTTGCATCAATAGAGAACTAGGCGTGCATTGAGATCTAATGAGAGGGTAGATGATCATGATGATGATATCAATAATCATCTTACAATTATATCTTAAAAACTAGAAATCAAAAGAAAAAAAGAAATGATTGTCATCTATGCACCTTAATTGATAATGACTGATTTTTATATGCCAATGAATTTAATTATGTGGTAGTGAATGTTCATAAATTTTATAATGTGTTAATGAATGTTATCATGTGATAATTAATGAATGTCACATTTTATTAATGTTTGAATGAATGTTATCGTGTGATGATTAATGAATGTTACATTTTATTAATGGAAGAAATAATGAATGAATGTTAGATGTTAACGGGGAATTTAGAGTGATGTTAGGGGGGGGGGGGTGGGGCCAAATGAGCTTCCACCTTCACGTGGTTGGCCCTGTTTAGTATAGAATATAAAACTATTCTCAAAACAAAGTGAAGCTCAATAAGTTTGTTCCTTATATAGGGTCTCAAGTGTAGCTTTTATCCCACTCTCAACATTGCAAGGCTTCAAGTGGTGTTTTGATATTGGTTTCTCCATCTCCCATTGACATCTTGTCTTTCTCCTAAGAACTCTCACTGAACTATGATACATGGATGGGCAGAAGATGTCCCTTACAAGCTACACATATATAATATGGTAGATCTAGGGAACAAATATACTACAACATAGAATGAGTCAACTTGAATCTATAGTTTCTTCATTCATAATGAAAATTCAAATTACAAGCCATATTTTAGATTTAATATTCATATTTATCTTCATCATGATCATAGCCATCACGGTCAACATTTAGTTCAACTTCATTTGAAACACTTCATGTTGGCTTATAACATATTGACACTTACACCATGAAGAAGACAAATGATTAAATAGAAAGAGAGGACCGACTGAACCATCTTGTGGTCAGTCTATATCATATTGAGAAACAATGTCAAGACTTGAGAATCAAAAGAATCAAAAGTTTCTTCAAGACCATGAATGATCAACAAAATTCTATTAGAAAACAAAACACTAATCTATATTATCATTAAGCCATAAAATATGTTTTTAAAGTTTAGAAGCATCACAAGAACTTTCAAGAAACATAGTACTATCCAAGGACCAAAATGAATACCCTCTAAATGATTATGATTATGTTGATGTTGATGTCTATAATTTATGTCTAATGATTGTGATGATGTTGATGTTGATGTCTATAATTTATTTCACTTACTGATGCTTGCCTAGATTGAATTTTGAATTGCCAGGCTGGAGAACGCTTTCAAAGTTTAGGGTCTATTCTACATGACACTCTTAGTTACAACTCAAATGCAACTCAACATATTTTTGATGCTGGGCAACCCACTGCAGAAACTCATCCGCAGGTGAAATTTAATGCTATGAATCTTGGAATTGTTAATCTTATTACTTTTCCTCACGTTTCATATTTGTGAAAATGTTTCTTGGCACTATCTTATTCTTATTACAATGTTCTTTTTTGTGGGGCAAGAGGTCAATCTTCATTGTCTTCATTGTGGGGGATAGTGAAGATTTCTCTGACAAATAGCAAGTCTTCTTTAGTATCTTATAATAACATGCTAAGCTGATAAAGGTGTTATGGGCATTTAATCTACAATTACTAATAGACTAAGCATATTATTACTATGCTTAATGTTCCATTTAAATTCATTTAACGCCAAAATTTTTTTTTACAAAACTGAACCAATGACATGTTTACAACAAAGATGTGTTGAGGAGTTTGCTCCTTGTTTAATGTTAACTGTTCCTGCACAATCCACTCATACAATAGTGAAATGCTATGTGGAAGGGATGGTTGATAGTCTTCATTGAGGGAAGGGGGATTTTCAAAGACTTCTTATCATTGTATTGTGTATTTCCAATATGTTTGGATGCAGGGCAGACCGAGAGAATGAAGGATCACTCACAGATTGCATGATAACCTAGTTTTGAAGGGTCATTGGAAGAGGGGAACGAAGGATCACTCACCGATTACATAATAACCCCACCAAGCATTCTTTCCTTTAATTTTCCACAATATCTCAAAGTATGATCATTATTCTTTACTTTCTTCTATATGCTATTCTTTCTATGGTTTTGTTATCTCAGAAATATATCAAAAACATTGCATATGTGCATATAAAAGTAAAATATTATCTTTCAATTGTTCCACATTGAAGCATTTCCTCTTTGGAGTATTCTCTTCATTTGTACAATATTTGTCAAAAATGGTTCCCATATTTCTTCAAGATCTATTTTAATCTTTATATTGCAATTTTGATTAGATTTGACCTATAGTTGATTTCATTAGTATTTTATAACATATACTCCTAATGTGAAATGTGGAGAGAAAGAAAGAGACACACTAGGTATGAATTACACGATACACCCATCATCACTTAGCACTTAAATAATAAATTATGGACAGGGAACAACCCCCTAACCTCTAGATGTTTGTTTCATGTTGGCCTCTTATTATATGCAAAGGTAGGCCTGTCTTAATTAGGCTAACAACCATAGTGTAGGGGCCATAATATTTTCCCTTTAACCACATTTATAGTTTGAGAAAATCAGAAAAATCTATTTCAGATTTATATTATCCTTTTGAACTAGCACACTGCCATCAAAATGCATAATCATTGGTCATCTCAAGAAAATTCCTATTGATTAGTAGGATATCCTTATAAAAATTTGATGCATAGATTTCTTGTGAATTATCGACTGCTATGTATCTTGCAACTATGGAAGGAATAGTGTTGGTTTTGGGTTTCATTTATTATTGAATTCAATGGTTTCCAAGATGTGTTGAGGAGTTTGCTCCTTGTTTAATGTTAACTGTTCCTGCACAATCCACTCATAAAATAATGAAATGCTATGTGGAAGGGATGGTTGATAGTGTTCCTTGAGGGAAGGGGGATTGTGAAAGACTTATTATCATTGTATTATGTATTTCCAATATGTTTGGTTGCAGGGCAGACTAGGAGAATGAAGGATCACGTACTCACCGATTGCATGATAACCCAGTTTTGAAGGGTCACTGGTTGGGGGGATAGTCAAGGTCCCCATGATTGGGCCATTGGAGGACCCTATTTCTTTGTAGTGATTGCTATTCAAATTGGATGCATGGATTTCTTGTCAATTATCCACTGCTATGTATCCTGCAACTGCATTTTTAAATCTACATATACTTCTCTACGGTTGTAAGCCACTTAGAGATCAAAATAGAGAAACTAAATAAAAATCATTCTTTGTCCTATTTCCTTTTAACAAAGTCTCAACTATCAATGATACAATATACATTTGATGCACTAAGCTATCAAATATACAAATGGTGCCTACTTAGAAGCTCACCATGAGAATGAAGGATCACTCACTGATTGCATGATAACCCGATTTTGAAGGGTCACTGGTTGAGGGGACAGTCAAGGTCTGGATGATTGGGCCATTGGAGGACCCTAGGTCTTTGTATTAATTGCTATTCAAATTGGATGCATGGATTTATTGTGAATTATTAGCTGCTATGTATCCTGCAACTGCATCCGTAAATCTGCATATACTTCTCTAGGGTTGTAAGCCACTTAGGGATCAAAATAGAGAAACTAAAGAAAAATCATTCTTTGTCCTATTTCCTTTTAAAAATGTATCAACTATCAATGATACAATACATTTGATTCCCTAAGCTATTAATACAAATGGCACCTAGCTAGAAGCTCACGGGCTGTCCATTTGATAACCACAATCAACATTTCAAAAAAATGGATATCCTTGAGCACAAGCACCAATAACATTAAATAATGGAGTTAAAGCACGGGCTAGGGCATGACACTAGTAGAATGCAGTCATTTCAGTGACAACAATTTAGAGTGCGGTCCTTTGGCATGTATTAAACATAATAATTTTTTTAGCATATTATTATCATTCTATTTCTTTGTTGTAAACATGTGATTGGTTCAATTTTGTAACTTCACTATTGTATGAGTGGATTGTGTAGGAACAGTTAACATTAAACAAGAAGCAAAATCCTCAACACATCTTGGAAACCATTGAATTCAATAATAAATGAAACCTAACACCAACACTATTCCTTCCATTCACTTCTACCAAGAATAAAGCATTTAATCCATTCAACATTACATATAATCATTAGACATTTACATTTCTTGACTGTTTAGAGGAACAATCACGACCAAAATGATCAAAACTACTTTCACCCTTGCACAAGCTATTCCAAACTTCAAGTAAAATGAGCAATATGCTATATCAAATCATTCATATTCATAGTAACCATTTGAAGGATCATTTTGTCAATGAACCCTCTGATTGTACCCCTGCGATAGAGAAAGGAAACTTAGTAAAACTAGTCTATGCCGATGTTTGTGAGGGTACAATCATGATAAGTGCCTCTCAAACCTCTCCAAACATGTAAGATTGTCTTTAAATACTTTATTGATCTCTTCTAAACATTAACCAAATCAAACTTACATTTGAATCCACACACAATAACCCCAAATGAAGGGTTTTGTATCCTTTAATGAATCTCAGTCACTGGCAGCGCATGGACAGTCAAACCAGTAGTCTCCAAAGCATTCAATAAGTGACTAGATTTTATTTAATACATTCTATTCCTTCCATTCACTTCTACCAAGAATAAAGCATTTAATCCATTCAACATTACATATAATCATTAGACAGTTACAATTCCTGACTGTATACTAGAGGAATAGTCAAGAAATGTAACTATCTAAACGATCCAAACATTTGAAAATAGTGAATCGATATCCTTGAGCACAAGCACCAATAATATCAAATAATGGAGATAAAGCACGGGCTAGGGCACAACACCAGTAGAATGCAGTCATTTCAAAGAGCATTCATGATCAAATAAAATGCAATGCATTTGAAATTTGAAGTCGAATATGATGCCAGATGCTTGAAAGATGAAGAAATCACATATCTTCTCTCGTGCTCAGCATTCGCTTCTCTATCCAATCGAAATAAAAATGATGAGGTTGTTTCACTTTTTTTTTCATAGCCAAATCTTCCTTGTACCACATGAAGAACATGCCATTGGTTCAATTTTGTAATTTGTTTTTTGTATAATTAGTAATTGGTAGATTAAATGCATATAACACCTTTATTAGTTTAATTAGCATGTTATTATCATATCAGATAAAGTATGTTTAAGAATTGTTGGGACTGGTCCTTTTGCATGTATTAAACATAATAGAATTTTCAACATATTATTATCAATCTATTTCTTTGTTCTAAACATGCCATTGGTTCAGTTTTGTAGATTTGTTTAATCTGTTAAATGCATTTTTTGTGAGGAGGGGTCTTGTTCTCAGGAGATTGATGAAGATTGTGCACCTCAAAAACCAATTCATAAGGTACCAATCATGTTTCCTATTCGCTTATATTTTTGGATTGGTAAATCTCCTTATAAGTTTCATGTCCTTTCTTTTGATTACTATGGATGAGATATATATCTTACATTTAACATTCAACTTCTTTACATTTTGGAACATGTACTATGTTTTTTGAGGATTTTACTAAATCAAATTTTAACATAAATTGAAAACACCAAACTGATATCTTGCCCTTTCAACTTGACAAAATATTTGCATTTGACCAATAACTGCAAGCAACTGAATGATAAATCCACATACCTGTATCTTTGTAAAATACCTGGAACATCAAAAAGATGGCTAAGTGGCTGCTGCCATGATTTTTATCTACTAAATATGGGAAAAAAAAACACCAAAAAAAATTGAATAGAAAACATGATTGCTCATTTCAGAGAGCATTCATGATCAAATAAAATGCAATGCCTTCTCTCACGCTCGATCAACTTTCACCCACTTGTTTTCTCCCACTCCTTTTCTCTACAAATGAAATAAAAATGATTTGACCATTTCAAAACAGTGAATCGATATCCTTGAGCACAAGCACCAATAACATCAACTATTTTGATCTATGGGTACCCTAATGTTGGCGAGAGTTCTTTTATTAATAAGATTACTCTGCAAGCTTGAAGAAGCGATATATTTTGGCAAATGAAGAGTAGAAAGATGATGATATCCCTGAGATCATGGATGGACACAATGTTGCAGACAAAATGGGAAGACATCTTTCTAGACTAGCCCTAGATCCTTCGACAATTGGGGTAGGATCTAGACCCAGGCTAAAAATATGTCTTCCTTTCTATTGTGGAATTATCCCTTCTTTGGTCTGCACTCATTCCTTTTCTAAAAAATGGTTATCTAGAAACTTTGGATACTATTTCTCATCCATGCACGAAATGTGCTAGTGATCGTATAAAATTACTTTAGGCCTCCAATATTGATGAGATGTACAAGTGTAAAATGTTTTTGTGAGACTGGGATCAATTTATGCAGTGTACATAAATGCAAGGCGGTGATTATTCTCGATGATTGACAGGTAGCTAGGACAGTAGCTAGGACTAAAGATAAAATAGCTCAAGAGACCATCATAGGTTCTCTCTTTCTTCAGTCTATATTATTGATAGAATGTTTTACTTTTCATTAGCTCATCAAATCTGGGTATTTGAAAGAATTTAATAGAATATTTTCATGACAACGTATATTATTTAAGTTGATGTTGCATGAATTTATCTACTTCACGCACTTGTATACTATGAGGATGGCGATAAAGAAGCATGGCCATGGATGGCCATGCTTCTTTATCACCATCCTCATAGTCTACAAGTGCATGAAGTAGATAAATTCGTGCAACGTCAACTTAAATAATATACGTTGTCATGAAAATATTCTATTAAATTCTTTCAAATACCCAAATTTGATGAGCTAATGAAAGGTAAAACATTCTGTCAATAATATAGACCGAAGAAAGAGAGAACCTATGATGGTCTCTTGAGCTATTTTATCTTTAATGTGCATATTCGTTGGTTTTTTGACACTTAATCATTAATTATGATAGAAGTGCTATGCATTTGACAGATAAAATATTGGAGAAAACTAATTTATGACAATGGTTCTGATAGTAATGCTATACATTTGATAGGGAACCTGTCAGAGAAATAATGAAGGACTATCGCTCTTCTGACATTTTAAGTGTCACAAATAGAAATTTTCAATAGAACCTTCGACATTAATGCCATATCACTGACAGGTATATCTGTCAGAATTAAGTGGAAACTATCGCTATTCCAATAGTTATAATGTCAGAAAGGATATGTTTTTGACAGTTAATAGGTCATTGTGTCAGAATTCTGATGGATGAATCGTAGAAAATACCATAATGAAGTTGTTTCCATGTGCAAGTTTTTGACATGATATGGTGTCGGTAAATTGACGGATACGTCTTTTGTCGCAATTTCCTACACAAAAATAGCGACGGACCCATTTGTCAAAATGCCGACAAATTAGCATTGCAAATCCAACAAATGGTCATCAGAATTTGACCCCAAATGTAGTAGTGGTAATTTAATTATTATCAAACTCATTCTTGATAAGTCGATAGATAATAGATTATCATCTTAAGTGATGCATCACTTGAGATGATCTGATAAATTCTCATTCATCAACCTCCCAACACTAACTTTAACATGGCCATGTGGCTAATTATGTCCTTCTTCATATTTGAGATCATTTTACTAAGTTCCATGTGAGAGACACCATTTGAAAACATGGAAGTAGGAAACAATCAACTATTGCTATTTTTATTTAGCAATATCTTCAAAGGTTGATTGGGTAATGTCTCTAGATCCCATCAAATTTAATGGATCAATATAGTCACTATTGACTCCCCTTAAGAAAACAAGCTTAAGAGATTCAAGAGAAAGTTAGTTTTGAGATTTATTTAGAGGAAACTAAAATCTCTCTTTATAATCTTCCAGTGATTCTTCTTCCTTTCAAGTCAAACTAAAGATGTCTTCTTTCTACAAGTCCCCACCTCTACAGTAGTCTTGATGCTTTTGTAAAAAAAAATCCTTCATTGTTGTCCAATTGTTAATGACATTCTTGCTAAGGTCCATAAACCATCTCAAAGAAACATCCTTTAAGGTTGTTGGAAAGAGCTTGATTCTATGTGCATAAGTGGCATAATCATAGATTTGGTAAATAACATCAAACTCAAATAGGAAAGTATAAGGGTCTTTTATAACTAAACCATAGAAATTAGGCAAAGCAGATGGGTCTATTTTCTTGCGACCAACAACTCTTTCCTAGTCTAATATAGGGAAATAAAAGGTGATGAGGTATCTTGGATTCAAAACCTCTTCATCAACCATATTTACTATCTCTTCGTTATGCTATTAGCTATCTAAAGGATCCTCTAGTTCAACATTCTAAAAGGATCACCTTCCCTTGTCAATGTGTCTCCTTCCTTTGGTTCTCTTGTCAGAATTAATGGATATTCTTGATTAATATGTGTAGCCAATATATCTTGTGTTTTATGAGAGGGAAGAAATCTCCCTAAAGCATCTCTCTATCATCGCATGCCATATGTATGTCAAGCTCATAACTATCTTCCTGCACTTGTTAGTAGTGTGTTTAAACAAATATTATGCTAACTAAATTCTAAAACTTAAAAATATAATAATTATACTGTGAGATAAAATAACAAGAAAAAAATCTATACTATAAATCCAAAGCCTTAGTAACATCCCCAAAAATGATACCAAAAATAACTATTTTTCATTATGGATAATTAGTTGGTGCAGACAAATCAATGCACACTTATAAGGGGGAAACTAATCCCCTATTAAGTAACTTTTCATCCTAAATGAGGCTCATTTAATTATTGACTAGGGACGTATTTACTTGGATGGTACTAACATTGTATGTGCAAAAAAGAAATTCTAGTGTCTACTAAAAGCATAAAATAGTAACAAAAGAAAAAAGGGATAAAGGAAATCAAAAACCAATTCCTATCTTACAACAGTGGTTGCCGGTGTAGCCTCATAGGTATGATTGCATGCAAATAGATTAATAAATAACAACAATCTAACTATTAACAAAATGTTGAACACAATGAAAATTAATTGAATCGATCATCAACCAATTTAACCAAATATTGTAAAGGAAATGAAACCAACATAAATGAGGCAACGATTAATTAATTATACTACTTATAGAAGAGTGACATAAAAGAAATAAGTAAATAATCTATTCAAACCATAGGAATAATTTACCTCAAGTGGCCCTTGCTTGAGGGGTTGCAACCTCAAATCATATCAAATCTTTACTCAACTAATATAATCATCCAATTGAATTGAATAGTACGATAAAATACAAAGTAATTGTAACACCCATCCAAACTTAAAACTAAAAGATGAAACCAAAGAAGAATCAACCATAAACAAAACCACATAAAACCATAGTAATAATAAATTTTTTTAAAATTACAAACTGGAACATATAATCATAGTAACTGCTTCTAAGAGCTTTATAGTTTTCAACTGAATTACATCAGAGTAATAAGAATACTCTTTATTCAAGGACTTAGTTTCAAAAACAAAATTTCTTTTTTAACCAATCCTTTACATTCTACGAATAGTTCTGATAGCTAATAACCAAGAAATGATCCGTTTCCCATAAATCTTAACAACAGCTATCCACTGTCCCATACTCATTGATTTATCCATCTAAAACTTGAAAAATCAAAAGTAAACACAAGCGCAATTGCAAACAGGGCTCAGTCACATTAATTAAGATAACGAATCATCTCCAAAATTTTGCAACCATAAAAGTCAGTATAACATAACAATTATGCAGATTAAATACATATGTTATTGAAATCTAATAACATAATTCTATTCTTGTTACACCAAAATCATCAAGCACTGTATCTCTTTCTAACATAAATAAACTCGCAAAGAAAATGACAAAGTAATGATCCAATAGTTCATGGGTGTCCACATAAGGACCTATGCTATGAATCCGTAAGGAAACCTCGTAGTAATCCATTATGTCTGATGAAACCATAATGTTTTATCTTGTTAATTGAAATCCATATCCCTTGAATTTATAATTATCACTTAATTAAACAACTGACAGAAATTCTTTCCCATAAGGATATAGACTAGTGTCAGTCACAACTGACAGAAATTCTATCACCACAAGGTACTAGACTAGTGTCAGCCCCCAATCTAAGGATCACACTTGCATTATCTCAAAACACTTGATCTAGCAATTAATGATTGAAATGAAATGAACTACATTACACAATTTCACTAACACTCCATCTCTATTGCATCAATTATAAAATTGAAACAGCAATCAGAAATCCATTTAGATCCATGTTTCCATTTTCCTTAACATACATTCTTAAACATGATGTTTCCCAAAAGAAGAAAAGATCACAATACTTTCTCCATCACTAATCCAATCAAATAATAATCTCCACATTAACTTAGCATTATATCTAAAAGTGTACAATAAAATGTCCATATTGAATTTACGATTCCATTGAATAGAAAAGAACTAAAATAATCATATATCAACTGAATCAACACAACACCCATCGCTTTTAACAAACATACAAGCTTGCCATAAACCAATTTATTATAAACTAATTTTCTATACATCCTGCTCTGTTAATTACAATTTCATACTTTTATATACATGTTGGCGTATGTACATGTATACACCACGGCTTGTGTATACATATACATATCCCAGCAGGTATATATATATATATATAATTATATAAACTTGTAATTAATAGTTCAGAATGATAAACATAGCATTCATAATTTTTTTTTAACTAAACAAAGGATCTAAAAAATTTTTAATTCTATAACGTAACTCATCATTCGTAAAAGTTCAAGTCCATAAATACACATTGGAAACCCATACTAGTCATCTCAGTCCTATCAAAAACACATCTACCTTAATATACTATTGAATCTGCCGATTACATAAAAGGAATAATAGAATAATAAGAACCGTCATCTACATTTTAAACAAAATATCAAAGTGGTCTTCCTTACTGACTGAAAAAGATAATAATTGACTTTCCTATATATTCCTTGCATTTCCTAATGTCGAAACAAAACTAAATTTCACACTTGTAACTTATTTCTGAAGAATCATCTAGCTCATAGTCAAGAGTTGGTACAACTAAAATATCTACATTTTCACTATTGACTGAACCAAAACAGTGACAAACACCCATCAGACACAACAAACATCGATACCAGATTCAGATTATAACAGTGGTAAGAATACCCGATTTCACCTTATGACCAATGACTCTTACATGTTGTAAACATTTTGTTGCTATAGTGTTCCTAACAATAGGAATCAGTACGAGAATACCTTTAAGAAACTTTTAAACAAAACTCATTCTGGGTTTCAAACTGCATTTATAAGCCGATACTCATTCCCGATTAACCCCCTTAATACTGACCAAAAAAAAATAAACATCGACACAAAGCGCACTATGGAATATCCATATTCATAGCAACAAACTATATTCCCCATAGTTCGGCACAAGCTTAAAGAATACACTGCCAACTTCATACTCAGAACAAAGAAAACCCATCAACACAATATGCTTGAAAACAACATATTAAGAACATGTATTTAATACCACACAAAAACCAATCTCCTACTTCCTCAACTTAAAAACAAACATCAAGAGTGAAACAGTCATTCGTTTCAAATTCCTCCACTAATCATAACATCTATTAACTTAATAAACTTCTTAATCCATCCAAGAAGAAACTGGTTCATGACCGAGCTCACAGAGAATACAATCACAATACCTTCCATTAATCAACTAACTAACAGCGGTAATTAAACATTCTAATATTTCATTTGCAGAAAAATAAAATGAAAACAGAGGATAAGGTGAGAGAATGCCCCTGTTTGGTATTTGTGTGGGGAGGTAACCAAAGACCGAAGTATGCCAAAGCTAGCCCCTGCCTAGTGAGCTTCACAGTCAAACCCTAATCTCAACCACAAAGATCTCTTTCCACTAACTGCCAAAGTGTCATGCAAAAGAGCCCACAACACAAATACAGAGATGACAGTATGAAACACAAAACTTCCTAAATGACCACGAACAGAAGGGTAAAACTTGCCGTGAAAACCCCTTTCCATTCCAAGCATCTTATCATATAAAATATAACAGGAAGACAAATCCATTAATAACTGTTTACCCAAACTGTTGCAGAAATACATGGTGAAAAATGGAGTCATTATTCAACTGCAACTTCTTCACCAAAGCTAATGGCGGACATCAAACACAAAGATGAATTACATCGATGAGTTCATTCAATATGAGCTTATCTCTTTCAACAAACACAATACATTCCCTGCCATATGTCCATCAACGTACAATCCCATAACCTGAAAATAGCTTAAACCCCACTAACTCCACTATGCGATGAAAGTGTAATTAAACCCTACCGTGTGATAAGTCATGTCTTCGAACTAGAACATAAATAGGAAGGCTTAGGGATAGATTAATATACATCTATGTTAGATAACATTTGTTGATCTTAGGTTAAAAAGAAAACTAACTTAAGCTTCATTGATAACAGCACATTAACAATGCCACACTACTAACACTCACCAAACTAACCTCCTTCTAACATACAAAATAGGGTATACTAACTTAGATAATTCTTTAGTTTTAGCAAAAGAAATACCACATAATTTCTAAAACAATCACTCATAAATATATGTATAGATATACATATATATATATTTATTTTGAACTCAAAATTGGATTAAAATTAAGTAACAACAATCTCTATTTACTGTCTGCAACATCAAGTACATTTATCCATAATAATAAAACCAATTCTAATTATGTTTAACATATTATTTAGAATTCCAAAACAATGAACCAATTATAAGACAATTGACCAACCATTTTAGTTGTACTTATTTTCACAATCATACCAATACTTGAATCTCTACTGAACTATCCAGTACCATTAATTCAAAAGTCAGTCTATACCAATTCTGACATCAGAAATCTCATTAAGCTATAGAATAGACATAATTCTCTGAGTGTCTAGTAGAATCAAAATACCTATTACAGAGATAAACATATTTATTCCAAACAATAAGGTTCAAATGAACGAAGTCAGAGTTCAAACTCATAGAAGTCTAACTGAAATATTGTTCTAGATAAAACGATGCTAATCTAACTAGAAATCCAACCATAACATAACATTGAAAAGTAAAGCTTGAGACTATCAGGGGCATGACAGTAATAGTAGACTACACTACCGGCTATAATCTAGGACAAATCTATGAACATTCGAACCATTACTAATAAGACTATCTTGGATTTTATAGAAATATTAAGTTCAAAGACCATAAATGCTATTAAAGTCTTATTACATACATGTCATTCTTTGAAAAGATATGACTTATTCAAAAATAAAACCAACTACTTTATGAGAGTTACAAATATGGAGTCCCAATAAAAATCACACTTTGTCATGGATCATGCATTTTTATGGGAATAAAGTTTCCATCCAATGGATGATCACTAGTTGTTCATGAATTCTCCATTACAATGTACACAAAAGTAGTGGGATAGAGTCTCTTTGATGAAGGAAACCTCATTATTCACTACCTTTAACTGCTTCCTTCCATTGTAGTAGAAATAACTACGTGCAATTGTAGTTCATCATCTTTCATTTGAAGTTGTAGATTAGTTAACAACAGAGATGATACAAAAACATACCTATTTAAACCCAAAACATCATAAAATTAGAGTTAATTACCACATTACATAGATTTATAGATATAATATATACCATCATATTATGCATATTAAGTATCATCATGGGTTCGTCATAGTATATTTAAGTATAAGAGGTCTTAACAAAATATAATAAAATAACATAAAACTAATGCAAGGCACTTCAAAAAGATATATATTTTCAAACTCATCAACTATCATGCATCTTCCATTGTATAAATTTTTAGCAAAGCCATCTTTTCATGCATACTTGGCTTCAACCCATTAATGCAATAGGCCACCTTCTATTTTTTGTCCTCTAAATGACAAATTCAGATTAGAATTCTGTGAGCCTCTTTTGTATAACCTTTCAATGTTGTTCCTCCTTGTTTGAGACTTTGTAACTTCTTTAACAAGCCCAATTCATAATCAATTGGAATGAATTTCCTTATCATTTTATCTACCATACTATCTCATTTAGTAATTTTGTCTTTACCTCTTCTGCCTCTCTCAAGCTATGTTTATTTTCTTCCAAATTGAAGCATGTCCTTTCAATCTGGTCTTTCCAAATCTCACCTTGTCATGGTCTTCAAGTTATTTGAATTTAAAATACTCTTCCACATGTTATTTATCCAATATATTAACACTTGAAGATTCATATTTTCATTGAATATAGGGACATAAATCTTTGGTCTCTTTCCTATTCGTAACATTATCCTCGCCAAAGGATCATTCAAAAATATTGTTGTGTCTGCATCTTCACCATTTGTATCATTATCATTTTCTATAACTTTGTCTTGTTCACTCTCAAGTTCTCTCCTTCAAGAAAAACCACTTTTTCTTCTTCTTGTTATGCATCAACTTGCCTTCTCAAGGATTTGAAATCATCATTGTTAGAAAATATAACAAAGATTTTTTATATAATATTAAACAAAATAAGACGTGCTTTAGAGTTCAATATCAAATTCATTACATACATATAGGATTTCTACTCCCAACACTATATGAAAATCCCTATAACAACCTGCTAATGATATGAGTTATTTTTGTTAAGGTTTTTAGGATCGTTGCAAATGTATTAGCACTATTTGATTGTATGTATTTTTAAAATGCAACAATCTCTTGCATTTATATTGAGAATGAGCCAAGAAGAGACATGTCCCTTCATGGGACATGTCGATTCATTATTGTAATTAATATAATGACAATTATGATTATATACATACATACATACATACATACATACATATATATAATATCTCTTGAGTATTATATTAAATTCTCTAATATTTACATTATATATATATACATCTCATATATACTAAATATATATGTACATATCCTCACTAGTATTGACTCATAGTGTTTATCCGACTAAAGCTACAAAATATCAACACTCCCTCTTAGCCAGGGAAGATAAACACAAGAATAAATATTACCTCAACGTAATATAGCAATAGATAAGAAGATTTCCATTATTTGATATCACATTTGATATCTTGAGTATTGGCCTATCAGAATGTCAACACATGACATTCACCAAATACTCTGAGTATTGGCCTATCAGAACATCAACATATGATATTCACCAAGTACTCAATAAGGTACTGGCCTGCAGAATATCAACACATGATATTCACCAAATACCTATCATATATATATACAAAAAACTCATAGACCATCAATTCAATGACATCTAACACTTAGTTGTTGATTTACAAGATATATCTATACAAACAACTCATAGACCATCAATTTAATGACATCTAACACTTAGTTGTTGATTTAATCCATCATGATCTATTTCAACATTACAAATAATGTATATCATGATTTAAGTTATTGTAAGTTCATCACCTTCCAATAACTTCTACAAATACAAGTGATAATCATTTGGAAGTCATCACTTCCTCATGATTTACATAGGGCACACAAGACATTCATGATTCCTAGTCCTTTGACTATTATAGATTCTTGATCATTAGAGAATCCATCTTAGTATGGACTACTCCCTCTGAATCAATACAACCAAGATTATCAAAAGTTGATTTAAGCATATCCTCTATCAGTTCCCTCTGAAGCTCAAGTTCTTGTATCAACCTCTTGTCTTATTTTGAAATGTCAGACTCCCTCTGCATCTAGTCTCAATCATCAATTTGTTTGCAAGCATTAAGTTCTTTCTCCCTTGAATGCAATTTTCTTGTGCTTCCATCCTGAAGGTATGTTAGAGAGAGAGTACAAATAACTCACTAAACTATCTCGACCGAAAATACCAATGATAGAAGCATACAAGATTTTTCTAATCAATAGTATAGCATGAATTACAAACTTAAAAAATTATGTGCATTAATAAAATGTGGAATACTTATCTTTCCTAAATTTCAAGTATTTCATTCTGTAAGGTGATCCCATATAGAAAATATCATGCAAATTCACAGAATGATGTCTCTGTTCTTGAACATTACCAGAATTCTTCACATGACTTGTCTTTAATATCCAAAGGTTTTATACACTATGAAAACCTTCAATCTTATCAGATCTCCCTTTAGGTGGTTAGGATTTTAAAGAAGGAACCTCACTCTTTTACAGATTTCACATAGACCCTGCATATACATTCGGTCATAACTTTTGAACTTGACACTTTCTCACCAATCGCTCTAGTGAGATTCTTATAAATTCATTTTTCACCAACATATCCAAAATTTAGAAAAATCCAACTATGTATTTGTGAGATATGGTCCTCATACTGGGACTGTATTTTTTGAGACAGTCACAAATTCACCATCAACAAACTACTCTCTTACATTTGTAACTTGGATCTGATACCGTGCAAAGGTTTTTAGGATCATTGCAAATGTAAGAGCACTATCTGATTGTATGTGTTTTCCAAATGAAACAATCTCTTGCATTTATATTGAGAATGAGCCAAGAAGAGACACATCCCTTAATGGGACATGTCTATTCATTATTATATAATTAATATAATGACAATTGTGATTACACACACACACACATAATATCTCTTGAGTATTATATTAATTTTTCTAATTTTTGGCAATTTGGCTGAAGTGAGTACATAGATGTTGTCATTATGGAAACATATGATCCACATGAAGATTGCACAGGTTAGAGAGCAAGTATAGCAGAGCGCATTGCAAATTTGTCTAAGTGTAAGACAGTGTTTTCACTAGTGCACCAAAATATAGTTTTTGTTTGTGACATTGACTGGAGTAAGTTCAGTGCTTTCACACTTGAACATAGACTCTATGATGACTAATGATGACCCATCTCAGAGCGCAAGTCAGTACGACATGTACGGAATTAGTTATGACAATTTTACCGAAGACAGTGTTAAGCCAACAGGATAGAATATGAAGGCAGAATTGGTAAAGAGTTAAGGGATTATTTTGTTTATCAAAATAATGACTTAACAATATAAAGGGATGACATCCTAGATTTTAACTCTTGGATAAAGATATTTGGACGTGGACCATGTAAATTTATTATCCTTAATAACTTGTATATATGTAATATGTAATTGTAAGAAGAAAAAAGAAGAAGAGATATATGGTAATATTGTAATGATATGATGCAAATGTAAGAGTAGTGAAAAGATATTGATGCAAGTAGCATAAGGTCATATACCTTAATCCATTTTTGTAATCAGTATACATTTTACATTACTTGTTTGGGCTGTGGGCTCATCTGGTAATTAGATTTTGTATTGACAACTCCTATCAGGGTTGAGGCTTCTAACAAGGCCTATAGTCCCTTAATCAGGACTGATACACTATATGCTTGTAATAGACTCCTAACAGGGTCAATATCCTTAACATGATACTTTTGATTAGTGGATCTTTGTGGGTACCATCCCCACCGGGGTTTTCCCTTGGCCAGGGTTTCCTCGAGAACATATCATGTGTTATGAGTTCTTTATTTCTATTGCTATGCATATTGTTTAGCTTCTTATGTTATGCATGTATAAAGATAATCTGTTATATCCATAATTGGGCAAAAGATAAAGTTTGTAGAATACTGATTCACCCCCCCCTCCCTCTCAGTATTCCCTATTTCTAACAATTGGTATCAGAGCTTAGTTACTCGGAGAAGAATCATTGAAGGAAAGCCTACCAGCTTGAGTAAGATCTCTATGGATATGGATCAACTATAGAAAAATCTTGAAGAAGCTCTTGAACAGATTGATATGCTTACTGATGAAAGAAAAACTCTAAAAAGGAAATATGATGATGCAAAGAACCTTATTGAGAAACTAAAAAACAAGGTAGAAGATCTGAAATCTGAAAAGGAATCCAAAATTCTTATTAAATATTGTGATGACAATTTAGAAAAAGAAAATGTGATCCTTAAGCATGAACTAAAGATAGCAAATCTGAAGCTTAGTTTGAAAGATGGAAATGAAAAAAATGAAGCAAATTTGAGATCTGAGAATGAAAGGTTGAAGATTGAGAATGAAAAATTAAAATCTAAACTTGGTAAAGTAACACCTGAATTTGAGAAAGTAAATTTGCAGCATGCTGAACTTGAGAAATACAATAAGATTGTGAAAGGTGAATTGACTCAATCCAAACAACTTGAAAGGCTATATTCAAATAGTGAGAAGATCAATGAACAAGTATCTTATGGAAAACCATCCTATGATAAGACTGGACTTGGATTTAATATATTCAAAACAAATGATGAAAGCAAGGAACCAGATATGAAAGCATAGATGAGAAAAAGTCAGATGAGATCAACAAATTTGAAGACACACCTAAAGGAGAAGAACCACCTAAAGAAGAAGAATCACTGAACCAAGAAGAATCACCCAAAGGTATGCAAAGAGAATTCAAAGGTAGATATTTTGGTTGTAATACTATTGGTCACATGAAGAGAGATTGCACAGGTAAACAATTTAAACCTCTTAATGGTTATTGTTATAATTGTCATGGTTTTGGACATAGAGCTATTGAATGTAGAAGACCTAAAGTTATTGAAAATAATTATGGTAGTAGAATGTTTAGGAATACTAACAATGCAGATAAGAGAACTACTAAAGATATGAACAGAAGAAATGAAGTAGTATGTTATAGATGCAACAAGATTGGACACATTGCTAGAAACTGTAGATCACAAATCAATTAGCAAGGACCAAGATATGGGAACAATGGAATTGTTTGTCAGATATGTAACAAGATTGGACATACAACAAGGTTTTGTAGAATGAAGAATGGATTTTTTCATCCTAACCCTAACCCTAGAAATCATGCAAGAAGAAATGAAGATGTAGGTAACAGGCAGAAAGGTTGTTGTAGTAATGCAGATGAAGTGAAGTTTGTTAAAGGCACAGATCAAGGAGACATATTCAACATTGAAGGTAATCAAAAAGGTGAAGTATCAAGTGGTAAGAATGAATACTTACCTGACCTAACTCAAAGCACTTAATTTATGAAAATTGCAGTAGATTAGGAACTTAGAATTAGTGTAGAAGTAGATTTTCGATGAATTAAGTCTTGCACAGTTAATGTAAGGTAGTTTATGATATACTAATGCTATGGTTAAGAGTGCAAAAGAAAATATTATGTTTTTTGAGATCGCAAGAAGTTTTAAGTTTTACAGGATAGTAGGAACAACTTTTTGGAAAGAAGTGGCAAAAGAATTGAATGCGATGTCAGATCTAAGTGAGATTGAAGTAATAAAAGGTTATGATCGATGTTATTTGATTATCAAAGTGAATTAAGAAAAGAACAGAGATTGGAAGCATTTTGCAGTGATTTGGTAAAAGATTTGAGCGTCGAATCTACGAAAGCCCTAAAATCATGAATTTGAGGTATTTATCTTGACAGATCTTTGAATCGGTATAAGGAATTTAAAGAAGTCATGGATGTATCCTTAATTCACAATGTCAGAGATAAGAATAGACCTAGAATGAAGAGGGAACCAATAGAACCCTTGGAAGAAGATGATCCTAGGTTAGCATTATCATCCGTACTAGACGGAGTTTTGCATTTAGAAAATGTGAGAAGTTATCTTGAATGCAAGTTAGAAACCATCAGTGATAGTGATTTTACCAATGAACATCAGAAGATTTACAACCATGATATGTCATTGAAACAAGGATATGAACATTTGAAAGATAATGAGATTGTTCAATATGCTTTGAAGTATGAGTTTGACAATGAAGAATGCACTAAGATTATTTTGAGTAGAATTCATAATGGGAAGTTTTGGCTAGAGGATAGAGTGATAGACATTACAGCTAACTTGATTCATGAAGTCACAGGTTTATCTAAAGTTGGTGCTATTCCTTTAAATGAGAAAAATATGATAAAAATAGTCATAGACAACACAGGTTCATCCTACAATGGCAGAGGAATTGTGATTAGCAAGATCAAACAACATGATGTTAGATATTTATGCAAGTACCGAACAACTAAATTTTATTCAAATTCTAGAGAAGATGATATGGCAACTGGAATGGTGCATATTGCCTATTTAATGTGTGTTGACAAAGTACCAGTTGATATGTGTGAAATTCTGAGAATTCAATTATTTGAAAACTTGGAGAAGATTAAGAAATCTAAGTATGCAAAATTTAGATTTTCATCCTTAATCTAATACATGTTTTTCCACTCATTGAGGAGATTTTCATACACCATTGCAAATGATTGGAATGATAGACAAACTACTATGGAAAGGATAAATAAAGTATATTTGAGACATGTTATTGACAAAGCAAATGAGAGTGCTATGTTAGTAATGAAGACATTTCAAAACATGGTAACTAGCAGATCAAGAATTCCATAGTCACTTGTGGAGAAGTATAAAAATGATATATGTTTCATGGTTGACATTGACTTTACCTATATTGAAGTAGTGGAACCTAGAATTGAGTTCATAGACCCTCTTGGCTATGAGATATCTGAGGCTGAAACATAAGAATATGTTGGCAGATTACTTAAATGTAAATTGGACACTCAGTGTAGCAGATTTGGAACTTTTGAAGAGAACTTCAACTTGACAAAAGCTATAACTGAAGAGAAGCAATCTAAGAAGAGAGTTGACAGCACTATCAGGAAGATACTAAAAGATTTAGGAATGTCAGAACATGAATTCTTAATAGAAAAATAGACAATAGCAACAATCAGGGATATTGGACAGAAAGAAGTCTTTATTGTACCACCCTTCTCATCTAGTGCAGTACAACAAGAACCTACACAAGTCAAGGTGAAAGTAGAGGAACCAGAAAAGGAACAAGTAACAACTAGATCCACTTCCTCCACTGCTAGCAAGAGAATGAAAGAAATTGCTATTGGACCAGGAAAGAGACAGAAGACTTTAGTTCAACTAGTACCAAGAGAAATTGCAGAAATAAAGGATGATGACACTACAATTAAGAAGAAGGCATGGAAACTGAGAGTTGAGAGAGTAAATGAAGAAATCATACAAGATGGAAATTTCACTAAAATGAACAAGTACTATAAACTTTATGATTATTCAGAAAGACTAAATTTGGAGAATGCTATTGTGAAGCATATGATTTTGGCAGACAAGAAATTTGATTCTATTCAAGGTCAAATACCTGATGATTTGTATACCAAACTTGTAAATAGAAAGCAGAGAGCTATTGAAGAAGACACTAATATCAGAAGGAATCTTGTGAAGAAGCTTTGTGATGTGAGAGATGATGAACACTTGAAGTAGATATTGAAGGCCTTAAGCACCCATTTGAGAACCAAAAGGAGAACCATTTTGATTATGGGAGGCAGATATGAAGAAGTTAATTCAAATACAAAGCAGGCAATAATCAAGGTCATGGCAAAAAATGTTGGAGAGCCATCGGTTACAGCAGAGCAAGCAGTTGAAGCTGAACAAGAGGATATTCCTTCTCCTTCAGCTATTAACATTGAAGATGAAACTATGAATATAGAAGGTGCTAAGTTCACCTTCGATACTGATGACAATGTATTCAAGAACTTAGCAAACATTGTTGACAATTTGGCTCTTGATGAACCGGATAGAACTGAAGAAGTAGAGCAGACTCAATCTATCAGTGAAGAACCTAAGGAGACTGAGATTCAAGCACCCATTCCTACCACAAAAGACATCAGTCTTACTCCTGAGACTGGAAAGAAGAAATAAATTGGATCTTTGTTTGAAGATTTAGGAAAGGAAGTTGATGATGATGATCAGTTGGAACTGATCACTTATTTGAATAAAATCATTGGCAAGAACAAGAAAGTGAAGAATCTTGAAGGGAGTTTGAAGGACCTTACTGAGAAGTTACAAAGCATTGTAACTACACAAATCACAAAGGCAGACCCTTTGGAGAAAGCTAAGAAGGTAATGAGCACTTTTGACAATGAATTCACTAACCTATCTGATATTGCATAAGTGAGAGCTCAAGCAGCTTATGAACCTGAAATGCTTTTGAACATCAGTCAGAATATCAGGAATGATATTAGCAGTCTTAATATTTGTATCAAGAACTTGAGGAAACATTTGGAGATAGGAAAATCATTGTACATATAGTGTACAAAACTAGAGATTTTGAGAGTAGAAGAGGAACAGAAGATCAAGTTGAAGGAAGTTGAGATTCAGAATGAATGTAACCTTCTTTCTAGACCTAATGTGAAGGTATGTGATGCTGAAAAGAAAGTTTGAAAGCTTTATGATGAAATAAGAATATTGCAAGATGAGAGGAATAGAAAAATGAGGAGACTCACTCTTTTGAGAGAACACATCTCTATGAAGTTGAGTATCATTGAAGAGTAGTTAGAAGAATGTCTTACAGCTAAGACATCCTTTCAGAAATTTAAATTTGACAACCTCCAAGCTTGTCAAATAGTAGCTTATGGACTGAGCACATTACTCAATGTGGTAGATTCCATCAAGAATTCATGGGAAAAGGAGATAGAAGCTATGAAAGCTGATTTTGCAAATTGTGTTACAAGCCTATCGGCTTTGCAATAAGGAAATGAAGGTATAATCTTTTTGGGATACAATTTTGTAATCCTCCCTACCTTATTTTGTCATTGTTGTCAAAGGGGGAGAGATATTAGAGTAGAAAATTGATATATTTGATAAGGATTGATACTCTTAGGGGGAGCATTGTATTAGAGTTTATATTTTGAGGAATTATAAGGATAGTATACATATTCTATACTATGGCCACAATTTTGAGATTTTGACTTGTACACTTAGCCAATTTTCTCATATGTTGCCACCAATGACAAAGGGGGAGATTGTTGGCAATTTGGCTAAAGTGAGTACATAGATGTTGTCATTATGGAAACATATGATCCACATGAAGATCATACAGGTCAAAGAGCAAGTATAGCAGAGTGCATTGCAAATTTGTCTAAGTGTAAGACAGTGTTTTCACTAGTGCACCATAATACAGTTTTTGTTTGTGACATTGACTGGAGTAAGTTCAATGCTTGCACACTTGAACATAGACTCTATCATGACTAATGATGACCCATCTCAGAGCGCAAGTTAGTATGACATGTACGAAATTAGTTATGATAGTTTTACTGAAGACAATGTTAAGCCGACAGGACAAAATATGAAGGCAGAATTGGTAAAGAGTTAAGGGATTATTTTGTTTATCAAAATAATGACTTAACAATATAAAGGGATGACATCCTAGATGTTAAATCTTGGATAAAGATATTTGGAAGCCGATCATGTAAAGTTATTATCCTTAATAACTTGTATATATGTAATATGTAATTGTAAGAAGAAAAAAGAAGAAGAGATATATGGTAATATTGTAATGATATGATGCAAATGTAAGAGTAGTGAAAAGATAATGATGCAAGCAGCATAAGGTTATATACCTTAATCCATTTTTGTAATCAGTATACATTATACATTACTTGTTTGGGCAGTGGGCTCATCTGGTAATCAGATATTGTATTGACAACTCCTAACAGGGTTGAGGCTTCTAACAAGGCCTATAGTCCCTTAATCAGGACTGATACACTATATGATTGTAATAGACTCCTAACAGGGTCAATATCCTTAACATGATACTTTTGATTAGTGGATCTTTGTGGGTACCATCCCCACCGGGGTTTTCCCTTGGCCAGGGTTTCCTTGAGAACATATCATGTGTTATGAGTTCTTTATTTCTATTGCTATGCATATTGTTTAGCTTCTTATGTTATGCATGTATAAAGATAATTTGTTATATCCATAATTGGGAAAAAGATAAAGTTTGTAGAATACTGATTCACCCCCCCCTCTCAGTATTCCCTATTTCTAACAATATTTACATTATATATATATATATATATATATATATATATATATATATATATATATATATATATATATATATATATATATATATATATATATATATATATATATATATATATACATATCTTCACTAGTATTGACTCATAGTGTTTATCCGAATGAAGCTACAAAACATCAACAATTTTAACAACTCATAATACACAAACAAACAAATCACAACCAAATAACAAATAACCTATTGGACTAATGTGATATTCCCAACACCCATAACAAATCTACCAAATTGTTATTTTATGTATCCTATGATGCAATATTCCTAACACCCCCCATATTGCATCATTTTCCAAATAGGGATAGTGTACCAACAATACTTAATGACCACACTTTAGTTGTTCATCACAAGGTATGAGTAGGGACATACACATCCACTTTTGACAAGCAATAGTGGAGCTAGTCTCACTATACTCACTATAATTTCATCCAAGGATAGGGACAAACACTTCTACCTATGGGACCAAGGATAGGGACTAACATGTTCATCAAAGGTCTTACATTAAATTTGGATAGGGAAAAACACAACTATCCAAAGTTAAAGTTATGAATAGGGACACACACATCCGCTTGCAAAAATTATGATTGGAGATACACACATCCAATCATAATCACCAACTTTTGTGACTAGGGATAAACACTTACAATCACTTACACCATATCATGAATCATGATAAAGACACGCATTCCCAAATAACTAAGAAATGCAATTGGAGACATACACATCCAACAACAACATATAAAGCTTGAACACCAAGCCCTTTTTGTTTCATATGCACCCAAAATTATAGATCATTTCCACTCTGATCACAAATGATATAACATGGTTTCCACTACCACCTAGAAACTGATCTTGGATTTAATCATTTTGTCACAAATATTTTTGTCACTAATGCAATTTCACTATCTTGTCTATAGTGACCAATGAGAGGTCGTTGAATGTTCTCTAGCCTCTATTGCGTCCAACCTCCAATAAAATTGTTACTTACCAAAATTATCTTTTGACACTCATTTCATTAGTTATGAGGATAAAATATATCCTCTCCCCTTGATGTGAACTTCTTACAAGGAGTGTTGGGTGCTATCGATCGTGCAATCCAATTTCAATTGATTTTATTAAAAATGAATAACACTTCCAAAAAAAAACTTAAAACACTTACCTAATATAAAAATGACTAATAAAATAAACTACATGATGATAATTGATTCCCAAATATTTTCAATTATTTAGGCATTTAATGTCAAAATCTTGAGTTCATATTTCATAAAAAAGAGAATCCACGCTCTCTATTTTGATCGCAAAGTAAATTAAATTTCTTACCCTCACATGAAATGACACTTGCTAGTTTTGAAGTAATACAACAAAAATACTTCTTGTTTGTGCTAACCATAATATTTGGAAAAACTAAAACTTCTTCAAATTATTTCTTAATAATTTTCCCTTCTTTACCACCCACCCAAAATTTGGTTTGAGCAAGATATAGCATAGAAATTAGTTGTGAACCAAGAGATGCAAAACCCATAAGAATATTTCTCATGGAATAATAGAGACCACCTTTGCATTGGGAGAATGATATTTGGTAACGATGAAGTGAAAGAGGGAAAATTTATTTGTGGCTAAATTAAACAACATGTGCAAATAAGTCTATCTGCAACAAATCTCTAATCTAAGCCACAGTTGTAATGCTCATATAGATACTGTCCACTACAATACCATCCTTTTACATTGGAAAATTTTAGAATTTATACATTTTCTTCTAAATAACATATAGTATTAGTCACCTTAAGGTGTTAAATCTCAACTTCTAGTATGTGGTCTATAACACACATTTTCACTTGCTCATCACCCTTCCATTTTGCAAAAATGTTCCTTTGTTCTTGGATGAAGTAGTCGTTACACAAATGAAAGTCTCTTTCTTTGTATCTCCTTGTACAATGTTCAAATCCCCTTTTAGAAATGACCTCAAGAGTGCATCAACCTCTCTGTTCAAGCACTATCTTTTTCCATGAATAGTCTTTGTATTGGGTAGAGTCTATCAACATGAAATGAATTAGTTAAATAAAAAAAAATGCTTCCAATAAAGGCTTTGACCAACATGAACTATAGTAACTGAAAAAATTAACATAGGGCATATAACCTTTAACACCTACAATTGAAAAAAAAAGTGGAATGTTATCAAATCTAGGATCAATGCACAAAGAATTGCTCCTATGGATTTTGTCACTAATCTATTTACTTCCAATCTCTATTGTGCTAATCTCCAACTACTAATTTCTTATGGAGTACTATCTTTCATATGCTTTCATTTTACCAGGCCCTCCTATGAAGGAGATAAGCTCAGTTGGTGTGATACTATGTTAGAAAATCTATATAGAGACAAAAGAAGTTGTAAATAATATTACATAGAATAATATGCTCTTCATATTTTAATATCAAATATATTATATATATAGGGTTTCTATTTCTTACATTATAGGAAACTCCTTATTACAACCTACTAAAGATATGGGTTGTTTTAACAACTCAATATACACACAAACAAACAAATAAAAAATAACCTACGAGTGATGTGATATTCCCAACACCCCAAAAATACAACCAAATTATTATTTTATGAATCTTATGATGAAATATTCCTAACAATCACCATAGACAACATCTAGAGGATTTCTTCGTCCAATTTCAACTCCACCTCTACCCCAAACACATAAGGCTCCTCTTGCATGCATTTTCTAAATATTTCAATCCTGGTATAAATTGCCTCCCTTTGGAAAATCTATCTACACACTCAAAATATTATACCTCTAATATGTAAGAGGGTAGACACTCAAACACCCTACCACATAAAACAATTCAAATGTACATGAAATACTAAAAAGAAAAATTAAAAATTTTGTAAACAAGAACATGATTTCTTTATTCAACAATGTAAGGAATGAGACCATATCTCTACAGATCTAAAAATGGTTGAGATTGTAGCTTAAGGACTAGGGATGATGAATACAATTCCAAATTTGATGTGGTCTGATCTTAGACACACACCCATGGTGTTTTTATTAGCGACCCATGGATTCTTCCATAACCTTCAAATTCTCCTAAACACTCCAAAAAAACTCACTCCCAAAAAATAAAAACTAAACCCAGTCACATACCTACACCTAACAGTGTATCCAACCCCCCACTCTTCCAAAACTTCTAGAAAATAATGCTATGAATTCCAAAAGTAAAACCCTCTTCTCCTCTATTGCATTACTTTCAAAACCACTAATTTTTGCTAATTTTAGAGTCCAACCAAGGAGTAATTTAACACAAAAGAAGGTAATGAAGATTCTCTAAGAATCCCTCCATGTGGATTCCTCTGCGTCAGAATCCCAAGAATAAGAAAATGTAACAACTTGTTTACAATATGGGTTGAAATGTGACGACTCTAGGTATGATAGAAATCAATAATATATAATTTCATTTTGGAAAGATAGAACATTCCCCTAACAACTCACAACCATTGAAAATGAGGTAAGTGTTACAAGAAGAGAATACTATGAGCACAAACATACTAAACAAAATAGATTGGATTGTTCCACTAACAATACCTTTCTCGAAGTGTTTGCAAGAACCAACATCTGACCATAATCAGTTGGCTAATAGATGAAGAGGAAGTTCAAGTCACTGGACTATTACAAAGCTATATGCATGCTTTGGCTTGGGAATACACTGACATGGAGGGAACACATCCAAGTTTTTGCACTCATCACATTTACCTTGAGTATGTTAGATCAATTAAACAACCATAGAGGATAATTAGATCTATCTAATTGATGAATAAGATTACATGAGAGTGACATAAATGATTAATTTCTTAGACTTGTGATAAGTGCCACAAAGTGAGTCATAAAAATGACACATTCCATAGGTTTAATGTTAGTCCAGGGTTCTATTTCCTAGTTGGTTATTTATTTTTCTATTCCTAGGTGCTTATTAGTGTGAGTGGGTTCATGGTGTTGACATTTTCCATGGGAGTTACACTTTCTTATTTTAGGCTACTGTGATGACTCTTCCTATTGGTTTTACACTTCTCCCCTCCCTCAATTTCTATATATGTTCACCTCCTATCCAATATTTGAATTCTATTGCATTCTATAACTATTTTATCTTGCATTCTCCTAATGTTATTTTTGTTCTTTAGCATTTGCAGTTCTCTCTTGGAGGCTAACTTCATGTTTTTATTTTGATCTTGTATAGTTCATACTAACAATTTTTTTTCTGATCATTTCCAAGAGATATTATGGGTTTTTATCTTTTCATATTTTAACATAGAATAAAAAAAAATTAGTGCACAAATAGATTAGAAATCTCCTTATTTTGAGAGATTTGACAGGAAGTAATACATTTTCTACAGGTTTCTTAAAAATCTACTATTCTCTTCTCTTGCATTCTCATGTGATTTGGAGAATCAAAAAAGTTTTAGGGAAATTTTTAACCTTTGGGGATTTTTGTGCAATATTTAGTAATACCTAGGTGTTTGTAGCATTCTAGTAATTGGGGTGATTTTTTTTCTTTCCACAGAGTTTGTAAGGCTTAGAAATGTTAGAATTGGATTTTGTTTCATCTAAACCAGAGCATAAAAAATCAAAAGCAAGATTGGATGTGTGTTCATTTTTGCATCAAATTTGTATCTTTTGTAAGTCAAATAAAAAATGGTTTGTGCATTTTGTTCCTAGGGCCAAAAAAACATTTTGATATCTATTAGATTTCGCACATACCTAGTAGATATGACAAAAATAGTTGTTCAAAAATTGTCACATGTCTAAAGCTCTTTAGGTTGAAGGTTGCATTTAATTCATTTTTCATCTTGTACTTCCTGAAAATAAAGTTTTTTGGATTTTGTTCATAGCATACAAATATTTATGGGTTATTATTATTTTTAGATATAATAAATATATTTTATAGAAATAAGATCAAAATAATTCTTTTTTTTGCTAGAGATATCATTCCTATAGGTGAAATTCATTGTTTTATTGAAAATAACATCTTTTACATTGATTGTCAACTTTTAGCAGACAAGATATTGTTGGAATGCTAAATATGAACACTTTCCACCCATTTTGAATTTGATCAAGTACTTTTCACTCTTTTAGATATTACAGGTTGAAGTTGGTGCATGACACAACTATAAAGCTAGTTTATCTATATTTTATGTCATGTGTTGTATTTTTGGCCGTTGTGGGGCTTGACACTATCATAATTTGAAAAAAAACTTGCAATCACAATATACTATAAAGTGCCAACATTCTAATATTTTGGGAGGGGGATGATTTATGAGACTATCGAGAAGGATGTGGAGTATTGGTGTTTTCACATTCTCTTTCTTAAAAAAACATCTGTATACACCTAAAAAATGGTCAAGCAACGTCAAAGAAAGCAATCAAGGATCAAAGCATGAATTAATTAAAAATCAAAGCCAAGATGATTAATTGAATCAAAAGATCAAACAATTATGCAATTGATTTTAATCAATTAATTATGTAGTTTAAATATAAAATTCAATTCAACCCATTCAAAGGGGAGACATGGCTAATTAAATCAATTAATAAATCCTATTATTCGCACAACCACATATGGAAAAAATGAAATCAACCAATGAGGTGAGATTATTTGAAACACATGGATCACTCAAGAGGATTTTCTATCTCCACCATCCATCTTGCCTTTGCTATCTTGACCATCCATTCTTGTCTCTTTATCCCAACATTTGAAACCATTGACTCAACTCACCTCTAACCATGGGTCAACCTTGTGTGTGTGAAAATTGTACCTGATCTGTAAACACAACACTCAGTAAAACATTAGAGGTTAGTGATAATCAAAATCATGCAAAATTGAAATCTAATCTAACCAAGCAATTTACTGCCTTCTAATAGGTGCAAGATTGATGTTCTCAGATTGTAATCGAGATCAGTGACCTAGATGACACCTAAATGAAAGATTTGAATGCAAAAGATGGATATGAAATTGAATGCAATTAATCTATATTTTTGATATTTTCTATGCAATAAGAATGATAAATTGATATGCTATGGATGCTAAATGATCTAACAATGAAGATTCTAACAATGATATGAAAACTATGAAATTCTATGCTAAGATATAAAAACTATGCAATTGAAATTGATCTCACAAAGCTTTGAATTCGCAAGTTGATTCCTTAGCCTCCAATTCTTCAGCGTGATTGTGCAAAATATGAGATGCTTGGATGCAAATTTGAAAGATGAATTATGAAGAGCTGAGCCTTGGTTTTATAGAAATCCAGGGCTTTGGAGGTGCATGAGAAAAAGCCATAAATCACTCAAATAACTCAAGTTGATTTTTGGGTTATTTTTAAATAATTATAATTAAGTCACAAAAACATGCAAAAGCTAAGTTTTAACTCAAAATAGAGTTTTAGCTTTAATTGATAATTGATAGTTGTCTGCTTTTATGATTGTGCATATTTTATTTATGAATTAATTTAATAATAAAGTGATTTATGCTCAACTTAACTGATTTTTGACATAAAATAATTAATTTATGGGTTAATTAACTATTTTACCAAACTTTTATTAAAAATTATATTATTAAATAATGGCAACATGCTTTAATTAATTAAATAAGAATTTAATCAATTATTCATAGGAATTTTGATTTATTGTCAAAATTAAATAATATAATTAATAATAGATAGAATTAAATTTAATTACACAATTAAGTGGAAAATACTAAATCTAATTAATTAAATATAAAAATATTCAATTAATCAAACTTTAGGATAAATGTGATTTATTGCCAAATAATTATAAAATTAAAGATAATTATGATGATTAGGAATATTACTAGGAATATTCCCCGATGCAGAATTTAAGATAATCAATTATGATTCGATGATGTTTAGATGTGCCTTAGATTAGGACTTTGATGTCGATTTCGTTCGATTTGATGATGTAGGAGATTAATGAACTTATAGCCCATTTTTGGGGTATTACATTTTGCCCCTCTTTGAATTACTGTGCAAAGCGCAGTGGTTCAAAGATAGTCTGTGTTTGATAAAGATATGAAATTGATTCAAAAGATAAACCGATCTCAAGATAGAAACCGATTGAAAGATATTGAGATAGGAGTTGATTGATATTGAATTGATATGGAGATAATAGGTCCTGAATGACCAAAGATAATGTTCACTGTAGCAGCAAATGAACCTATGATTGCAAAAAAGTGTCAAAACACCTGATTCCAAACCTTAGGATTGCTAAGAAGTGAGTGACCGGTTCTAGACTCGATTGTCTTAGCAGAACTAGCAGGTATGACATCTAAATCCTTCAGTTGCCGAAGAACCAAGGAAAGAACACTATGATCCGATGGTTGCAAAAACTGATACAGATTACAAGATTAGGAGGATACCAGATTGACATGGATCAATGAATCTGATATGCCCCAAGTGATGATAGATTTGCCCCGAGCGATGAGGACTTTTTGATGAATCAGTAACTAGACGTGGTTGTTGTCTTGATCACTGAGGAAGATATGATTTCCATAAAGATATGATTTCAAATTTGATTACAGACTTTGAATGATATGCCATACCATGCCCCCTTTGGGATTAAAATTGAAATCTGACAAGAAAAGTCAGCGTTGAGAGTTTAGAAGCATGTTAATTGATTTGAGAAGTGGTTAAACACGTCCAGTGAATGCATTCTGCATCGTTTAGAGGTCCTGGAGACCAAGTTTGACTAGGTTTGACCATGAGTTGACCATGGTTGACCAAGTTGAAATTTTGATAGTTTGATGTAAGATAATCAGTTAAGTTGAATTTTAGATTTCTATGATGATCGAAGGTTGATTATGCAAGTAGTAGACAATATGAATGATCTCAAATTTCAATTTTGATCTCGAAAATGGATTCAAAACGTTGAAATTAGCCAGGGGTGCAATTTTCATGGAAAACAGAGCACTTTTAAAAAATTAGGTCGAAAGCTATATAAAGGTCGGAAGGGTCATTTTCAATTCGTTTCAACCCTTTGACTTTAGAGATTCTGTGGAGCCCTCTGAATGAGAAAAATGGCAGACTAGCGAGAACTGAAGGTACCTATGAGTTCGCACTGTTTTGAGCACAGCCGGAGACATGACAGACCTCGACAGTATGGACATCCGGTAGGTGGACCTCTGTTCCCCCCTGAAAATGCATGTTTTTGATGATTTATAGCATTTTAAAATTTTTCCAATAGCGTTTTTAGCTTTAGAATTTCGCATGTGTAGAAACTCGTACGAGTCCCAGTCCAGACTCGTACGACATTTCATTTGAATTTAGTTTGTCATTTCAACCACGCCCAAGTGTCGTATGAGAGGGAACCTTGTGTCGTACGACATTTCATCAGGTCCCTCTAAACTCGTATGAATCTGGGCGCAATGTCGTATGACTATGGATTATCGTTTGGTTTATTGTGGAATGTCGTACGACATTTGATGCCAGTCTGGAATGTCGTTTGAAAAATAGAGTGTTAAAAACTCATTTTTAGGTCAAAAATCTAACTTTTTTGATCCTTTTGCCTAATTGCGGACACTTTTCCCCACCTTCTGAAACTTCAAAATTGTGTCATTCTGATACTTTTGGCCTGAGTTTGAACTAAATTTCTGATAAAACACCCTATTTCTTTATGATTTAGGTCACATATCCTGATGTACATGTTCGCCATTCTTATCCAGCCACCCAGAGATTGTGTGTCACCTTACCAGACCCTATGAGGGTTCATCTTGCTACATGTGGTTTTGAGCACTTGATACATTTACCTGATATTAGGGTAAATCATGGCCTACTGACTGCGCTGATAGAGCGATACCATTCTGAGACACAGACCTTTCACCTGCCTACCAGAGAGATCATTGTTACACCAGAGGACGTGTATAGGATCCTTCGTATTCCATTTCATAGTCCTTGTCGGCCTGAGTATGTGAGCGGAGGATCCACTAGTCTGCATGCTTTCAAATGACTGTTTGGTGATGATACCCAGCTGACTAGGTCTATATCCTAGGAGACACTCATGCAGAGATATGGGCAGACACATCGTCTAGAGTGTATCATTGCGGGGATGATTGGAGAGTTGATTATGCCTGGCCGTCAGCAGAATGACTTCTTGATGGGATGGACACCTCTGGTAGCACTTTTGATAGCTACACCTACTGAGCTTGCTTGGGGTTAGTGTCTGCTGGCTCACTTGTATTTTGAGATGCACGAGGTCATGTATCAGAACTGCAAGACATTTGCTTCAGGAGTGTTGGTACTACAGATATGGGCTTGGGAGCATATCCTAGTTTTGAGGCTAGTTTTTCAGACGCAGACGCAGCCACAGGATCCTGTCATTTATGCTTATACCGGCTATGTCACATAGGTTCGCATGGGACACACCGAGTACTTTTTTCGGTGTTTAGATGATATGACCTTCGTGATCTGGAGGCCATATTTATAGATAGAGGCTTGGCCTACTGCGAGAGAGCAATTTTCATTCTTTTTCCAGAGCAGGGTACTGATAGGACGGACCTCCACCGTCTTGGAGAGATTTTTGATTACTAGAGTCTGGCGTCAGTATGGACGTATTTAGGATGTCCCTCAGGAGTATACTGCTTATGCCCGCATTGTGCATGAGATAGGGCTCGGATGGGCACCATGACTCAGTTATACTATATGTGCTGATGAGTACCATCATATCATTGCGAGAGACTAGGAGTATCACCCAGAGGTGGTGGATGCAGGGGTTATAGATGCATATGTGGCATGGCTTGCTGATCATTAGATTCACCAATTTTATGATCCGACAGAGCTGATACCCTCCATGGAGGAGGCTATGGATGTTACAGGGGCTCCTATGAGAGCAGGACTGAGACCACAGGCGGTACACCCTACTCCTCCGAGACAGAGAGCCATGGCTCCCTCACAGAGAGCACCAGGACATGCGAGACCTCTGCATCCTTCTACATCTATAGTGGGTACATCTTCTGGGACACAGAGACGGAGTAGAGGTGAGAGTGGTACACTGGGTGGCGTAGGATCTGCAGATGATGTTCTAGGAGCTGAGCAGTTTCCAGGTGGTACAGGTGTGGATGACACATTTGATTTGGGTGCTGAGGTTAGACGTCGTAAGGCACATAGGGTTAGCATTCCTTCACATATAGATTAGCTAGCACAGCCAGCATAGGACACAGATATGCTAGCAGCTGATGTAGAGCCTGCAATTCCTCTTACTTCAGCCGAGATTATCAGACGGCTTACAATCCAGGTCCGGGACCTGAATATAGAGAATGCCAGATTAGAGGAGAGGCATCAGGAGGTAGATAGGCATCGTACAAAGTAGCACGCAGAGATGCAGAGATTACAGGTAGAGGTGATTCATTAGACTGTGAGGGCCTCATATTATGTATATGCTTACTATGCAGTAGTCCCTGCTGCACAGAGAGTGCCCACCTATTCTCAGTACATGGTAGCATCAGAGGGAGCTAGGGCACCAAGAGCGGAGGTGATACCAGATGCACCACCTCCTCCTCCACCAGATGTAGAGGAGCATGCTAACAGTTGATTTCTTTTCTCATCTGTTACTTTCTCACTGATACATTATTGTGTCTGATAGCTCTACAGAGCTCATTCGTTTGTACCCTGTGCCAGTAGTGCACCCCTGACTATTTGAGATTTTTGATATATAGATGAGATCGATATTTTTGGTTGTGACATCATGTGTACTTGTCATTTTTGTTATGTATGATGATATCATGTGATGTTAATGCTATGAGTAGTGTAGAATGTATGCATGGATCAATGCAATGCAATGATTTCTTTCATATGTATGAATGTTATGCAGAGGTAATGATTATGGAAATATGTATGTTTATGAAATGGATATAAATGTAATGCAATAAATGTTTATGATATGATATGTAAATGCAACGATATACATGATATGTTTTGCAGGTTGATGAAGACAAATACTCAGTCTTATGTCAAAAGGATGGTTAACCCAGGAGGATCATTGCTTGCGATTCTCTGAAGAGACCTTCGAGTTAGGTTCAGCTCTTGTTAGATTTGAAGATGTGATTGAAGAATCATTTAAGCTTTGAAGTTCATTTAGTCATTGTGAGATTATGCAAACATGCAAAATGCAAAGAGACATGCAAGATGAAATGCAACCTAAGACCTAGGACCTAGTCACTGATCATATGTCGATTTGTTATCATCATTGAACTTTTAGGTAACTAGATAAATCAATACAATGCCCACTAGCCATAAACCATAGACATATGAATATCGATTTGTATGCGCAAGAATCAATACAACCCCTACTGGTCAAACAACCATGGACATATGAATATTGATTTTATTTTTCGGAATGTCAGATTAGATATAAGCATCAAAGCATAAGCGCCAGGATGACCTGAATATCATGTCCATTTTGATATAACAATTTGTACAAGCATCAAAACATAAACATCATGATGACCTGAGTACACCTTGCATTTAACATACACATCAAACAATCAAAATATCATTCTAAATCCAGTGTGAATTACCTGTAGTGACCCTTTATCATTCACCTCCTTAGGCAAGATCGTGTTTCATAGTAGGAGAAAGAATTTACTTCAAAAAGATAATAGTTAGATCAAACTTCCTTGAATTGTCTAGATATCAATGGTCGAGGTATGCATGGCCATCCAATTCGAGATAGAGGCTCTTATAGTCGGACACCATTTCAATCTGAAATTTCCAAAGTTGTTAGATTTTCACATACAAGCAGAAGACAAAGAAAAGATTATGCCCCCAGTCATCACTCTCTAAATCCTATAAAGGACATCATCAAGGAGCTCGAAGGGACACAATATGCAAAAATCTCAATGTGAATCAGTAAGCATACAAGGAGATAAAAGCATGAAGCACAAATTGTTTTCAGTTTGTTTTGATGTTTGATTGTTGTAGATGCAAAATCCTTTCTGGAGACGAGACAGATTGACTAACTCAAGTTGAAGCTTCACAGGACTTTGACTAGATATGATACATCTAAGATACATGGGAGACCATAGGATATGACATTGATTGCCCCCAAGTGTTAAACATTGATAGGATACAGACGCTTGAGCTGGTTGGTGTACAGACCAACTTATTGAAAATTGGAAACGTAGAAATAAACCGAGAGATATGTACAAATTAAAGCACGACCGAAAGCTAGGAAAGACCAAGATTGCACTGATAGATGGAGCATTTGGAACAAGTGGCACCCATTTGCCGGGTTTTCACCATCTTGGTAGAGATTCTATTTTTGCTACCAAGGCGCCTGTTTCCAGGTTTTCACCAAGGCACTTTTTCTTTTTCTCATTTTTTTCAATTTTTTATTTTTTCAATTTTTTTGAATTTTTGGATATTTTTTGATTTTTTTGTGAATCATCAAGGCACCTATTGCTAGGTTTTCACCAAGATGTTCATTTTTTCAAGACTTTTTCTGATTTTTAAGATTTTTTCAGGATATTTACCAAGCACTGAATGCCTTAGGCGTAGAATTTTTTCAAATGGAGAACGTTGGTTGGTTCTCAGAGCTGTTCTCCTTTAGTCGTTGAGAGTTGATAGGTGCTAGAGCCAAAAGTAGCAGTGATTACAAAGGGACCCAGCCAATTGGGTTCAAACTTCCCTTTGCGTTCTTGATGTGATTGATTTTTAGGATTTTCTCTCAAGACTAGATCACCAACCTGAAATTCTCTGTGTCAAACTTTCTTGTTGTAGCCTCTAGACATTCTTTTCTGATACACTCTGAGATGATCATACGCTGCTTGCCTGCGCTAATCTAGTAATTCCAGTTCTTGTAACCTAGACACTCTATAGTCTTCATTAGTGACAAGCCCATGCATTCTGATTCTGAGTGATGGGATTTCAACCTCAATAGGTAGTACCGCTTCAGACCCATAAACTAAAGTGAAAGGTGTAGCCCCTGTAGGCATTCTAATACTAGTTCTATATGCCCAGAGAGCTGGATTGATCATGAGATGCCAGTCTCTTCCTGTTTTATTCACTGTTCTGTGCAAGATCTTTAGGAGATTTTGTTTGAAGCCTTAGCTTGTCCATTCCCTTGAGGATAGTAAATAGAAGACCAATGTTGTGTAATCTTGAATTTAGCACATAAGTCATCTAGATCTTTGTTTTTGAATTGTCCCCCGTTATCTATGATTATAGAGTGAGGGATCCCATATCTATAAATGATGTAGTTCAGGATGAACATAGAGATCTGTTTCCCCGTTGCTTGTGTTAGAGGAACTGCTTCTACCCATTTTGTAAAATAATCTGTAGCTGTGATTATATGGGTATGTCCATTAGAAGAGTGCAGATGGATAGCACCTATGAGATCAAATGCCCATTGTTGAAAAGGCCATTTTGTAGTAAAGGGAATCAGATCTCTCCCTGGAGCATGAATCAAGTTGCCATGTACTTGACACTGTTGACAGTTTTAGCAAATTTAATAGCCTCTTTCTCCATTTTAGGCCAATAGTACCCAGCCCTAATAAGTTTTCGAGCTAACATTAAACCATTCGAGTGTGACCCACATATACCCTTGTGGACTTCCTCTAATGCACGTTGAGACTCTTCCTATTCTAAACATCTAAGCAGTGTACCATCTAGACCTCATTTGTACAGATCATTACCAATGATGACATATCGGGATACGGATCGGATAAGGTTTCATTTCTCAAAATGGTTAAAGGACTCAAGGATGATTTGGTCGTGGAGATAGGAGAACATATTTTTGTAGCAAGATGAGTCATAACCTACAACAGTGCAGATCATGCGAGTTTCAGGGGAGTCATATGCAGGATAGGATAGGGCTTCCACCAGGAACTCATAGCGTAGTTCATGTTCGGGCTGCTGTAAGAGAGTAGATAATGTCGCCATTGCATCGGCAGCCTTATTCTCCATTTTGGGTATTTGCTCAAATGTGATAGAGATGAAGTATTTCTTTAAATCATCTACCATTCTCTTGTAAGGAATGAGCTTTTCATCTTTGGTTTGGTACACATCATTGACTTGGTGGATAACCAGTTGTGAGTCTCCATGGATGTGCATCTCTGTAACTCTCCACTGTATTGCCATTTTCATACCATTGAGAAGTGCCTCATATTCAGCAATATTGTTTGTGCAAGGAAAATTTAGTCTAAATGCTTTGGGTATCGAGTATCCTTGAGGAGTGATGAACAATATGCCTGCTCCAGATCCATTCTATATGTAGGAGCCATCAAAGAATAACCGCCATGCTCTAGAAGAGAGGTGCATGATAGAGGAATCAGGAAATTCCATTTGCATGGGTGTATCATCAAACATGGGTGCATCTGCTAGTTGATCAGCAATAACTTGACCTTTTATAGCTTTTCTTTCAACATATTCAATGTCAAATTCGCTTAGAAGCATGACCCATTTAGCTAGTCTACCGGTGAGGGCCGCCTTGCTTAGTAGGTATTTCAGTGGATCAATTTTTGCTACTAGATGCGTGGTATGAGCTAACATATAGTGTCTCAATTTCTATGATGCAAAGATCACAGCTAGACATGCCTTCTCTATCATTGAGTAGTTTTTCTCATAGGCCACTAAAGTTCTGCTGATATAGTAGGTGGCTCTTTCTTTCTTATCTTCATCATGTTGCGCTAGCAATGCCCCCAGTGATGTGGCTGTTGCAGAGACATACAAGATCAATGGCTTCCCATGAATAGGAGGCATCAAGATAGGTGGATTTGATAGATACTTCTTGATATGGTTAAAGTTGTTCTCGCATTCTTCATTCCATGCAAAGGTCACGCCTTTATGTGATGTTTTTGTAAAAGGTTGTGATATGTCAGCTAACTGTGATATGAATCTTTTGATGGACTATACTCTGCCTTGCAACATCCTCATTTGACTAATATTTGTGGGAGGATGCATCGCTATTATAGCCTTGACTTTAGCTGGATCAACTTCAATGCCTTTCTTTGAAACTATGTATCCTAAGAGCTTTCCAGAAGTGACACCAAAAGCACACTTCTTAGGATTTAGTCGGAGACTAAACTTTTCCATTCTATTGAGGATCATGCTCAAGTCTTTTAGATGTTCAGTCCTGATCATGGATTTTGCCAAGGTATCATCCACGTAATCCTCCCTTGTTTTATGCATCATATCATGAAAAATAGATGTCATTGCTCTTTGATATGTAGCTCTAGCATTTTTGAGTCCGAATGGCATAACATTCCAACAAAAGGTTCCCCACACACATGTGAAAGCTATTTTCTCTTGATCTTCTGGACCAATTTTGATTTGGTTGTACCCAGAAAATCCATCCATTAAGGAATACATTTCATAGCACGCAATCATGTCCACTATCATATCAATGTTAGGCAGTGGAAAATCATCTTTAGGGCATGCTCTGTTCACATCTCTAAAGTCCGTGCACACTCTAATTGAACCATCTGGTTTTGAAATAGGTACAATGTTAGAGATCCACTCAGCATAGTCTATGACATGGATGAATCCAACTTTTAGGAGTTTTTCTAGTTCTGCTTTGACTAAGAGTGCAACATGAGGATGCATCTTTCTCAATTTTTGTTTGATTGGTTTTACTCCAGGAGCAATGGATAGATGGTGCATAATGAGATTGGGATCCAATCTTGGCATATCTGAATATTTCCATGCAAAGTTGATCTTTTTATTTGATAAGAATGTAGTGAATTTCTATTTCTCTTCTTCTGATAGAGATTGTGCTACATGTACCAATTGTGGTTCCTCTGTTGTACCCAAATTGATGGATTGAGTTGGCTCAATCAGAACTAGAGATCTATCCTATAAATGACTCAGAAGGACATCAAATATCTCATCCTTAGGCACCTCAGAGAGGTTTTCACCTTCAGATACGTCTTTTCTTTTTACTTTTGTCAGTTCTGAGACTGCCACAAAGTGGTTTTCACCCTCAGAACTCTTTTTCTTTTTCTTTTTACTCTTGTTTTTCTGACTAAGATATTTGATGTCCGACTCGGTCATGCAGACGCTCGGTTCACTGATGGAAGTACTCATAGGCTCAACTACATTGAGGTAGCAGGCAAGGGCATAGTCAGTCGGGAAGGTATAAATACCATGGTTTGGGTTTGTGGAAGTTCGGTCAATAAGATCAGGACGTTGGATAGTTAAAGCAGGAAAGGCTTGGGATATGGTGTTCACAGATGTGGATATGTCATCATTGGTCCTAACCCAATGCTCAAGTTCAAAGGTGATATTACAGCTCAAAATGTTCAATTCATGAATAGGCTCAACATCATCATGGGAGTCCTCTTCAGCCATAGGTGGATCAGACACGTTAAGTTCATTGTTTCGCTCTAGACCTATGTTGGGTTGAGATACATATTGGTGAATAACATCAATATGTTTCTCTGTTATAAGCTCATCTTCTTCTGGATTGGCACCCCATTCATGGTCATTTGACTCAGCTTCTGATTCAGGATCTCTAGGAAATCTTAGAAAATGTGTGAAATCAAGATGAATACCCCAAGAAGGATTACCCTCAGTCTCTGACTTGAATTCATATTCATGGGAATCAGTGTCAGAATAACTATCCCCTTCTTCTTGATCAGTTTGATTGCCTTCGAGATTAGTTGGTTCTTGTGGTGCAACCATCTCTTGCACTATAGTAGGTTCTTGTGTTTCTACTACATTAATTCTTCTGATAGGATCATCTTTATCATCAAGAAGATCTTTGATCTCTTTAGGAAATTTTTCATAGGGGATAAGCTCAGAGCTATCTGAATCATCATCAGAGGGTTCTGTTTCTTCTTTCTTAAGAAGGGGTTCTCCTGGTGCAATTTGTTCTATGACATGAGAACAACCACCTTTGAGATGATAGGGTTTCTTCTTAAAGCCTAAGCCACCAGTATCTTTGTTGGCTCTACCAATATGTGAAATGGGTGTCACAAGACCCTTTCCGCTGATTCCTAGAGGTCCTTGACCGAAATATCCCATCTTGGCGATCAATTTGTTTCCTGGACCATATGAATTAGAAGGGATTGTAGGTGCTATAGATTCACTAGGTTGAACAATTTTAGATTCAGAATCCTCTTTATATAGCCATGCCAGCACAGCTTCATCCTCTTCAAATTCTTGTTTGGATACTTGCTCTACCACAAAATTTCTTTTGTATGCTTCCATAGGTTCCTTAGGTTCTGATTTAGACTGCTTCAAGGATTTTCCATACGACTTAGGTGAGATTGGGAGAGATGTCAGAGACAAGACTGGCTCTATAGTGTATTCTCCCATCCCATTTTCTTTGATATCGATCTCTTTAGAAATGTCGTCCATCTTAGATGTGGAAGCAACATTTAGCTGCTTGATGGAAGATTCTCTATTATTGGGATCAAGCTTATCGACACTTTCCTTCAATGTATTGCAAGTTGTACTCAGATCTGCTGGGATAGTAACCTCCACTCCTTCATAGGGAAATTTCAAGCATTGATGGTACGTAGAAGGAATAGCTTGCATTTCATGTATCTAGGGTCTCCCTAGAAGGATATTGTAAGCCAATGGTAGATCAAGCACCTGAATGTGGTATCTTTGATGACCGGACCCACTCGGATAGGTAGGACAATGGTGCCTTTAGAAGCTCTTTCTTGTTCATCATAGGCTTTTATGGTGATCTTCTTTCAAGGATCAATAGCCATCTCTGAGAATCCCAACTATGTGATTAAGTTGTAAGAACAAATGTTGAGGCCTGCGCCCCCATCTATCAACACACATTTGACTCGACGGTTCTGGATCAAGACTTCTATGTGCAAGGGCTGATTATGTGGGTGACTTAGGAAGTTGTCATCTTCCTCTAAAAAGGAGATATATTGTGGAGACGTTAGATGACCAACCATAGTCTGGAACCTATCTAGATCTAGATCATCAGGAACATTAGAGCTGAGCAAAGCTTTGTCTAGGATATCTTTGTGAGCTGGAGATATTCGAAGTAACTCAAACATAGAGATTTTGGCATTGGTATGCTGGAGTTGTTGGATGATGTTGTAAGATGTAGGTCTTGTATCCTTTGGATTGGAAGATTTCAAGGCAGCCTTCTGTTTAGAAGTAGATGTGAGATTGAAAGGTATCTTAGGGACATTAGATGAACTTGGTGTTTGTCCTTTCAAATGAGCCTGAGCTTGTGATCTGGTAACCGCATTAGCTGAGGAATGATTTTTGTCTCTTCGTACAATCATGATGACATTGCAGCTCTCAGAGAGACATGGTTCAACCATATTGATGACAACATTATTTCCAGGGTAGGCATAGTTGACTTTTGCCCCCATGTTAGGCTGAGAAGTGGAAACTCCCTTGCCATGTTGTGGAAATAGTTCTGTAAATGCTGTGTGATCATTATTGCTAGTAGGATTATCGATCATGATGTCCCCTTGATCTATCAAGTCTTGAATGGTATGCTTCAAGTGGAAGCATCCATTAGTTCTATGACCTTTAGTCCGATGGAAAGCACAGAATTCATTATCTTTCCACCAATATGGTTTTGGATTCGGATCAGGGTTTCGGATTGGTGGTAAAGAGATCATGTTATCAGCTATTAGGGTTCTCAGGGTAGATTCCAAAGATTCTCCCAGGGGAGTAAACTTTCATTTATTATCCCATCATTTAAATGGCATCTTTGGAGATGGTTCAGTAGATTTTTGCTCTGAAGCTTCAATGGCTTTGGTGGCAAGGGTGAGATTGTAGGCCGGTGCCTTTGATGGGGTGCGGATAGTGTCAACAACACCATCAGAGATGATACCTTTGTTTCTATTCCAGCTCTTGTTTTTATCTTTTGAGCTAGATCTAGATTCAGACTTGTCCTTTTGAAGTGTGATTTCTCCTTTCTTGACCAGTACTTTCTCAATCTTGATTGCATTATCCACCATTTTATCAAAAGATACATGATCTTGCATTTGTAATGGATAATTGAGCTCTGGAACAAGGTTATTGATAAAGATTTCAAGTTTCTCCATTTCGGGAATTTGTCTAGCATATAGAGAGAACTTCTTTCTCCACCTCTTGAGGAAAGTTAGGAATGATTCCCCTGGATATTGCTTGAGGTTACAGATATCGATCATGGTGACCGGATATTGAATATTGTAGAAATATTGTTGATAAAAAAATGTAATCAATTCCTCAAAAGTTTTGATCGTAGAAGGTAATCTTGAAAACCACTGAATGGATGCTCCTCCCAAGGATCTAGGAAAAAGACACATTAGATAAGTCGATTCATGCATGAATTCCATGGATTGCGTACAGAACTCTCTAACATGATCTTGAGGATCAGAGTGTCCATCATATTTGTCATACTTTGGTATCTCCACTCTTTTTGGGAATGGTGGCATATACAAGTTTTTGTCGAACGGGAAAGGACATAGGGCCTCCATGGAGAACTCCTTGGGTTCCTTCTCCTTCTTAAGATTGTTAAATTCGACTTGTATAGCATGCATCTATTTTTTCATAGCTGTGAGTGGAGTTTCTTCCTCATGTGTGATTATATCATCAATGTTAAAGTTGGGAGGAAGCTTAGCCCCTTCTTGGGCTAATTGTAAAAAGTATGTCTCTCTATCCACTTTCAAGAAATGCCTCATCATTCTCTTGAATTCATTGTCATTCTGACATCGATGGATTTCAGAGGGGGTAGGTTCTTGGTTGGCATTATGTTGAGAATGGTGTCCTTGGGACCCTCCTCCTAGAGAACCGTGGTTTTTCCCTACTTGAGACATGGTAGGAGTTTTTGGGCTCCCTGGAAGAGATTGAGGAGGAGTTTTCTGGTTACCTCTGTGAGTTGATAGAGGAGGTATGTAACTAGTTTTCAATCGAAAGTTACCGAGACCATCGTCTTTATAGATACCTGACTTGATGAGTTGTTCAAGAGTTGGACCCGGGGTATTGGTCAAAAGTAAGTTCTGAGATGTTTCTTCTGATTTCTTGTGTGAAGAAGCTCTGGTTTCCACCATTAACTTTGAATGAAACAGAAGAAAAGGAGGAAGACAACTGAAGAATAATTTGATTCGAGAAAATCAAATGGTGCAACCTTGTCAAGATTATGATAGTTTTGAAGATCTGATGAGATGTGGGTGAAGGAAACTGTGCCCTGGATGTATGGGATAGATCGCCCAAAAGATAGCGGACACGAGTTCTCAACACTTAGTCTATTTTTGAAGATTGATTGAATATTGATAGTTATGACAAGGTTTTGACACGAGATAAAAAGGACTCAAATTGATCAAACAGAAGACTAGATCGGATTCAAAAGATCAAACTTAGAAAATGGTAGAATGCTCAATAGCTACTGCTCTGTTCCTGACACAATGATATTTTTGACAGATTTTGGAACTAGGCTGGAAACATTGGATATCTTGCAATTTGACAATTTCTAACGACTCTCACAAATTTTTCCAAATGACACTCTGCAGACTTGTACAACACTGGGTAGTCTATGAAACGACAGTTGCTAAACTCGTACGACAGTTGGGTAGCAATGAAATGATAGTTGACAAAACTCGTACGACAGTTGCTAATAGGATTTTGACTTCCTTGGATTTGTTGGCATGAAAACTCGTACGACACTGGGTTCTCAATCATACGACAAATGGGCAATACTGAAATGACATTTGATAAAAAGTCGTATGACTTTTGACTTCTTGAAATGACTTTTGACTCCAGAAAGAATTTTACGTCAATTTTTGCAAAATTTAAGGTTTTCAGTTTTGGATTGTTTGCAAATTGTACTATCCAAATTTTGAAGGTTATACCAGATTTGATCATTTTTAATAGCCAAGTAGATAAACAAGCACGCAGAACAACAAGCAAGTGATTCCAAGGACGTCTGAAAACAATGAACAAGGGAAAAAGCAACCTTGCGCATGAACAATCAAGTGACCAAATTGTGCTAATCCCTAAGAGTACTAATTGTGTATGTTCTGAAAAGTTTTGCAATAACACACATATACCTGAGAATGAAAAAAATTGGCCTCTCTAGGGTTTTTAGTAATGGTTTGACTCTGCAACTTTTATGATTCAAAGGGGTGAACTCCAATCCCGGCGCACCAGGGTTTTGACACAGTCCGAGAACTTAATCTTCAAGAGCTACTAGGGAGATCTGACAACCCAACAATGGACCATACCCATGGAGATTTCTTCCACAAGGACATTTATATAGCGGCTGTCACTACCACGGCGAAAATGGCTATGACCGCTTGAGGTTCCGTCAACGTAGTTTGTCCTGTGAAGAGATTGTCTGCTACGGTTAACCCTCTCTAAAGGTGACTCATAGATTTATACCACAAGGGGACTTGGCTCCAGATCCAAGGTTTTTGACACCTTTTCACTTTTAACCCAAACAAAGCAAGCAGATTAATCCGACACGCTAAGACAAAGTTTTGTTCCACCAAGGTCTGCGATATCAACTCCACGTGATCTATCAACCTCTCCGGGGAGAGAATGTATCAATCAATAAGAGAAGGAACACTAACCAATTTTGATTCACCAAAGCTCGTGATGTCAACCCCACGTGATCTATCAACCTCTCCTGGGAGAGAATGTATCGATCAATAAGAGAAGACACACTAACCAAGTTGAATATGAAACACACTAAGTATCTTCCCTACCTACAAGGATTCTGTCATCAAGAAAGATTTCTCTAAGAATCCAATCTCTCAAGAATCATGAATAGTGTTCATAGGGCCTAATTACTATGTGAGCACAGATATATTCCCGAAAGCAAATCTACCAAAAGTACCCAAAAAGAAGAAAGAGGAACACTGAATGCTTAAAGAGAATATGAGATGAGTCCACAAGGTGGAACACTTAACACCTCACACAAGCTAAAAATGAGTCCCCAACTTAGAAAACAAGTGAGTTCCTAAAAGCACAAAAGGGTTGCCAAGTGGAACATTTAACGCTTCTGTCCTGTTGACCCCTCCCCTTTATGGCGCTGAGATTGCAACCACAGGGTGGAAATGAGGGGCCGGCGGATTAGCGAGTCCAATAACCCAAGATAGCCATCAAGATCAATCACAAATATTCTAAGACTACTTAATGAATCCTTAAGGGGTCACAACCTAGTATCAAATTATGCAAGTGTGTAGAAATATATCAAAAGCATGAAAAGATGCACACAAGCTTGACACGTGAGAGATTTATTTTAAGTCCAAATTGAAATGTTTTCAGAACAAGGAGAATACCTCATGATCCTCACAATGCGCTTAGTAGATTTTACCTAATTTTTAGCAATTCTTGCGCTTTTCCCAATCAAAACCAGCAGAGAGCAATCAAAAATAGAGAATTTCAATTGTCAAAATTAGCAGTAAGCCGAAATATAAAAATCAAATCTGATACTCTGCTGTGAAAAATGAAATGACAGTCAAAAATTGGTACGGAAACTCGTATGACAGTGGGTAGGCTCCCATATGACAGTCCAGAAACTCATACGACACTGGGTATGATACCATACGACAGTTGAGCTCCCAAACGACAGTGGTTATGTAATGAAATGAGTCTCAATCTGATAGACTGTCGCACGACAATGGGTCCAGTATCATACGACAGTGGGTATGCTCCCATATGACATTTGTCAAAAACTTGTATGACAGATGTACAGACAAAAATTAAAAATTGCAATTTTGCACAGATCCCGAGAAGAAAAAGATAGAAATTGATAGAATTGAATTGGAAACCCGTTTCAGGGCCCCACGGTGGGCGCCAGAAATGTGTGTGAAAATTGTACCTGATCTGTAGACACAACACTCAGTAAAACATTAGAGGTTAGTGATAATCAAAATTGTGCAAAATTGAAATCTAATCTAACCAAGCGATTTACTGCCTTCTAATAGGTGCGAGATTGATGTTGTTAAATTGTAATCGAGATTAGTGACCTAGACGACACCTAAATGAAGGATTTGAATGCAAAAGATGGATATAAAATTGAATGCAATTAATCTATATTTTTGATATTTTCTATGCAATAAGAATGATAAATTGATATGCTATGGATGCTAAATGATCTAACAATGAAGATTCTAACAATGATATGAAAACTATGAAATTCTATGCTAAGATATAAAAACTATGCAATTGAAATTGATCTCACAAAGCTTTGAATTCGCAAGTTGATTCCTCAGCCTCCAATTCTCCAGCGTGATTGTGCAAAATATGAGATGCTTGGATGCAAACTTGAGAGATGAATTATGAAGAGCTGAGCCTTGGTTTTATAGAAATCCAGGGCTTTGGAGGTGCATGAGAAAAAGCCATAAATCACTCAAATAAATCAGGTTGATTTTTGAGTTATTTTTAAATAAAAATAATTAAGTCACAAAAACATGCAAAAGCTAAGTTTTAACTCAAAATAGAGTTTTAGCTTTAATTGATAATTGATAGTTGTCTGCTTTTATGATTGTGCATGTTTTATTTATGAATTAATTTAATAATAAAGTGATTTATGCTCAACTTAACTAATTTTTGACATAAAATAATTAATTTATGGGTTAATTAACTATTTTACCAAACTTTTATTAAAAATTATATTATTAAATAATGACAACATGCTTTAATTAATTAAATAAGAATTTAATCAATTATTCATAGGAATTTTGATTTATTGTCAAAATTAAATAATACAATTAATAATAGATAGAATTAAATTTAATTACACAATTAAGTGGCAAATATTAAATCTAATTAATTAAATATGAAAATATTCAATTAATCAAACTTTAGGATAAATGTGATTTATTGCCAAATAATTATAAAATTAAAGATAATTATGATGATTAGGAATATTACTAGGAATATTCCCCGATGCAGAATTTAAGATAATCAATTATGATTCGATGATGTTTAGATGTGCCTTAGATTAGGACTTTGATGTTGATTTCATTCGATTTGATGATGTAGGAGATTAATGAACTTATAGCCCATTTTTGGGGTATTACAAACCTAACTCATATCTAACTCACCTTCCTAATTTTAGGAGTCCTTTAAATAGAGGGCATTAATAGAGTAAATCATCCTTTATCTTAGTGAATTCTTACTCTAGTGAAATTGTTCTAGGCATTACATAGTATTTTGAGAATTCGCAGTAAGTAGTGATCATAATGGAGCATTGTGTTTTGAATTGGAGCATAATTGAGATAGCATAGGGTATAATTGCATCATGTAGAGCTTAATTTATCATTCTAGGACTGCCACTCATGAATGCTAAGCTGAGAGAATATTATTAGCTTTCCTAGATAGAGAACCATAGGATGTTCATTGCTTCTATTTCCAATTCAATAGCTTAATTTTTAATTAATTCATAATTGAGTTTATTTTGTGTATTTTTGATACACAAAATGACACCCACCGTGGGGCTCATGCCGCATACTAACATTTTCTAATGATCTTTAATGTTTTTAAGCGGATTTATGTTGCAGGCTTTCAAATTGCGGGTACACCAGTGCATTTGATAGGTGAAATGACATGTACACAGTGAATTTTGATGCATTTGCACAATAAAATAGTGCGCTCACTAAGAATATCGATGCATTTACATAGCCTTTCAATGCATTTACAAAACCTTATGTCTTCTATGTAATATTCTTTTAATGCACGCCAAAGATCTTTTAATGCATTTTCTCAGTCTTTTAACGCTTCCACAAGTAAAATCATTCTAATAGCGAGTATAAATAGATAGATAGCACATTAAAAGTTCCTGTAACGCATAGTCAAATGGAGTAGCACATATGAAGTTTTTTTTAGCGCATAGTACTATCAGTGATCAAAGTTTAATTTTTGCCAATTTAATGATTATAACTCTTAGTTTTTTTTATGACAGAGCATAAGAAGGTGCAAAAGTATGTTTCTAGATCCATGGACTACTTCAAGAACAAGGAAAAAAGGAAGTTATTTCAATTTAAAAAGAAAAATCATTTTTAAAATTTATTTGAGGATATGAGTGAAGAATTTAAAGCATATGATAGATATGAGAAAATATTAGTGCTTATAAATCTAAATACATTTCACTCAATTGGATCTTCTCTCCTTAAGTTGATATTTTGAGCATTTTTAGAAAGAAATTTACAAAGTCATTTCAATTTGATTTTTCCTTACTTTACCTCAGATTTGTTGGACTAACATTTTTGAAAGGAGGAGGCTTAGGAGCTGGAACAATTACCACTAAGTGAGTGATAAATGAAAACAACTGATAAAAATCTTAAAGTGCACCTAGCTTTTGTTAGCTTAAAAGAAGGTAACCCTAAAACCCCAAGCAATTGCTTAAATTAAGGCATTTAACTCAAGATCTAGCCTAATTAGAAGAAAATATGAATCTTAAGTGAGGCATTAGAGATATGTTTTTCACATTTTTTGGTGAATCATACTCGTAGACATGCCAAATTTGAGAGGACAATAAGCTAAGAAATTAACCAAACACCTAAACAAAGCCTTCTTGTTTGTGGATGAAAGTACTAGGTATATGCTCTTCACCTTTTGGTGAATAAAAAATCTAAACATGCTCTAGTCTCCCTAGATTAAAAGTCTTGGGAAAGAACAATGTTAAATGTGTTGGTGATTTGAAGTAATAGGGGCATGCTCTTCACCTTTTTTTGAATCAAACTCCTAGACTTTCTCTCATTTCAATTTCTTTCATTCATATGAACAAGGTGAAGCCAACCTATTCCACCCAGTATAAATAAAGACCTTGGTTAAGTTAAAAATATTAGAGAGAAAAAATATCAAGTTCCTGGACTTGTAGGGCTATAGGCCTCAATTGCACGTGTGTGACCACGTGTTCCTTGTATGATTCATTTGATATTTTTGTTTGGAACCAAAAATAAATACCTGATTAATCTAGCAATCCCTACCTTTAGAGCCATGTTTAAATGCCAAATTTTACCTTAGGTAGATTGCATGAAGTGGCTTATCATGAAAGAACCGTGTAAACATTCTCAACCATGAACTTTTGTGTTTCGAGGTTGAGGGTAAAAGACATTTTTTTGACCTTGTTGTGGTTGATGATACATGTTTACAAGAAGAAGACATCTATTCAAATCTAATCAACCTAAATTTTTTTAAAATAAATCAATTTGAGACCAACCCAATAAAGCTTCACCTTTTGATATATCTTGTGACACATATGCAAAATCCTATAACGCCTTTGGAAAATCCTACAATGCATTCAAAAAGTTTTTCAATGCATTTTAGAAGAGAAGTATCACATACCAACATTCTTCTGGCGCATTTAAACCATTAAATAAAACTTCTAAGCAATAGAGTAGTGCATAACAATTTTCCAGTTAGCATGTATAAGTGTTTCTATGACGCATACTAGGTCTTTCCTACTACGTATAGAATAAAAACTCCAAATAGTGAGCATTTATGGGGTCAATCAATCAATATTGAATATATTTCCAGATACCCTTTTCATAGTTCTATTTTCTCAAGGAAAAAATGAGGGCAAATCCTCATAATTTTAGACCATCTAAGGAATTCAAAGGATTGGTCTTCAAAAGGTTTTAATCTCAAAATTTTGATTCTTGTAAATGCCGGTCTTCATCATATCCCATCATATTAAGATATTTTTTCAAGAAGAAAAAAAATATCTTAGACAATAAATCCCATATGAAGACGAAACCCCGCAATTTCTTTTTACACCATTTGAAGAAGAAAAAGAGAAAATAGATCATATCCTGAATCTATTTGAAGAACAAATCAATCCGATGATGGAAAATAATAATAATTATGATCAATATCAAAACTGTAATAAGTAAAATTGAGATCAAAATCACCATTGGCATCAAGACGAAGAAGCGATTGAAGAGAGGGTTGATGGGGCAGCCCAAGATCCCTTATTCCTCAAAGTCATGGAATTTTTTTTGGAAAGGGATAAAGAAAGACATTTATTATACTTAGCTTGATTAGGAGTTAAGCTTCCTCATGACTATGACACATCGACTTGAAAGAAGGATGAGGAAGAACAAAATCCAATTGGAATGATGAACAAACAACTCAAACTATTGCAAACCCAAATTGATAACATGAAGAAGGAAACAACTCCTAAATAAATTTCAATTGAACCCATATGCTTGTTCCCCTTTGACAAAGGTTTGATCATGGTACCTTTTCCTCCAAATGCGGTCTTTCCAAAGCATGAGAAGTATATGGGTAAATCAAACCCATAAGACCATTTGAGAGAATTTTGTGCCTTAAGTATTGAGTTCATGCATGAAATGACTTATTTAATGAGATTATTCCCTATAAGCCTTGCATGACAAGCAATAGAATGGTTTTCAAAACTACCCCCGGGTATAAAGACGTTTGAAGAGTTAGCCTCCAAGTTTGTAATACATTATTCCTACAATATTGAGCATGAAGTCACCATGCTAAATCTATGCAATACCAAACAAAGAGATGGTGAGTCCTTTTTAAGATTCTTACAAGGATGAAGAGAGGTTCTTTCCCATTATCCTATAAGTGTACTTGATAAAGAGAAAATGGACATTTTCATGAACAATCTAAATATGGAGATGAACTATTGATTACAACTCCAATGTCCACCCACTTTAAAAAAAGTCATTGAAAATGACATCAAAATAGATGAAGTTTTAGTGAGAAAAGGAGAAATAAGAGTTTACAAAGAAAATAAGAGTTTCTCTAACACTAACAATAATTTCAACAAAAACAAGGTTGCCAATAATAATAATGAAAAACCTAGGTTTTGGCTAAAGAATACCAATAAAAACCTTGTGAATGATGGGGTTGTAGAGGCCAAGAACCTTAAGGATACTCCTTTCAAATTATCAAGTGGGTCAAATCAAGATGTTAATCAAACAAGAAAGACCCCTTTCAACAACAACAATAATTCATTTAATAATTAAGGAAGCAACAAACCAAGACCTTTCTTCAATTCAAACCAAAGAAGGGAGTTCACACCCTTGGGTGAACCCCTTGAAAATGAAGTAAGAACTGTCATTGCTAATAAACTCCTTATTCTACCAGAGTCAAAACCTTATGAACCATAAGTTAAGCCTTCATGGTGGAATGATGCCCATCATCGTGAATATCATAGGATAAAGGGCATAAAATAAATGAGTGCATGAGATTGAAACACGTGGTTCAAGACTTGATAGATGATGGTACAATCAAGGTGGATAGTCCTCCAAAAAATGACAATCATATGACATTCAAAAATCCTTTCTTTAATCACAAGAAAGATGAAACTTTGAATTCTAATAAAAACAACAAAATAAGTAATGACAAGGTAAATTTTCTCACACCTATGATAACACCATCAATACTTTTTCAGAATATGAGAATACTATCAATGCCATTATGGTCAAAGAAAAAAAAGAAAAAGAAACCTCCAATGTGGTAACTAGGGGGCAAGCTTCAAAGGTGACATTACAAGGGACTACCCCTAAAACCACTTTACCTACTCAATCATCCTCCTATCCAAGAAAATAAAACCTTGTGGACCAACTCCAAAGGACATTAACACAAATATGAATCTTCGAGTTGTTAAAAGTTTAACCAAACCACAAAGGAATATTGGAAAAGGCTCTTGTTGAGACTACCATTCCTAATGACTTGGATGTTAATAGATTTCAAAACATGGTTAGACACCTTATTTCACCTCGTTGCCTATCTTTTTTAGAGCAAGATGATATGTCCTTAAATCATCCCCAAAAGATCCCATTGCATATAGAAATCTTGATAGATAAACATCATGTCACAAGAGTCCTAATTGATGGTGGTGCTGGCCTAAATATTTGTACCTTGAGTCTTGTGAAAGCTTCAGGATATTCCAAAGAATTCGTTGATCCTAAAAGAAAAATTATTATCAAAGCTTATCATGATGAGGAAATATATTCAAAAGGAATGGTTGTTCTTCCCATTCGAGTTGGCCCAATCCAAAATGAAATAGTTTGCCAAGTGCTTGACCTCAAATTGACATGTAACATCTTTTTAGGAAGGCCATGGATCCATGAAATGCAAGCGATGCCTTCAATATATCATCAATGTCTAAAATTTCCTTATATGGGTCAAGAAATCATGGTGAGTGGGGATCTAAATCCATTCCAATATTGCAAGAATATCAAGCTCTTGAATGATTCATTGGTTTCACACAATAGTGAAGGTTCTACATTAAGCATGTCGAAAGAAACAATTCAAGATCAAAGTTAAAATGTTAATTCCAAATCAAAAGGAAAAGAAAGGATAGGAGAAGAAAGTATTTTTTTTTTAATTCAAATCAAGAAAACACTAACTTACCTACATCGATTAAAGGAAAAGAGAAAGTTTTTGGGATTCAGAAGAGGAAGATAAAAATAATGATAACCCAAGTGTTTCACACCAAGAAGAATACAATTCAAAATACTCTAAAATTGAAAAATAAGAAGCCAAATAAAATCATTATCAAAAGATGGATAAAATGATGAAAATTTCTGAGAAACAATGAAAAATCAAGCAAAATGGTGTGGGAGAATATTCCTTGTCAATGATGGATTTACCTCTTTCCCCTAGATCTCATGGAAAACCATCTTGTTCTAATCCTCCTCAAAAGTAAAATGAATATTTTGTAAGCAATAGTACTTCTCCACCCATAGAAGATGATAATGAGATCTTAAAAAGGGTTTACAAAGATGAAGATGAATCAATTTCAAACCAAACATCAAATGAAGAAAGGGTTCAAAATATCAGCATCCCAACACACCAATATGGAAAATGATATAAAATCATGCAAAAGATGAGTTACAAAGGAAATGTACCCTTGAGAAGGAAAAATGAAGGTTTTTTGGAACCAATAGAAACAATTTGGAGAGATAGTAAAGAAAAATCAGGACTAGCATATCTAGAGAAAGGATATACTAAAAAAATCATCCATAATTTTATATACAAATTTTACAATTAAATTCCCAAAGTGATGAAGATTCTAATGAATGAGAATATGAATCTTTTTCGGAAGGATCTTGCTAGGACAAAGAGGTGGATGTGATTCATACCTATGCTTCTATATCTAGTTCAAGTAAAGGAAAAAGTTCTAATCAAGAGTCAAGTTCAAACTAAGCTTCAATTTCAAATCAAGGATCAAATTCTAATCAAGAACCTAACTCAAGATAAGAATCGAGTGGGTCTGAATGGATGGGTAAGTCCTATACACCTTCATGGTTACCAAGAACAAATGGAGAGTTATATATATCATTATGATTAGGAGAATCTAACATTAGGCTTAACCCATGATGATTTTATCCTCAAGAAACCCAAGAGGACTTGAGTGAGAAGAATTTCGATCCAAGATCTATGGAACACCTTGAACAAGAACATGTCATAGATTTAAGCGATACAATGTATGAACCTTCTAACGAAGTCATGTCCTTAAATCTTGCAAATTTGAACCTACTTGATGATTCCTTACCTATTATGCATCCTGAGCTAATTGAATGTGATTTAATTGAGCCAAATGGCACGCTGATGTTCCCAAATGATAATTCATTGGCCTTATACCTAAATGCAGTTGAACCCTCTTTCACAAAAAAAATCTATCAATGAGAAATAAGAGGGGAAAGTGTTAAATCTCTTAGTCACAAAAGAAAAGAAATGAACAAAGAAAAAATAAAAAGGTGTACTGATGAAAACCACAATGTGGCAGTACTAGACCAAGAAAAAGTAAAAATAAAAGACATTTATAAAGGTGAAAAATCAATTGTGGTGCCTAAGGAAGAGGGATTGGAAACTTTACCATAGCACTATGAGGAAAGATATTTTATTTTGACTGAACCCACAAAAAAATTCAACATTGGTGCAAAATCAGAGCCAAAGATCGTTAACCTTGCAACATCATTAACACCAGAAGAAAGATATTTTATTTGCTTGTTGGTGGACCGTGACTGTTTGTTTTTTTGCTATGGCTACTCTATTGTTGTAAACTTTCAATGCTATATCTCTGTTAAACTTTTAACTCTGTAAGGGTTTTAGGGCCCCATTAAAACTTGTTTTCCTTAATCAAAAACACCAGAAGAAAGAGAAGACTTCATTACATTTTTCAAAGACAAAAAATTCAATTTTTCATGGACCTATGTAGATATGACAAGGTTAGATCCAAATCTCATTATGCATCATTTGAATATTAAGCCAAGAGCCAAATCGGTCAAACTTATATTAAGGAAAATGCATCCACACATTGCATTACTAGTCAAAGCTAAATTGGAGAAGTTATTAAAGGTTGGTTTCATTAGATCCATTGATTATGCTAAGAGGATTTCAAACATTGTGCCAATTTCCAAACTTGACAAATCAATCAGAGTATGCATAGACTTTACAGATCTCAATCTAGCATGCCCTAAAGATTATTTTCCACTACCAAGCATTGATGCAATAGTAGATTTGATGGTAGGTCATTCTATGTTTTCTCTCATGGATGGATTTATTGGATATAATAAAATTAAGATTTCCCCCAAGTATCAAGAGAAGACTACTTTTATATGTTCTTGCGGAACCTTTTGCTGGAATGTGATGCCCTTTGGTCTAAAAAATGCCAGAGCAACCTATCAAAGAGCCATGACTACCATATTCCATGATATGATGCACAAGTTCCTAGAAGACTATGTTGAAGCCATCTTGGCTAAATATCATTCAAGGAAAGAAAACTTTCCAATTATAGAGATCTTTACAAGGCTAGAACAATTCAAAGTAAGGTTGAACCCTAAAAAGTGTGCATTTGGTGTACAATGTAGAAAGTTACTTGGATACATACTATCTGCAAAAGACATTGAAGGAGACCCCATAAAATTCAAGGCAATAATGAAAATGGGGCACCAAGAAGCATAAGTCAAATGAGATCACTTCAAGGATGGATAAAATCCATAAGAAGATTCATTTATCAATTAGCTAAAAAATGTCATTCATTTACTCAACTCCTTCACAAGGACACAATCTTCAAGTGAGACAATAAATGTGATGAAGCCTTTGCACTTTTGAAGAAATAATTGGCAAATCCACCTATCTCGATACCTCCTATTCTAGGAAAACTATTGTTATTATACATTTTAGTGAAAAATCACTCATTAGGTGCCTTGTTATCTCGAGAGGATAAAAATGGAAAAGAGGAGGCAATTTACTACATCAGCAGGAATTTGGTCAAGTATGAGCTAAACTACAATTTCATTGAAGGAGAATGCCTAGTAGTAGGTTTTTCTTCACAAAAACTATGTCACTACATGTTGGCACATTAGATTCCACTCATAGCTAAGATTGATCCTTTAAGATATCTACTAAGAAAAAAAACCTTAATTGGGAGATTGGCTAAATGGGTCATGGTGTTGAGTGAATTTGACACTAAATATGTTGATAGAAAAGAAATAAAAGGACAAGCCATAGCTGATTAGTTAGTGGAGGATCCTTTGACAGATGATCAACCAATTCAAGTAGAATTCCCTAATGCAAAAATAACAAATATTGAAGCCAAAACATGGCAGCTCTACTTTGATGAATCCTATACACAACATGGCTTGGGGACATGCATTCTACTAATTAAACCTCAAGGATAGACTATTCCCATGTCCTAAAAACTTCTCTTTCCATGAAAAAACAACATAGTCAAGCATGAAGCACTTGTTATAGGCATCAAAATGGCCATAGAATGGAAAGTGATAGAACTAAAAGTGTATGGTGACTCTCAACTTGTGATAAATCAAATCAATGATGATTATTAAACAAGAGATGATAATTTAATGCCCTATAAGAGGATGATAGATGATTTGAATAAATACTTTGTCTTGATAAATTTTGAGAAAATACCAAGGGAGAAAAATAAAGCAATAGATGTAATGGAATCTCTAGCTTCTCTTTTGCAAATACCAGATCAAAGTGCAAGATATGAATTCTTGGTGGAAGATTTGAGGAAACCAACATTTGACCTATTGGAATTTTTCTTGACATGTGTTTTCATTTATGTCAACATATGTTTTAGAAGATTGACTTAATTGTATATAATGTTGCAGTAATATTGGTTAAGATAGTAACAGATAGAATCATCATGGTTGTATGAAATGTGTATGACATATCTAACTCTGTGAGCTTGAATTTATGTTTCAGATAGAATTTAGATCTTATATCTAAGACCACATACAATAATTTAATTAGAGGAATACGTTACAATATTTTTGGTACAAACTGGTCATAGGAACAAAAACAAAGGTTTGTGGAAAAGTTAGTCTCTAAATTTTTGTGTTTTCTTGGATGCGAGATGGATTTAGGATATGCGAGTTTAGGATATGATAGAAGACTCATTAAGGAATAATTTCCCTTGTTCCTTGATCACCACACTCTTGGTGATGTCAATTGTAGCGTGTGACCTTGGGAAGTCTTATTTGGTGCCGACCTATGGGATGTGACATGTTCTACCTTGTGCAAAGATAAGTTATGGATTATGGAGTATGTTGGCCGATTGATGCTTGTTATTTTCTTGTCCAAGATCTTGAGTGTATCTTGACAAGAGTTTATGTAAATAATTTTTATTAGGAAATTCCTAATTCATGATGACCTAATAAATCATTTGTATCCTATATAAAGGAGTAAAACAAGTGATGGAAAGTGTGTGGGTGTACATGTGCATGTGTGGATGTGAGGACTATTGATGTAGAGCAGGTAGTGTGATTATTGTACTTCATTGAAACTATTTTAGCAAAGGAATTGATATTAGTCAGTTCATTTTTTGTGATTAGTATATTTATATAATTTTATTTGGAAAGTGGTTCTACACTAGTAAATTTTAGCTTGTTTTTCGACAGGGATTGGTCAATTTTTAGATGCCAATTGGTCGACCAAATGACCATAACTATTGTCAAAGTTTTTTTTTGATTAGTCAACACCTAATACCGTCATCAAAATTGTGATGTTTGTGGAGGTTGAATAATTGACGAACCTGTGGTTGAAATATTCACTTCAACCTAGAAGAATTATCTACCATTCCTTTCATCTATCCAACCAATGTTGGTCAAAATTGCAAGGAATGATGGTCGGAATGGTCATCGAGTATATAGCACTCTCTTCCAAATAAAAAAACAATGTTGGTCAAAATTGAAATGAGTGGTGGTCGAGATAGACATCGAATATATAGTGTTCTCATCGATAAGTGTATTCTTTTGACGTTAAAAAAGAAACAGTCAATTTAATTTTTTTTTTTAAATAAAATATATTATCAAATTAAGCATAACAATAATATGCTTAATCTATTAGTAATTATCTGCATTTAATCTTCCAATTACTAATAGTTTTGTACTACACATGCAACATATTGTCAGTTTGATGATAGTCTGTGCCATGTGTGATGGTTAAGTAATGGGAAAGTTATGATGATTTAATTATAGAACTACTGGTCCCTTGAAATGTTCAATATTTATAAAGTGCTTCAAAAGGCTTAAAGTCACCAAGACTCTTCACCAATACACCCCCCATCCCACCATCCACACCCATCCACTCATGTCAAGATCTTGAATCATGTTGAAATAACCATTGACCTAAATCAAGATCCTTCCCTCTCACTTCCTTCGTTACATAATCACTTTTGGAGTAAATTATAAAGTCCTTGAATCCAAGCAAATGTAAGTCAATAACACCAAATATATCACTTAAACTTTCCAAGACTATTCACAAGACTTCTGAGTGATATATTTGGTGTTATTGACTTACATTTGCTTGGATTCACAAGATCTTGACATGAGTGGATGGGTGTGGATGGTGGGATGGGGGAGTGTATTGGTTAATGTGATCTACTCGTGAAGACACGGTCTGTTGTTTATATTATTAAACTCTCTATTCAATGCAACATTTATAGGAAAAACATTCATTGATTGGTATTATAAGTTTTGATCATTCCATGTACTGATTATATTGTTTTGAGGTCTTAAAATCAAAGAATTTCAGTCCTTTTATTGACTATTCATGCACAGTGCTCAGCGTGCAAACAATCTTTATCTTGAAGAACCAATGATTTCCTAGGCTCTGTCAAATAGTTGGCAAGCAATGATGTATTCAATATTTCTAAAGTGCTTCAAAAGGCTTAAACTCACCAAGACTCTTCACCAATACACCCCCCATCCCACCATCCACACCCATCCACTCATGTCAAGATCTTGTCCAAAATCATGTTGAAATATCCATTGACCTAAATCAAGATCCTTCCCTCTCACTTCCTTCGTTACATAATCACTTTTGGAGTATATTCTAAAGTCCTTGAATCCAAGCAAATGTAAGTCAATAACACCAAATATATCACTTAAACTCACCAAGACACTTCACAAGACTTCTAAGTGATATATTTGGTGTTATTGACTTACATTTGCTTGGATTCACAAGATCTTGACATGAGTGGATGGGTGTGGATGGTGGGATGGAGGGTGTATTGGTCAATGTGATCTACTCGTGAAGACATAATTTGTTGTTTATATTATTAAACTCTTTATTCAATGCAACATTGATAGGAAAAGAATTCATTGATTGGTATTATAAGTTTTGATCATTCCATGTACTGATTATATTGTTATGAATTCATAAAATCAAAGAATTTCAGTCCTTTCATTGATTGTTCTTGTACAATCCTTGGTGTGCAAATAATCTTTGTCTTGAAGAACCAATGATTTCCTAGGCTCTGTCAAATATTGGCAAGCAATGATTTATTAACTATTTATAAAGTGCTTCAAAAGGCTTAAAATCACCAAGACTCTTCATCAATACACCCCCCATCCCACCATCCACACCCATCCACTCATGTCAAGATCTTGTCCAAAATAATGTTGAAATATCCATTGACCTAAATCAAGATCCTTCCCTCTCACTTCCTTCATTACATAATCACTTTTGGAGTATATTCTAAAGTCCTTGAATCCAAGCAAATGTAAGTCAATAACACCAAATATATCACTTAAACTCACCAAGACTCTTCACAAGACTTCTAAGTGATATATTTGGTGTTATTGACTTACACTTGCTTGGATTCACAAGATCTTGACATGAGTGGATGGGTGTGGATGGTGGGTGTATTGGTCAATGTGATTTGCTTGTGAAGATACAATCTATTGTTTATATTATTAAACTCTCTATTCAATGCAACATTGATAGGAAAAACATTCATTGATTGGTATTATAAGTTTTGATCATTCCATGTACTAATTATATTGTTTTGAAGTCTTAAAATCAACTAATTTCAGTCCTTTTATTGATTGTTCCTATACATTGCTTGGCATGCAAACAATCTTTGTCTTGAAGAACCAATGATTTCCTAGGCTCTGTCAAATAGTTGGCAAGCAATGATGTATTCAATATTTCTAAAGTGCTTGAAAAGGCTTAAACTAACCAAGACTCTTCACAAGACTTCTAAGTGATATATTTGGTGTTATTGACTTACATTTGCTTGGATTCAAGGACTTCAGAATATTGACTTATATGGGGGGTGTATTGGTGCAAGGCACCTAGGCCATTCAGTTTTGATTTGGGACTTGAGTTCTATATTTTGTTTTTCTTTGTAATAAAGGATGTCTTCTAAATTCCTAGACCATCCTATGGTTTGGTTTTATTCCTTCTTGTGTGAAGGTATGTATGGTAGAATAAGACAATGTAATGAACTACCAAGCAATAAACTTTTAATTCTTTACAAACAACCACTTTTTTGCTTGTGAAGACATGGTTTGGTGTTTAGATTATTAAACTCTCTATTCAATGCAACATTGATAGAAAAAGAATTCATTGATTGGTATTATAAGTTTTGATCATTCCATGTATTGATTATATTGTTTTGAAGTCTTAAAATCAAAGAATTTCAATCCTTTTCTTGTTTTGAAGTCTTAAAGATGCAAAACCCTATAGTGGTTTATTGCTCATTGATCTACACTTCCATGTAAGAAAACTCAAAGCAATATAATAACAATTGAGGATATTTATCCACATGTCACATGAAGTGAATATTTACCTAATGAGCTCTGAAAGAAAAGTGCACACCCTAAAGCAACAAGAATTCCTGTGCAGGCTCCTTTTCTGAGTTTCCCATCGACTAGAGCTCTATAGATATTCATATCATGTATCTCTTTTCTAGCTTAATGGAACCTAGCTTTATCTGTATCAAAGAATATCATTAAATTATGAATTTGAGCATAAGCATAAATTCATATATTCAAAACGGACAACAGTACCAAAAAATGGGCTTCTAAATGATCACTGATAGCTAATAAGCATGCATGACATAGCATATAATGCTCTCTACCCAACACCGTTCTTATAGTAAGATGTCCCAAAACTTCATTTTTAAAATCTGTACTAGGAATGTATGTTTCAGTTGAAGTTGAGAGAGAACGGATGAGTGAATCACAAAATAGTTCACTGATGTTTCCAAGAAGTGAGAAGCCTCACTGATGTCTCCAACCAATTTCATTTTTATGTCAAAATTGATAATTTCTACCAATTTAGGGCCCATAGCCTTTATTTTTTATATTCAAGTCCAATCCAATCATGAGAATCATCTAATGCATGGTTTTTTTCATTTACACATCTATAGTGAATGCAATGCCACAAATGATAGTTTTTCATATACACTAAAGGAAACTTTATATTTGCAAAGAGGCTTGAAGAATAAAATAGTTCACAATCTTCAGATATAAAGGTGGATATGAGAAAACAAAGAAAACCTCTAATCCTTGCCAATCCTTGAAAATGTAGAGACTGTGAAGCAAAAGGATACAAATTTCTAATAGAAATTGAGTCAATTAAGTTGTTCTTATTAACTAATCAAGCAACTATTTCTCCAAAAGTATGTAATAGACAAATCAAGATGCATAGACTTAGAGTAACCAACCTGAGATGGGTAGAAATGGAAATAAGTTATTCAAGAAAACTTGATAACCTATTTTCAGCCTGAAAGGAATAAAAGGAAATGGATTCCTTTCTTAGCTATAACTGGCACTTCAATAGTAATGTAGTAGAATAAAGATAAACTTGTTCCCAACATGACATAATTGGAACTTTGTCAAAATTCTAATTTTTAAAACCATTCTTCAGTAGAACTCAATCCAGCCTTAACTTTTAAAAGGTATTAGCTTAAGACAAACTTATTGATGCTAAATATAGATTCAAAGTTGCATTGTTTTAAAAAAAATAATAGTCATCATTCATGTAAAGACATATTTGCAAGGTCAGTGTTTTAGCAATCATGATAGTAATTAGAGTTTTTTCTCATCAAAACATCATTCTATAAGTGAATAGTCAAATAGCCTAAGGAGAAATCAACAAGATAATATAATCACCACAATATATAAAAACTAGTGAAATCAAGGACAACCAATATAGAGATATGAAGTTATGATGTGTTACAAAGACATGAGGTCCAACATGGAAAATGATCAAATCAATGGTAAACAAACTGACCAAGTAAAGTGAGAATAGAGACTTTTGAAAGGTAATAGATTCAAATATGGACAAAGCAATGATGCATTGATAGATATAGCACATCAAAAGTTACATTTTCATATATTAACTGAGTGAGTAGGTTACTAGACACATGTTTTTAGTTTATAGTCATTTGGTACAACTACAAATGAAATGCATAAAGAAGTGTTATAGCATGAACATGAGATAGTGGTATCTAAACAAAGGTAGTTTTCAAAACTTGCATTCAAGGTATCAAAGGATCTGCATGAACAATCATTAATACCATGAATCAATGCCCATTTTACTACAATACATGTGCATATTATTTGATTTCAAGTGTTACTAAAGGGTAAAAATGAAGTTAAACTAGAACATTGGGGCAGTCACGGGTATGGTCATATGACAAAGTTGTCATACATGCAGTCATTGGTTTAGTTTGAGCTTCACTTGGTTTCAAGTATAGTTTAATATTCTCTACTTAGCAAGGCCAACCGCGTGAAGGTGGAAGCTCATTTGGCCCCTCCCCCCCCCCTAACATCACTCTAAATTCCCCATTAACATCTAATAACATTCATTCATTCATTCATCCATTTTTGAAATATAACATTCAATCATTATAATCACATGATAACATTCATTAACACATAAAATTCATTAACACACAACATTCATGAATAATTCATTAACACATCATTCATCAACATTTACTAGTACAAAATTACATCCATTAAGACAATGTTCTTTCATTACCAAAAAATGTTAATTACAATCATTTCTTTTTTGGTTTCTTGGATGTTTTTCTAAGGTAACAACTAAGCGAAGCATCAATATCCTTGTCATTCCCCTCCTCTACTAATTCTAATGCCAACACATGTCTCCTCCTCATCTATTTAGGAACAGGAGGCTACTGCGCCAAAGGGGGGTCCATTGCAATAACAACTACGTCATGGGTTAAATTCACACCATTTTATATTAGTGTTACAAGTATTTATTTAAGTAAAAGAACTATAAATCAAAAAATAAATTTAAAAGAACAAAACATAAATTTTCTTTACCTGAATGTGCCACATGATCTACATGGTGATCACTTTGAACATCCTCCACTTGTTCAGCATGACATTCTGTATGCTCTAAAATACACACAAAAAAGGTTACACCAATTTCAAGTTAAGATGTTAAATTGTATTAATAATTACATAATTAATTTTAAATAGAAAATGAACACCTCCATCGACACTACAATGCACATTAGGGGCTTCATCATGCAGCGTAGGATCTGTGTTACAATTAGGAGACTGCATTGCAATGTCATGCACATTATTATCAAATAGATTGTTGCTCAAGTATTCAATTTAAAATATATTTTTTTTGGCATATTTACCTGTTCACATGATGTAGGAGACTCTTGGGTTGGGCCAATGGAAGCTTGGCATAGGCGTTCAACCACGAATTGATAGCCTTCCTTGAAGGCAATTTTTTTGTGTTATGTCATGGCCTCTAAATTAAATTCTCAGCCCTGCATTTTTTGATTAAACAAAATGATTTGTATTTTATTAATAATTTTTCTTTAGAATTCATTTACTTCTACTTACAATTCGTGCTTTAATTTTTGAATATCCACCAGAGCCAAGTTTGTGCTACCCAATCTTTTGCAGTCTGGCCTTTGTTGCCTTTGATGTGTCCTGCAACCTATGAAAAGTTTGAAATATGTTACATGATATATATATATATATATATATATATATATATATATATATATATATATATATATATATATATATATATAAAGATCACTAATTAGTGCATTATTACATTCTACTAGTATTTAATACTATTGCATACCTTCTTCTCTCATTTGCTGGTGTAATTCCTCTTTGAGCATCCCCTTTCTCCTTTGCATCCAAAATGAACTCATTCCAATCCCTCATTGGAATAAATGGAGGACACTCGTACTTTGGGTTCTGGACAAGACTCCTATATGAGTCCCTCATAGTCTTAAGATAGTTGGAAGCTTTTTCTAAAATTTTCTTCTCCTCAAAAATATTACTACCAAACTCATGCTCTAAATCTTTAATGAGCTGATCTTTTAATTTTTTGTCTTGCAAGTTCCACCTTTTAAGAAAAAACACAAAATTGTTAGATAGAAAAATTAACTAAAGTGTGTACCTTGAATATAGTAAAAGAAAAGGCCTGAATGAAAGGAAAAATACTGTACCAATTAATGATATGAAATAAAAATAGTGGGATAGGGTTAGTTCACTTATGATGTTCCACCTTGTACGTATGGTGGGCCTGAATATCTTCAATGTGAAGTCATAAAGCGTATTATAAAAATAATCATTTCCTACAAAAATGTCATGGGATCATCAATCCAATACTTGTTATGAATAGGTAAATGCATATTACAATATAAATAATAATAATTTTAAAGTACTTGGAAGCTTAGGACATTTTAAAGGCATCAATTTTTTATCGTCAATCAACAATGACGTCTGCATAACTCTAGTGCTAGAAACATGGGTAGATCTAAGAAATGATGGTGAATTATCACCAATACAGGTACTCTGATATGTATATAACATATCGGATGACGCCGGTGTATCTCCTACTCTGCAAAATTAATCCACTATGAGATGAACCCAAGATTAAAGTACAAATTATCAAATCATAATTAACACAAAACCAAATATAGCAAAAGAAGAATTTACTAGGCATAGACCGTGAAGGCGTCAATGTTTGCATTCCCCTTATTTCTGACATTGCACTCAAAAATGTCTGATGGACGTTAGTCGACCTCCTAGGAGGAGTCGCCTGCACTTGATCACCTGAACAATACATTGTTAGCAAAGACATTTTGAAATAATAAAAGTAAGAGTTAACTTAAGAAGTTTGTGAATGTTCCAAAGAAAAAATTCCTTGTAACTTGTCAACTTAAGAATTATTTTACTTGAGGTGGTCGGAGCTCTGCTAGTACCGGCCTCACCGCGATGTCCATGACCAGGTACTTGAGAAAGAAAAAAATTTTGTAACAAGAACACATACATATTTTAGTTCATGACATAAAAGAGTATAAAATATAAACTTTTATTGAACTTTTGTTATAACTAAAGATTCATTACTCCTTACTTCAAAATGACGTGCTTGTGCCATCAATTCATCTAGCTTCTTTAGCATCTCCTCGGTTGGATTTGCATCTTCCAAAATGCTAATAATTTCTGTATTGACTCTTTTTAGTTTTTTCTTCAACACATTTATTATATTAGGGATTTTTGGGATATCTTCATCTGTATCTACAACTATTGCCTCTATTGTTGCAAGTGCTTTTTCCTATCCCGAACATCAAATTTTGACAGGAATATCAGTAAAACTATCATAATAACTCCAAATCCCTAAATAAAATAACATAATAATATAACATTTTTAAACTATCTAATTTGTACAATTTCAATAAGGTTTACTTTGCTAAAGAATGTGTGGGAGGAGCATCCCCGTGACCTCTATCATGTGGGGGATCCATATCATCCTGTGACAAAGATTAAATATAAAAACTTCAGCGAACTGAAAGAAATAGACTTAGCAAAAAAAATTCATTAATAAAATGGTATATTGGAGTCATAAACTTGAGGTTAGTTTAAATGGTATATAGTACTTACCACCCTCATGATAGTAACTTTATTTGTATCTATGTGATTTAAATGGCAATCTATTAGTAGTTCTTCCCCTGCACTTATTGATTTTATTGCACATACAAAAATTTGATTCCCCTCATGCACCTCAAATATGCAATTAGGTTGCGTATTAGTTGAGGAAGGTCACGTACTATTTATAAAACCCACAATATTCCCTGTTGCTTTTGGTCTCCCATCAATGTACATAGCAAATCTTTTACTTTGATCATTTTCTTTCCATTGTATATAATTTGCTGATAGTGCATACCTACACATACTTTTTTTATATTGAACAATCTGCATCCAATCATTGTAATTATAACAAGGAATGACATACTCCATCAATTCAACAACTTTGTTGTAACATACATTTATCCCATCCATGGAAAATAGGCCCAAACCATGTAATGAGGATGGAGCTATGTGATATATCCTCTTATTAACACAAAAATTAGTTTTAATTGGAGGTAGCTCATTGGGTACCCATTCTTTCTCAAGATGTGTGTACCGAAAGGGCACCTTGATGTCTCCTTTGGTCTCATCATCATAAGAACATGACCCCCCTTTAGTAAGGAAAAATTGCATGCGTTTACTGAAATTTTTACTAATCTTTTGACCTCTAGTTGATCTCCCTATTTTAGTCGTACTACATGTAGAACTTTCATCTACCATTCCCTCATTTCCCTCATTCGATGTAGATAGATCTAACAAGTACCTATTTGGTGGGTCCTGCAATCCATCAAATGAGATATTGTCACATTCCCGCTTCAAATAGAATTTTGATAATAATTAAATAATATATATATATATAATAATCAAGTCATGACCCATATGTACAATTCATCTTTGTCGATACATGAGAGATATAAAATGTAATTTGAAAGTGAAGGAAAGACACAAAAATAGGATTCATATAAAAGGATAAACAAGAAGAATATAACATGTCGAACTTTCTACGTCGATTATTCGACACATTATATGATTATAGAATATGTCTATTTATAACATATGTGCTCAATGATAAATAAGAAGAATATAAGAAAATTATGTTTATTTATTGACTTATACCTACTGATCCATGTCACTATGCATGATCCTCGCCAAAGGGGTTAAATTTTCTGCATATGTTAATCATTTATCTTAAGTTAGTTAAAAATTACATGATATGTATGCTACAAATAACATAGAAGATAACATGAACAATATGAAAGATCGTAAACATGAACAAATTTACCTTATATATGGACTGAAAGATCATCAACAGAAGGGGTGACAATGTTTATAGTCAATTGCCTATTTGCAAAAAGGGTGACAATCAAACAAAATATATACATGTATCAACAACAATTAATTGAGCATCATAAGAAAAACATTGGTAATTATAAATCACATATATTGTAATCATTAGAATTGAACACAATAAATATGTAATCATTAGAATTGAAATCAATAAATTAATATTAAATATATATACTAATCAATATAAATATATATACTAATCAATATAAATATATATAAATAATTAAATCACATACCTTATACATTTCAATCATGTCATTGATCATCTTCTTCATCCATCTCATCATCATCGCCATCATCATCATCATCATCGGTAGCAGTAGCATCATCATCATCATCACCATCATCTTCTTCATCTTCTTCTTCTTCATCATCTTCAATATCTTCTTCCATAACATTATACTTTATCGGCCTTCCTCTTAGATCATGTCTAACAACAAATGACCAACCCTGTTTATGTGGAACCTCTAAGTAAAACACTTGCTCACATTAGCTTAGAAGAACATAGGGCTCATCTTCAACTGGCTTAAATGACCTTGTATTAATCATTGTAAATCTATTATCACGTTGAATAACAGTTCTATCATGATCATTTTGATTTAGTTGTAACATGTACCATTTGACGATGAATAGAACTAATTTGAAGGAGTTAAAGTTGCACTCAATTATATCATCCAAGATGCCATAATATCAATTTTGAGATTATTGAGGATGTATGTCATTTGTAGATGATATATTAGTGACCTTGAAAATTGCAGTTATCCCAGAATCACAAGTTTTCTTCGTGTCATCCAACTTTTTTATGTAAAATTTGTGGTCAAGATAGTACATAGCTTTGTGGTGCTTGACCTTCAATTTTTCAAGCGTGTTAAAATTATTTGCATCGTGAGTTTATATGAAATATATGGGTCATGATCATTAATAAATTTTTACGTACCTCTCTACCTCTTAAACCATATGCTAGATCAATTACCATTGGTGTAACATTGGAATCTCCATTACGATGAGCTTCTCTAACTAATGAAGCAACACCTTCCCATGTTAATGAGCAACCATTTTTTTGACATCATTCAATCCACACTGCCATCCAATCAAGATTGTTCACAATATACAAATGTATTAAATTCCACTCTCGACCAAGTGTATAAAAAAAATACACCAATTACAAATAAATTATATTGAAGACCCATAAGAATTAATTAACTACAATAACATCTTATATTTACCTCTCACTTTCCTCAATCTACCTTTTCCCATCAAGTACTCCCCTTTGAATTTGTTAATGGAGTTGGGATCCCAAATACGATCTGCATGAATCTTTTCTGCAAACTTAGGAAGATATTGACTAATGTACATCATGGTCTGGTATACCATATATCCCTCCACTATAGAACCCTCAAGATGTGCTCTCTGTCGAACCAAGCCTTTCAAAAATTTCAAGTGGCTCTCAACCATCCACATTGACCTAATTGATATAGGTCCACACAATTCAATCTCCTCAACTTGATGTATGAGGTAGTGTTCTTGTGCATTGAAAAATTTGAAGGTAGACACTTTTGCATTTCACACATAAGATGAGGAATTTTTCTCTTCCAATATTTTATATCTTTTTTATTGATTTCTTTTGATGACAACCACCTCATGTATTTTCCAAGATCATATATAACTTGTTTGACACTGTTGTTGAAGTGGTGTGGGAGAGATAGAAGTAGAATGTACTGCAATATTTCTAAAATGATCTTATCAATATTTTATAAAAGAATGCAATGAAAACTACATGCAATATACAAATATATATTGAATATGAAATAACATGAATTAGCTCAATAAATGTATGCCAATCATGTGTTTTCATCCTTGGCCCAAATTCACTTTTCTTTGATATGAGATTGTTTATGTTCGCAACAAATCCTGTGGGAAATCATATTTTTTTTATGACTTCTTTTATAGCATTGCTCTATTGTTCCAACAATAACCAAGTAAGGGCACTTGTATCAATCTGGTCTCCATTGTTATTTGATCGAATGACATTTTTCATTACATGGTTGGATTCTTCAATGTCACTACAAATTTTAACAACTTTGTCTTTGTCACACCTTCCATCCAATATTTTCCATAAAGTCTCTGTTACATTCTTTCCAGTATGCATAGCATCAAACAAATGCACGATTGGGAGTTGCTTGTAGTATGGCAACCTACTAAATTGTGTAGGATAATATTTTAGTCCTTTTGAAAGTTGATCATTAATGCCTTGATGACCTTCATGAGCATCAATTACATCATCAGTAAACAAAATATAATATCAAAATATAAATTTCAAACAAAAACCATCAGATGGAATGACATTACCTTGATGATTTATTTTATTGTATTCCAACTTCCATAGGCGAGGTGTTATTCTCCATAGATTTGATGTAGTCTCTTCTTTCTCATTGAAAAGATGTTTTTTGGTAATTCGGTACTTATGATTTATGTGGAGAAAGTGTCTATGCTCATCGAACACCTACTTTCCTAAACTTTTTGAATGATGAGATTTCATCTTTGGACAACAAACTGGACATGAAAAGTTTCCCTTTGTCTGAAGACCTACAAGATCATGTATAATTGGATTAAATATGTTAATTTTTTGTTAGCACTATAACATACCAAAAAAGAGGTGTTAAGAAGAGAACATACCACAAAAATGTGTTAGCCCAGGGGCATCATGTATTGTCCATACAAGCATTGCATATAATTGAAATTGTCTTTGTCCTAATGGTCTAGAGATGTCATACATAGTGACCCCATTCCATAACACCATCAACTCATCAATAAGGGACTCAATATATACATTGATATCTTTAACTTGGTACTTATCTAGTTGAATGAACAAAAATATTACATAATTATTATGACCATTTTGATGGATTATTTATAATAAATTAATTTAGATGACTATTAAATGAATAAATACCTGGAACAATCATTGCCAACATTATGTTCTCCCTCTTTATGGACATCCAAGGAGGAATGTTATTGTTGATAACAAAAAAAAGCCACACCGAGTAAACAGATCTCATCTCTCCAAACAGATTGACACTGTTCGTTGCCAATGAAAGCTTGAGATTACGAGGTTCTTCTTTAAAGTGTGGCCAAGTTTCTTCTATTTCCTTAAATGCAGAACCATCTGGAGGCATTCGCATAATGTCATCTCGACTTCTATTGCGTGCATGGTAATCCATAAATTATGCCAAGCTATTTCACCTGAATAATCATTGCAGACGTGGAATAATGGGAATATGCCGAAGAACCTTGTGAGGCACCTTTTTTATTATTCGATCTAATCGATATCTACTAATATGACAATTAGGGCATTCTATTGCAAATTCATGCTATTTATGATATATAATATGATCATTCAGACATGCATGTATTGTTTGATACTCCATACCAATATCTTTCATAATGGAAGATAATTCTCGGTATGAACAAGGTAGAATGTTTGATGGTGGTAACAAACACTCACCTATCAACCTACGACCAAAAATATAATTTGTTAATCTAAAGAATATTAATTGCTACATAATTCACCCTTTGTTAACTATAAAGGAATTATGACTAAAAAATGAAAAAAGATGACATACCTTAACATACATGTCATTGCTACGTATGTTGGATAAACCATTCATAACCTTCAAGTTCACCAACAAAAATACAATGGAATGAAGAGTTGTTTGGGAGCCTTCATATAGGGGCTCATATGCCTTCTCAAGTATAGGTACATCAAGGTCATCTACATCAACATAAACATCATCATCATCATCATCATCTAGATCATCGTGATCTTCTTGATCATTGTGATCTTCTTCCATGGGATCATTACCTTCTACTTCTATATTCACACCTCCATGTTCCCTCATTTGGAAATCCACATTCTCCGGATTGTCGTGGTCCATAACATGAAACCCAGAGTGGTTGACCTATATCAAAATGATGACCTTAAATTAACCATGGCCACAATTTTCTCATCAAATAATGTCTTATGTATTTTATAAATTATTAAAATACATACTAACGGATGAAATTTGTTTCCCCCTTCAATGTGATCATGATGCCTACAATGTTCCTCGGCTGTTTTGATTAGATATCTTCAAGTCTTTAAGCCCTTACAAATTTTGCAGGGACACTAACATTTTCCATCACCTTTTCTTTTAAAGTTAGACCACAATCTAGCAATTGTCTCCCTATTTTGTTGTGGGTTGATATCATTAGACATGGTCTTTCTTGAATGGAATGACTCGTTGGTGGAAGAAGGATGATTTGTTTGCAACCTGTAGATACAAATTGTCACTGAACAACCATTTTCTCAACTCTAATTTTCTCAACGCAAAGGGACATTTATCATACCATAGAAATCCAATTATTTTTATATGGAATACACCAAGGAGTACCATCAAAAATATTAACCATTTACAATCATGAAAAGTAAACCTAAATCAAATAGCTCATTTTTTTATCAGCATGTGTAGTCTCTGTGTATATGAAAAATGAAAGAAATATCAAGCTGAAATAAAATAGTGAACAAAATAGTATTCCACATAGAGTGAATGAAATATACCATCAAAAGAAGGTGACAAAATCCTGTCACAAAGCACATACATAGGAAATAAAAAAGGGACAAAAGACAAAAAATAAGAAAAATCATTACGACTATAGAAAAATCATTAAGAATATAGAAAAATCATTAAGACTATAATAAAAAAAAGAAACACTCTTTGTCAACAATGTTCAAAATCATTGGGACTATAGAAAAAAAATTAAGACTATAGAAAATCAAATTTTAGAAATGGACGGTTCTGATGCTTTTCCATTACAACAATTGAGCATTCATCATTTGGTATTGTGTATTCCATTTAAGTATGTCAACAATGTTCAAAATCCTATCACCAAGCACAGACTTAGGAAATAAAAAAGGGACAAAAGACAAAAAATAAGAAAAATCATTAGGACAATAGAAAAATCAAGTTCTAGAAATGGATCGTTCTGATGCTTTGCCATTACAACAATTGAGCATTCATCATTTGGTACTTCTTGGTGTATTCCATTTAAGTATGTTAGGCACAAAGTATTCCATTTACATTTGACAAACATGCAGATATGACCAAGCATTTATGTAAGGTTCAAGGACCTATAGGTATATCTAATTTTGTTATATGGCCTTTGATGCCATAATTATCAATTGCACTTCAAAGTGCAAAGATGCCAAAAAGACGTAAAATTACATTTTTATAACTGACTGTGTAGGTTAAGAAGAAGTTGAAAATTAGTTTGTAAGGGGATTTTGGTCGGTTTTGTATGTGATTTTTATGGGAGAGGAGTCTTAGAAGTTGTGGGGAGGTGTGTATGGTCGAAGAAGACAATGTAATGAACTACCAAGCAATAAACTTTTAATTCTTTACAAACAGTCACTTCTTTGCTCATGAAGACACCGTTTGGTGTTTATATTATTAAACTCTCTATTGAATGTAACATTGATAGGAAAAACATTCATTGATTGGTATTATAAGTTTTGATCATTCCATTTACTGATTATATTGTTTTGAAGTCTTAAAATCAAAGAATTTTAGTCCTTTTATTGCCTTGTATTACTTGGGCCTATAAGTGTTTATGCAGGGAAGGTGAAAGGAGGCAAGGAATAGAGATTGTCTTTCAACTTTTAAATTACATTTCTATTGCACTACTAATGTTGTTGACTATGAAACCTTCATTCCAAGTTTGTAATTTGGTGTTAACAAGAGAAAATATTAACTGCAACATCACTACCAAGATATTACAACAAACTTACAATTTTTTTCAAGTATAGCTTACAAACATTAGAAGTCTTGTGAAGAGTCTCAGTGAGTTTAAGCGCCCTTTTGAAGCACTTTAGAAATACTGAATACATCATTGCTTTGTCAAATAGTCTTGGTCTAATAGAACTCCCAATAATTCTTAACCATACTTTATCTGATATGATGAATTCTTAAACAATTAAGGTTGGAGTAGACATAGTTATCACATAATTTTTTTGTGGTACAAGGAAGATTTGGCTAGGTCAAATCTTCCTTTGTGCTAGCAATCTATAGAATTAGACCTTTATTAAGAATTCATCATATCAAATAAAGTAATTCCAACCAACACGGGAATAGAAGTAAAAAAAAAAGGTCAGATTTTATACATATATCTTGCCTACCGACACATTTCATTTTATTTCATTTTGGCATAGTCCGCGAGCAAAGGAGTGCTGAAGGAGGTGGTATAAGTTGGGAAGCTGCACTAGGTTGACACCACGTGCCTATATGAAAGTAAGTTCAAACCAGTGGTTGAATATCATGGAAGTGCAGACCGGTGAGCAATAAAATCTTCATTTTAAATCTTAACTAATAGATTAAGCATATTATTACTATGCTTAATGTTCCATTTTAATGCATTTAATACAAAAAACAAAATTACAAAATTGAGCCAATGGCATGTTTACAACAAAGGTCTAATAGAACTCCCAACAATTCTTAAACATACTTTATCTTTATGATGAATTATTAAACAATTATTAAAGAATTCATCATATAAGATAAAGTATGTTTAAGAATTATTGGGACTGGTCCTTTGGCGTGTATTAAACAGAATAGAATTTTTAGCATATTATTATCATTCTATTTCTTTGTTGTAAACATGCCATTGGTTCAGTTTTGTAAAAAAAAATTTGTGTTAAATGCATTTAAAATAAAGGTCTAATTCTGTAGACTATTGGTTAGACAAATCTTCATTGTCTTCTGATTGTCTTCTTTATATACTAGCATTTAAATGGAACATTAATCATAGCAATAATATGCTTAATTTATTAGTAATAATATGCTTAATCTATTAGTAATTATCTGCATTTAATCTACCAGTTACTAATAGTTTTGTACTACATATGCAATGTATTTTTAGTTTGAAGATAGTCTGTGCCATGTGTGATGGTTAAGTAATGGGAAAGTTATGATGATTTAATTGTAGAACTACTGGTCCCTTGAAATGTTCAATGTGATCTTCTCACGAAGATACAGTCTGTTGTTTATATTATTAAACTCTCTATTCAATGCAACATTGATAGGAAAAGCATTCATTGATTGGTATTATAAGTTTTGATCATTCCATGTACTGATTATATTGTTTAGAAGTCTTAAAATCAAAGAATTTTAGTCCTTTTATTGACTATTCTTGTACAATGCTTGGCATGCAAACAATCTTTTTCTTGAAGAACCAATGATTTCCTAGGCTCTATCAAATAGATGGCAAGCAATGATGTATTCAATATTTCTAAAGTGCTTCAAAAGGCTTAAACTCACCAAGACTCTTCACCAATACACCCCCCATCCCACCATCCACACCCATCCACTCATGTCAAGATCTTGTCCAAAATCATGTTGAAGTATCCATTGACCTAAATCAAGATCCTTCCCTCTCACTTCCTTCATTACATAATCACTTTTGGAGTATATTCTAAAGTCCTTGAATCCAAGAAAATGTAAGTCAATAACACCAAATATATCACTTAACCTCACCAAGACTCTTCACAAGACTTCTAAGTGATATATTTGATAAGAAAGTGGCCACTATATCAAAACATTGAGAACTGATCTAGGTAGTGAATACATATCAAATGATTTTCCAAACTTTTACAAAGAAAATAGATTAAAAAAATAATTTACAACAAGTATACCCCTAAAAAAAATAGAGTATCTAAGAGAAATAATAGAACAAGTATAGAAATGACACAAATTAAGATAAAAGAAAAACATCTACCAAATGAGTATTGGGATGAATTAGTTGCATGTTCAGTATACATGTTAAATAGATGTCCAACAAAAGTAGTGATAAATAAAACTCTAGAAGAAGCTTGGAGAAAAATGATAAATTATATAACACAATTGAGAGTCTTTGGATATGTGACATACTCATTAATGCCACAAGAGTTGAGAGAGATAACTTTAGAAATGACTCACTATGTCCAGATTAAGAACAAAACAACAAAAAATAATTGTTCAGATATTTGTTGAATAGGTGATCCTCCTTTGAATTTGTGAGGTACAACTCTCTCTTATGATATAATATGGTTTTTTGAATGTTGTTTTGACTGAAAAAATAGTAAAGGAAAAACTAACACCCAAGCATAGGCTTCCAAAATTTTGTTTCCTTCTTCTTAGGTTTAGGGGTAGGAATAAAATCCTTAAGAGGACATCGCTTGGACAATTTTCTGGACTTATTACAAATATATCATACAAAGGGAAATGATTTGAACTCAATAGGCTGCACACACTCCCCAAGTATGGATACCTGATCAACAGATTAGAAGAGATCCATAGACTGGGCCACTCCAACACATATTCTAGCATAAAATAGATGCTTACGATCTACAATCATGACATTAATACAAAGAAAATCCTTGAAGCCTTGAATCTAAGCAAATATAAGTCAATTACACCAAATATATCACTTAAACTCACCAAGACTTTTCACAAGACTTCTAAGTGATATATTTGGTGTTAATGACTTACATTTGCTTGGATTCACAAGATCTTGACATGAGTGGATGGGTGTGGATGGTGGGATGGGGGGTGTATTGGTCAATGTGATCTGCTCGTGAAGACATAGTCTGTTGTTTATATTATTAAACTCTCTATTCAATGCAACATTGATAGGAAAACATTCATTGATTGGTATTATAAGTTTTGATCATTCCATGTACTAATTATATTGTTTTGAAGTCTTAAATCAAAGAATTTTAGTTCTTTTATTGACTGTTCTTGTATAGTGCTTGGCATGCAAACAATCTTTGTCTTGAAGAACAAATGATTTCCTAGGCTCTGTCAAATAGTTGGCAAGCAATGATGTATTCAATATTTCTAAAGTGATTCAAAAGGCTTAAACTCACCAAGAATATTCACAAGACTTCTAAGTGATATATTTGGTGTTATTGACTTACATTTGCTTGGATTCAAGGACTTCAGAATATTGACTTACATGGGGGGTGTATTGGTGCAAGGTACCTAGGCCATTTAGTTTTGCTTTGGGACTTGAGTTCTATATTTTGTTTTTCTTTGTAATAAAAGATGTCTTCTAAATTCCTAGACCATCCTATGGTTTGGTTTTATTCCTTCTTGTGTGGAGGTGTGTATGGTAGAAGAAGACAATGTAATGAATTACCAAGCAATATACTTTTAATTCTTTACAAACAGTCACTTTTCTTCTTGTGAAGACACAGTCTGGTGTTTATATTATTAAACTCTCTATTCAATAAAACATTGATAGGAAAAGCATTCATTGATTTGTATTATAAGTTTTGATCATTCCATGTACTGATTATACTATTTTGAAGTCTTAAAATCAAAGAATTTCAGTCCTTTTATTTGTTTGAAGTCTTAAAGATGTGAAACCTTGTGAATATCGATAGTACTCGTAGTCACAAGTCTAACACATGGGGTTTTAGTTTTTATTTTCCACACTTGCATGATATTCAACCACTTATTCAACATTTTTTTACAATGAAACCAAAAGTAGCATCAATTTTACCTTGAAATCAATTGATGAGGAAAGAAAGAACCCACCCTTAGTTGACTAATTGCTCTATATCTCTGGAAATTGAACACCATTAGAAGTGGAAATTCATGGGCCACTTCTAATGGTGGCGTGAAAACCATTAGAAGTGTAGAGATTAGGGTTTCAAACCTGTGACAAATGAAAATAATTTTAAAAAAAAACAATGTACCCTTCATTAAGAAAATGCCAAAAATATTGAATTTCTTACCAAGGCTGCAATGAAATGGTTGAAATCGAATGCCTATTCCTCTTGATGCTTTCTCAGGTTTGACAATAGTAAGGAGATGCCAGAACTTACAGGCTAGATGCATATAGGGGGTGTTGACATACAACTTCCCTCCTTATACCGCCTCCTTTAACACTCCTTTGCTCGCGAACTATGCCAAAATGAAATAAAATGAAATGTGTCAGTAGGTGGGATATATGTATAAAATTTGATTTTTTTTACTTCTATTTTCGTGTTGGTCGGAATTACGACCACCATTTAGGGTCATAATTTTGACCAACATGAGAATAGAAGTAAAAAAAAATCAAAATTTTCTTCTATAAACTAACCATGGAAAATCATTTTATAACTTGGTCGGAAATGTTGGTCTAAAAAGTGGGTCAAATGTACTAGTGCTACAAGGCGGATTTAACATTTAGAAGGTGGATTTAATCTTCACATTGGGAAAGTTTCTTCGAGCAAAGAAAGGCTCATCCTATCAACTCCTAACAGGGTTTCTGACTCGAAGAAAAGAGTCTTTCCTTTAATAGTGACTTTGTATTGGTTGTATTTATCTATTCCTAATAGGGAAAGATCTTGTAACTGAGATACTTTATTACACTAGTGCATTATTTTTAGGTTTCATCCCCATCGGAGTTTTTCCCTTAACAAGGTTTCCTCAAGAAAAATTCTTGGTGTTCTGATCTATGTTACCTTTGAGGTTTCAGATTTACATTTACTATTTTGATATGAAAAGATATATTTTTATATTAAGGACATACAAATGATTCACCCCCACTCATAGTTATATCCAACAATTGGTATCAGAGCTATTGGTTCTTAGAGAGAAATCTTGACCGCTTGAGGTGATCTTAAGATGGATTATTATAGGAAGGACAATCCTAAATTTGATGCTAAAAAATTTGATAGCTAGAAGAACAAGATGAGGACACATTTGTTCTGCCTAGGAATTGATTATTGGATGATTACAAAGAATAAGAAAAAAATTGTTGCAGACAGTGATTTTCCTAATGCTACTGATGATGAAAATAATATTGTTTATTACAATATGGTTGCAAGGGAAACTTTGATAAGCGCATTATCTGAAGTAGAATTTACAAAAGTTAAGGACCTTGATTCAGCTCATGAAATTTGGGGAAGACTGGAAGCACTTTATGAAGGAGACAAATACACCAAGTAGGTAAAGTTACAAAACTAGAAGACAAAGATGGAAAATATAAAAATGCGAGAAGATGAAAATGTTAGAGCTTATGTTGAGAGGCTTTTAGAAGTTATTACAAGGATCATAAATTCAGGAGGCACTTATACTGAACAAGAGGTCATCACAAAGATTATGAGATCTTTGACACTTGTTTACAAGACCAAAGTGTAGGTGATTAAGGATATCATTCCATTGACTCAGGGATTCAATAGAGAGATGTTGATAGCTAAGTTAACTATCTTTGAGATGGAAAAATTACAAGATGTAGTACCTAAGATAGAAATTACATTCAAGGCAACTACCCATAATGACAAAAATACCTCATCAAGTCTTGTGAGCACCAGTAGGGTTAACAAATATCTTGAGCTTGGAGACTATGGATATGATCTAATGGAAATTGATGAGGAAAATAGGAAGATGGACAAACTTTTTTCTCTAATTGCAAGAAAGGAGAAAAGAGGTAAGGGTAAATTTGAAGGAAAATTACCTTAAAATGTTTTTCTTGCGATAAAGTTGGTCACTTTTCATCTAGATGCCCTACAAGGGTCTCTAAATACAAACCTAATCTCACTAGACCAAATTTCTATGATGAGGAATGCTATTATGCTAGTGAAGGTGTTTTTGATGATGATTCAATAGTAGATGAGATTGGGTTTGTAGCTATAAAGGATAATGCGCCTATTCATGAAGAAAAATCCTTAGTATCACATGTTGAAAAGAAACCTAAATGGATCATTGATAGTGGATGCTCACATCACATGACTAGTGATAAAGATAGGTTTGTTCAGCTAAAGATGCATGATGGTGGAGTTGTCAGATTTGGTGATAATACTCCCAAACTAATTGTTGGAATATGATCTATTTCTCTAGATGGAAAAACTAACACTAATAATGTGTTACTTGTTCATGGACTTAAGTATAACCTGTTGAATGTTGGAAAACTTATGGATAAAGGTTATCAGTTACAATTTAGTAATGGATCATGCACTATCAGAGGAAAAAGGGAAACCTGATTGCATTAAGAACAAAGACAAGAGATAATGTATTTCAGTTAAATACCACCGATACAAAATGTTTTGTTTCTCAGATTGATGAAAGTTGGCTATGGCATAGAAGATTTTGTCATGTGAATTTTGGTAACATTGTGAAGGCAAGTAACATCAATACAGTTAGGGACTTACCAAAAATTGTGAAGCCCTCTAACACCATGTGCAGAGAATGTGTAATGGGAAAGAAAACAAAGGAGAGTTTCCAGAGAAAGTCATTCATTGCCAAAGGGAATCTAGATATGGTACATACATATCTCTATGGTCCTACAAGGATTGGATCCTCTTATGGTGAAAGGTATTTCATACTATTTTTTGATGATCATTCTAGAATGATGTGGGTTACTTTTCTTGAAGAAAAATTAGAGGCATTTGACAAGTTCAAGATATTCAAGGAAAAAGTAGAAATTGAATTAGGTCTAAAGATAAGATGTTTGAGGTCAGGCAGAGGAGGAGAGTTTACATCAGCTACATTTAATTCAAACTACAAAGAACATGGGATATGTAGGAAGAATTTTGCTTCTAGGACTCCACAACAAAATGGGATTGCAGAAAGAAGGAACACAACAATACTGGATGATGCTAGAACAATGATGATTGAAGGAAATGTATCACATGTGTATTGGAGGGAAGTATTCAGTACTGCAATTTACACTTTGAACAAATTTTAGATCAGGGAAGGTAATACTAAAACACCTTATGAACTTTGGTTTGGCAATGCTCCTACTGTTAGATATTTCAGAATCTTTGGAAGTAAATGTTTTATCAAAAGAGATGATGAGGTAGGTAAATTTGATTCAAGAAGTTATTAAGGCATCTTTCTTGGTTATTCTACCAAAAGTAAAGCTTACAGATGTTTCAAGTTGAGATTGAGAAAGATGGTTGAGAGTATTAATGTAAGAATTGATGAGAAGTTTCAAGTTCAAGAAAGAATCTGTGATCAAAACTCAAAAAAGACTATTGAAGAAGAAGAGTTGGTTGAATTTGATAATAGAAGGAAAATATGTGTAAGTGAAAAATTAGAAGCTCCTAAAATTCAAGGTATGCACCAAGAAATCATCTTGAAGATCATATTATTGGTGATAGGAATAGAGGCATGTTAACTAGGTCTAAGGCTAGAGAGGAATTGTGTCTAATTTTACAAGTGGAACCTATAACTATAGATGAGATTTGAAAAGATGAATCATGGGTTAATGCAATGAAAGAAGAACTGAATTTGAAAATAAAGAACAAAACTTGGGAACTGGTTTCTAAACCTAAAGGAAAGAATGTTATTGGAACTAAATGGGTATTCAAAAATAAAATGAACAAAGAGGGAACAATTATAAGGAACAAAGAAAGATTGGTCTCTAAAGGATACTCGTAGCAAGAAGGAATATACTTTGAAGAAACCTTTTCACCCATGGCTAGGTTGGAGGTGGTAAGATTATTTCTTTCCATTGCTACCTACAAAGACTTCAAAGTGTATCAAGTGGATATGAAATCTACATTCTTGAATGGAGATCTAGAAGAAGAGGTCTACATTAAGCAGCCTAATGGTTTCCCTTGACAGATGACAAAGGCATGCTTTTCAAGTTGAAGAAGGCTCTATATGGACTGAAGCAAGCTCCTAGAGCTTGGTATGCACGACTTGACAAGTACTTATTACATCTTGGTTTCATAAAAGGTAGTGCAAATAGTAATTTATATTTGAGAACTAGCAAGGATGAAAAATTGATCATAGAAGTATTTGTGAATGATATTATCTTTGGGGGAAATGATGAAATGAACAATAAATTTGCTGAAGAAATGAAAGATGAATTTGAAATGTCCATGATTGGTCAAATGAAGTTATTTTTTGGTTTAAAAATTACACAAAGTAAACATGGAATTTTAATTTCTCAAACCAAGTATCTCAAGGATTTACTGAAAATGTTTGGCATGGAAGATTGAAAACCTGTTGGAACACCTATGATTACTGGATGCAAGATTACTGCAAATGATGAAACTCAAAGTGTCTATCAAAAAAAATACAAATCCATGATTGGAGGATTACAATATTTAACACATACAAGACTAGATATTGCAAATGCTGTTGGAATTGTTGTGAGGTTTCAAGAAAATCCAAAAGAGACTCACTATATTATAGTAAAAAGGATATTTAGGTATTTCAAAGGTACATTGGATTTTGGGTTGTGGTATGTTAAGTCAGATGACTTTACGCTCCATGTATACATTGATGCAGATTGAGTAGGATGTATTGATGATAATAAGAGAACCAGTGGTGGTGCATTCTTCCTTGGAAAGAGGTTAGTCTCTTGGTTAAGAAAGAAGCAAGACTATGTTGCTCAATCTACTATTGAATCTGAATATGTGGTAGCTGCTTTAAATTATTCACAAGTTATTTGGCTGAAATAGATGCTGAAGGATATTGGAATAAGATTTAAAGAGCTCGTTGTGATTCATTGTGACAATACAAGCATAATCAATATGTCAAAGAATCTTGTTATGCACTCAAAAACCAAACATATCTCAATCAAATATAATTATTTGAGAGAGAAAGTTGCAGAAAAGGAAGTCAGAGTTGAGTATGCCAATACAAAGGAGAAATTAGTAGATATAATCACTAAACCTTTGCCAAAAGATATCTTTGAGTATCTCAGATATATACTTGGGGTGAAAACCCATCCTGGCGAGAACTAGATGATGCAAGAATGCATCATTCTAGTAGCTATCATAGCTATATTCTTCTCTGGACTTGATTCTTGGATGCACACCTTAGGGGGAGTGATCAAATGACATAACAACACTTGTTTGGGTGATTTGACACCTATTTTTAGGCATGAAGATTTGAAAAAGGTACACCTTGCTGTGGTGAAATCTTCAGAAGGAAAATTCATCCTTTGTCATTGATGTCAAAGGGGGAGAAATATAATAAAAACCCCCACTAGTTCAGAGGGAGATGTGTAGAGGGTATTGAGATGATTATTGGGTTGATGGTTTTTCTCATATGTTTCCATCAATGCTAAAGGGGGACATTGTTGAAATTGTTCCTGACATGTGTTGTCATTGATGTCAACATATGTTTTAGAAGATTGACTTAACTATATCTTATGTTGCAGTAATATTGGTTAAGACATGAACATGTAGAATCATCATGGTTGTACGGGTTGTGTACGACATGTCTGACTCTACAAGCTTGGATTCATGTTTTAGATTTCCTACAATAATTTAATCAGAGGAATAAGTTACAACAGTTTTTGGTACAGACTGGTTGCAAGAATAGAAACAAAGGTTTGTCAAAGTTAGTCTTTGAATTTATGTGTTTGCTTGGATGTGAGATGGATTCAAAATATGCAAGTTTAGGATATGATAGAAGAGTCATTAAGGAATAATTTCCCTTGTTCCTTGATCACCACACTCTTGGTGACATCAATTGTAGTGTGTGACCTTGTGATGTCTTATTTGGTGCCAACCTATGGGATGTGGTGTGTTCTACCTTGTGCGAAGATAAGTTATGGATTATGGAGTATGCTTAGCGACTGATGTTTGTTATTTTCTTGTCCAAGATCCTATGTGTATCTTGACAAGAGTTTATGTAAATCATTTTTTTAGGAAAATCCTAATTTGTGTTGATCTAATAAATCATTTGTATCTTGTATAAAGGAGTAAAGCAAGTGATGTGAAGTGTGTGGGTGTGTATGTGAATGTGTGGATGTGAGGAGTGCTGATGTAGAGAAGGCAATGTGATTATTGTACTTCATTGGAATTATTTTAGCAAAGGAGTTGTTGTTAGTCATTTTATTATCTCTGATCATTATATTTATATACTTTCATTTGGACAATGGTTCCAGAAGGTAGGTTTAACCTTCACATTGGGCAAGTTGCTCCAAGAAAAGAAAGACTCATCCTAGAAACTCCTAATAGGGTTTCTAATTCAAAGAAAGGAGTCTATCCTTTAACATGGATTGTGTATTGGTTGTATTTATCTTCTCCTAATAGGAAAACATCTTGTAAATGATATACTTTTTACTAGTGCATTATTTGTGGGTTTCATCCTCACTGGGTTTTTCCCTTAACAGGGTTTCCTTGAGAACAATTCTTGGTGTTATGATCTGTGTTATTTTTGAGGTTTCAAACTTGCATTTACTATTTTGATATGAAAAGATAAAGTTTTATATTAAGGACATACAACTGATTCATCCCCCCTCTCAATTCTATCCAACATGACCTTCCTGAATCCCACCTCATTTGTTTACTAGTCAGACATGACTTTCCTTGGTATGGATCCTTTTATACCTATCTAAAAGATCAAACCTTACCCTTGGACCAATCCCAAAACCAAATAAGAAATTCCATATGCCAAGCTTCTTACTATACCCTTGTTTCAAACAAACTGTATTGTAAAAGTCTTGACGAAACACTTCTTAGGTGTCTAGAGGATGAGGAATCAAAAATAGCCTTACAAGAGGTCCATGAAGGAATCTGTAGGTCACATTCAAGTTCTTTAATCTTAGCTAAGAAACTTCTTAGAATGAGATATTATTGGCCCACAATGGAGAAGGATGCTAGCCTGTTTGTCAAAGTTTGTCAAAAATGCCAATATCACATAAATTTGATTCATGTACCGACATAGGAATTACATCCAATGACCACACCTTAGCATTTCTATCAATTGGGGTTAGATTTAATTGCAATAATTTACCTACCTTCATCAAATGGTCATAAGCCCATTATAACAACAATGAAGTATTTCACCAAATGGGTAGAAGTCATGCCTTTATCAACTGTAATAGGAAAACATATTTCAATGTTTATCTTGAACCACATAATTTGTAGATATGATATTCCTTACACCATAATAACAGATAATACAAAACATTTAAAAAATAAGGATATCGCTGAATTGTGTGACAAGTTCCACATCATCCACTAGATTCTTTTTCAATTTTTTACCCTCAAGGGAATGGACAAGCAAAAGCTACAAATAAGAATTTCCTCAAGATTTTAAAGAGAATAGTTGATCATTCTGGAAGGGATTGGCATGTAAAATTAAATCTAGTATTGTGGGCAGATTGAATAAGCATAAGAACACCCACCTGAGCTATACCCTTTTCATTGGTTTATGGCGCATAATAAGTGTTACCCTTAGAAGTTGAGATTCCATCCTTAAGAGTCTCCTTGCATGGATTGTTGACATACGAAGACTATAGAGTTGCTACACTCCAACAACTTGAGTTATTTGATGAACACCAAACACAAGCCTATGAAAATATCAAGGAACTACAATAGGAAGATAAATCCAAGAGAGTTTCAAATTGGTGACCTAGTGTTGAGAGAGAACCCAAATAATCAAGCAAATAGAGAAAAGAAAGGAAAATGAGAAGCAAATTGGCTAGGACCTTTTGTTGTTACATCTTCCTTTGGGACATGAACATACAAACTAGCTGATTATAATGGAGAGGAATTGCAAGAACCCATTAATAACATTCACTTAAATAGATCTCATACCTAATCAAATGAAAGTGTATCATATTTAAAAAATATCAAATGAGAGTATATTAGATGAAAAAGCACCATTCCTCGTACAACAGAAAAGGATCATGAAGAAATCCAAAAACATTGAGAAATTAATCCTGAGAAAATTTAAAGACACCAGAAAGTAGAAAAGTTCAAAAATAGTGAAAAGGAGTTCCTAAAGAAATATAAAATAGTGAAAGAGTTCCTAAATAAATAAAAAATAGTGAAAAAGAGTTCCTGAAGAAATAAAAAATAGCAAAAAAGAGTTCTTGAAGAAATAAAAAATAGTGGAAAATTGATAATGAAGAAAGAAAAAACATTCAAATATGGATCCTGAAAAAATGGTTATCTTGGTGCAAAATTCTCAATAGGCACCTTGGTAATATCAAAAAAATGAAAAATATAAAAAAAAGTAAAAAAAATTAACAAAAAAGTGAAAAAGAAAAAAAAAGTGCCTTGGTGAAAACCTAGCAATAGTCTCCTTGGTAGCAAAAAAAGAAAATAAAAGAGAAAAAAAGAAATAAAGTCAAGTCGTGAAAACCTTGTAAATAGATGCCATTTTACCATAAGTTATCCTAACTTATGTCAAGTTTAGTTGCATTTCCCATATGCATCTTTCCATCATCCTTATAAATATCCTTGCATTGCCACTCATTTGTACATAGTCATAATAAACCCTCAGAGCTACACTTGAGTACCCAAGGCTTTCTTCATGATTTTAAAAGTTTTCTAATCCCAATACCATTATGGAATCAAATCAAGGACACTATTCCAAAACCAAGAAAGTTAATCAAATAGTCACCAGTTTACATAAATTAGCACATCAAACAAAAAAATTTACACTTCAAACCTTTGATTCATATCATTTTTACAATTCAAAATTCAATCTTGAACCTAAATGAATGACACATTGATCCTTGAGCTCAAATTGACTTATCTTTATCAAGATTAAAAATACAAACAAAGATCAAAACAGATGAAGTTCTACTTGAAATATGGATCTGAAAACAATGGAAAAATGTTCAAATTGTTACTTGATTTTGGAGGCATGTCTTTTTAGCAAATCAATGATGTCTTTTGACTAGAGGAGCGATGATAAAAGCATGCCAATTTTCTTGATTTCTACATGATTGTTTGTAAGGTGGATTCATTGAAGTATAAAAAACCATCTAATGACATGATCATCAAAGAATCATCGAGGAGATTTACATATGGAAAGAATCATATCTTTGTCTGTTTCAAACAGATGTTGTGGCTATTTGGATCTTTCATATCTTAATGCCAAGTTCCACTTGCAACATTGAAACCAACCAAAGTGGTATTTAGACCATAATGGTTGTAAAATCAAACCAATGAGGGTTGTATCAATTTCAGGAAGTGCAAAACTTGAAAGAAAGGGTATTCATACCATCATGGTTGAACCAGTGATGGTTGTATCAATTTCATGTTCTAAAATATCAATGATGAAATAAAGCATTCCTATCAAAAAAGTGACAGTTAGCTGCATTCATGTAGATTAATTTTGCATGTTAGAAAGATTTCTTTAATTAGGGAGGGGAGTTAATCAAGGTCAACATCATCAAAAGTGTTCTTTTTGATCGAGTATGTTGGACTTTAAAAACAAAATATTTTATATCATTTAAAGTTTAATTTAAGTGCATTAAGGTCATGAAGGGCACTTGAACAATTGGTAGTAGCATGGAGTTGTGGGCATATTAGTAGAGCTTTCAGTTTGGGACTTACTATTTATAGTAAGTAAATTTATGATTAGTGCTATTTTCAACAAGGCACCTTGGGGTCTGGGTTAGGTATTGAGCACCCAGAATTGGAGTGAGTTCTTCAAAGAATTTAATGAGTTATTAAATTCATTCATAATCATTAATTAAATTCCATTTAATTAAGATTAAATATTAAAAATTTATATTATAAAGTGTGCTCAAGTGCATTAAATGTTTATTTAATTATAAAGTGACTTGGTGCTTATATTTGGAGGGGAGTATAATAAACAATTATATTTCAAACATTGCGACAAAAAGAAAATATTTTTTCAAATGACTAAGTAAAGATTCAAGTTATGCGAAGTGTATCCTGGAAGCTACTAGTTGATTTGTCTTGAGGGTTATAAATATATTTATATGCAATGTTCAAACTACCTAATTATGCATTTGTGAATTTGGTAAATTTTGTGTTGAGTTGTGCCTAGGGTTTGAGTAATTGGGAGCTGGAAGAATTGAGGGTTCTTCTAAGTTGTTGCACTTTGAATTGGTTATTCCATTGCCAGTGAATTGTGCTTAAATTGATGACTTCATGTAGAGGCCATAGTTGGGTTTAATGGTGCAATTTAGAGAAGATAATCAACATAATATCTCTACAATCCTTGCAAGTGTTGGAGATTGTTATTTTAGCAGATCACAACAATAAACTACAGGTTGCGTTGGAATTTGTATTGGCTATCGTGGCTTGTCTTGGACAACATTTCCAATAGTAGCAACATTAGTATTTGAAGGGTTTCATTCAGTATTAGGCATGTTTTTGGTATAAAAGTGCCTTCCTCTTCAATACCTAAGCGTCAACATCAACTTGAGTTGATTTTTGGAAGTAGCATTTAAATATTGGGTGTCATTGTGTGCATGTTGGTAGATACAGGTTCTTATATATAGCCTTCAAATAAATTTCACATGCAAAATATTATCCTTGAATATATATTTATTAGAGAAAGAATAAAGAATTTCTAGTGAATAAATTGATTGTAATTAGTTGATTTCTTAGCATTGTTATTTGAAATTCCATTTCTTGTCAAAAAATTAAAAAAAAAGTAAATATTCTGAAAAAGCACAAAAAACATAAAATTTGCAAAAATAATACATTTTAGTGACAGTGAGTTAGAGGTAGAACCATCAAGGCTCTTACACCCCTCTATTTAGACTATGGTCATGTGGGACCTAGGGGCTGGCCGCTATGAGCTTAACTTAGCACTCCTTACAAGAACATAAAAGAACAATTTTACAAAAAATAACATAACTTTTGCATATAATATCAATTTTTTGTGGTTTGAGAAGTACTGGAAAGATGAATCAGACATCTATTTGATTTCATAGACCATTCATCTAGATTCCACTCCAAAAATTAGGCGCACATGTTCAAAATCAACCTTTTTTTGAACTTCAAATACTCATCTTTTGCATACGAAATTGTTTTTCAGCAATTTTTTTTAAATTTATCAGAAAGACATAAGGAATCTATTTTTGCAATTTATTTTTGCTTTAGACTATCTATTTGATGTGTTTTCCTCACATTTTCAATTTGAGCTTAAAATTAACCTTCACATTTGGATTTGGATCTAAAAAGAAAAGTGTGCTTTAAACCCAAGATCACTTATGTATGCTTTTCTCTTGCACCTTAGGGTGAAATTGAGTGCACCAAAAATAAATGGTTTTATTTTCTTTTTTTAGGAGGCCTTCTTGAGGATTTCATCACCTCAAGGGACAACCTCAACTCCTATGTTCCAATGGAGTATAAATATTGGGAGCTGAATCAAAAAAACACCTCCCTTGGAATTAGAATCTTGTCAATCTTGGTTAATCCCCAAATAACTTTATTCATTTGGGAAGTGAAGCTGGAGGTTTTGGTTACCATCTCCTCCCAATTTTGTGGCATTATTCTCTTTCATCTACGAATTTGTGCCTCATGTACCTTGTGTATACAAAGGGCACCCCTAGTTCAGCTCGTAAAGCCTATTTGAAACTTTTTTGGCCATCTTTTCCTTTGGTGCCTTGTGCCTACAAGGATTAATAATCCCACTTGAGTAGTCTTGTTGGTGTGTCTTATGTGTTTGAATGCTTAAATCATCTTCCCCACTTGAAACCAAAAGGGGAAACACTCATCCAACTTAAACACTGGGAATTTGGTATTTTGAATCATTTTATTCTGTGTTTATATATTAAATAAAAAAATTCATAAAATTAAAAAAATCATAAAACTCAAAAATCCAAAAAAATGAAAAACTAAAAAAATTTTAAAAATAAAAATATTAAAAAAACATTCTTGTTTAAGTCTAGATGTCCTCCAAGTCAAGATTTTTGCATTATCTTCACATAAAAATTTCCATCATCATCATCATCATCATTGCCAGTCAATTAAATTTCCCTTTTCCTTAGTGCTGTAATTTTTGCCTTTGTAAAAGTTCAAGTTGTATATGGAATCTTGAACTTTGAACTTCAAACCTAACGGTTCAAAGTTCAAAGTTCAAAATGCATTTTCCCAAAGGCGTCATGTAAAAGCGTTATCATGGTAAGTCAAGTTAATCGGTCATGGTCACATGTTTTGTTGTAATTGGTAATTTGAATCTTGAACTTTGAACCTTTCCTTTTTATGGTTCAAAGTTCATAATTCAATGTGCACTTTATCAGTCTCTCCTATCAAGTCTTATCCCATGGATTCTCTAGTGTTTTAGTTTGTAAACTCATAGCTTGTCGTTTTGCTTCAAAACTCATAAAGTTTCATGTAAATTTGATAAGGGTCCTCCACCATTGTAAAGTGTGTGTATAGATTAAAGCATTGTGAACCACGTATCTTGAACTCAATATTTATGGTTCAAGGTTTGGAATTCGAGATGCAATAATTACCAAAATAAGAAGGTGCATGTCAAATCTTCGCATATTGACACCGAAATGATTAATAAGACCTAGAGAGTGATGCCAGCTTAGCCCAAGTACTTTTTTTTTACCAAAGTGGAGTGTGTGTAACAAGCTAGTAGTAGTAATTGCGGTAGAAATATTTATTGCATGGCAGTTTTCCCGAGGTGATGGAAATAGAAGTGAAGTGTGTATAATTAAACTCCTTCTCTCTATCTTTTCATTTTGCTTTTCTTATTTTCTGGAGGCGTTTGGGAGTGGCGAGGTAAATTTTTGAGGAGCAGAAGAATGGTGAGTTTTACAGCAAACCTTGGCTCTGTGTTTTCCTTTAGCTTATTTCTTTTATAGGCCAAGAGTTGGGTTCTTTTCTAAATTGGTCCAATGTCTATAGAAGTATTGCTATATTATTTTGCTATTTCTACTTCCAAAGTTAAATTTGTAAAGGAGAACAAGTTTTCTCCCATTAGTAGTTGCTTGCCTAAGATGAGAGACATGACATTGGTAGATGATGACATTAGAGAGATTGTGGAGAGGTTAAGGAAAACCGAAGGTGAAGCAATAGTTACAAGGATTGTAGACAGTGGCCTACTGGAAGCAGCTAGTTTTCTAAAAGTGTTTCCATGCCCTGAGTTAGTGATGGAATGTTGTAACTAGTATAATAGGTCTAATAGATGCATTAATACTGAAAGTGGAAAGGTACTAGTTAACATCAATAGGGAAGTGATAATGGATGCATTTAGGATTCCGTCAATGAAAGTTTATGGAGATTGGAGTATAAAGAAAGCCCTGGCTGATTTTGATCAGAATAAGAGGGAATACATGAATAATATAGCCAGAGATTGGTTATTAAACCCTGAAAAAGGAGGATCTCATTTTCCCAAACCTCTCAGAAAAGACCACATGTTTTGAGAGGTGAGGGATATAACTCTGATGTTGAACAGAATAAAGGGTAACCCAATAGACACTAATTGGGAAGATTGGATATATATCTTCATTTAATCCATTCTAGATGTGGGAAATTATGTTGATTGGGCTAAGATAATTGCGGAGCAGTTGCATGAGAATCTATCCCAACCAGCTTTGGTTTCAAACTTTTTCATGTCTTCATATCTTTTCTACATCCTTTCTATTTGCAGAAATTGGGATGGGTTACCACATGAGGTATGGAGGAATAACATGACTATCTATGAATATTATCCCTTACTCCAGAAAAGAATAAATCCTACAGGTTTCAAAAGGGTACAAGATACCTTCATGTCTAAGATTGTTTTTGAGTTAAGAGGAAAGACCAATTGCTGAATGTCTGAGGAAGCCACAGAATTTGTTAAGATATATGGCATTTTCTACATATAGTTTCCTACTTTTAGCTACTAGAGGGTTGGGGGTTTCAGTGATGAATCTCTAAAATTACCAAGTACTGCCTAGATAAATGTATCCTATTGGAGGTGGGTAGACAACTGTTAATGGTAGAGAAGAAGTATAAAGTCAAAAGAGAAATTGGTGTTTTCTTTCCACTGGAATTCAGGTATTATTGTTTCAGATTAATGCATGATTTTTCTTTCTTGACTAATGAACTAAAGGAGATGAATCTCCAACCTTATTAGCCCAAGAATTACTATGATAGTAAGTAGTTTGTGGAAAATCATTTTAGAGTTGATGCAATGTTCTTACATCATCTAGAGCTAGAGAATTTTTGGGATGACTGCACAGATGAAGTTGAAGTCATGAAAAGATTATGCTCCAAATTTTCCTTAAGGAAAATTGTTACTCTAAAACTACCTTTTAACATTAAAAATATTAAAGATGATGATGAAGAAGATGGGTTGGAATATGGATGCATAGGGTCAGATGCAGAAGTGGTGATCAGAGAGGTCGATTGGAAGAAAAGAGGAGAGGAGAATGTGAGATCCTTGACTGAAGAAGTTTTCAAAAGAATAGAGTAGCTCAAATCCCAACAGAAAAAGAATTAGGGAGCCCCTACAGTTAAAATCAGGAGTCCAAGATTTCCCAAAACTGAACCATCCTTTGTCCCTACTGATAGAATTGAACCATTATTGCCTACAGGTGATACAGGTTCTAGGGAGGCCACTAATATTAAAGACTCATAACCGATTTCTGACAGTTCAATAAAGTTAACAAGGTGCAAAAGTAAAAGGATTGAGAAGGTAGATTCAACCTTTTGCATCATTCTGGATTCGGATACAGAGGAACCTAATATAAGACAATTCAAGAGATTGAAAAGAAATAAAACCCTAGCTATGGATTCTGGATCAAAAGGACTCAGTGGAGATTCAAGTCAGTAGGACCTGACAGCTTTGAATAGCCCAAGCACTGAAATTTCTTTGAAGAATGCAAGTCCAAAAACTCCAAACTGGCTAGAGCTATCAGTGAGCAAAAAGAGGAACATTGTTCCTACTACAGCCCCTGTTGGAGACTTAGTCAGTAAATATCTTGGGAAGTCTCCACGATCAAAGAAACCAAAGGTAGAGTCCATGCTTGATGTGGATCCTAATACAAGTCACTGGGTTGTGGAAATTTTCAAACCAAATTTAGATAAAGTTAGTGCTGAAGTCACAGAGCAAGACTTCAATGTGGAGAAGATAGATCTAGGGGTAGCTTCCAGAGCAGTAGATTTGAAAATCTTGAACTTCGCAAATAAGAAAATTAATCATCGGGTGCTAAAAGATGCAGATGACAAGGCAAAACTAAAGCAGGCCTTGTGTGAAATGGCTAAATATATTCAGCAGCTCCAAAATCCTGTCCCTCAACCCCTGGCAATGGTTCCCCTAAATCTAGATGTGAAATCTCCAGATAACCAAAAGTTTCTGGATCAAGTTCACAAAGATAGGTCTTTATCTAAGGCATTTTACAATTGGATGAAAGAAATTGGTGAAAAGGTCACCCAATTTGCACAGGCCTACGAAGACATAACCAAGAGGTCTTCCCCCTTGGTATCTATTGTTGAAGCTAATGTTAAGCTCTGGGAAGGGAAAAGAGATGGCCTGAAAATTGAAATAGCTAACCTAGATGAAGCCTATGTCTATGGCATAGATAAATTTTTAACTGAGAAAATGATACATGATGTTGACACCAACTTATTGTTTGTTGCTAAAGTCAATGAAGAATGGTGGTGCACACTCTATGATTAGGGTATTGAAGAATCCAGTTAGATACTGAAAACACTGGCATGTGTTGAAGAGGTCCTCAACAATCACATCAATTGCCTTTACAAGCTCATCAAAGATGAAACTAAAATTGAAATTGATGTAGCAGTGATGTAGGAATCTTTACAGAGTGAGCACAAAGCTTGAAGGATGCCAAGGAGCTAGTGACTAAAGATTGCTCAGTCATAGCCAGAGTAGAATCACTAATATTTCTTGGTGATGAGCAGATGAAGACACTTGAAACTAAATTGGAACAGTTATGGAACTGTAAGTACATCTGGGAGCAGAGGCTCAATTTAGTTTCTTTATCGAATCAAGTGATGCTCGAGAAGTTTGCGGTGGCCTTTGAGGAATGGAGCTCCATGCGTAAACCAACCGATGCTACCACGAATAAAGATGCTGAGAAGGACCAATCTGTCAACTAAATCTTTTCATAAGATAGTTCCAAGTTGTTTTAAGTTCTAGTTTCATTTCCTACTTTAAAGGACAATTAGTTATCAAACCAACTATGCCTTGCATGGCTATATATTGAATTTTTGATGACCTTTGAGGGGTTGGTTCTATGGTTTTGTAAAATTGTTTATTTTATAGTTTTATTATGCAATACTTTCTTTGGATATGGCATGGTGAACTAAAAACATATAAATATAATATTGGTTGGTTTATAGCAAATTGGTAGTATTTCTTTTGGATCAGTTGATCTGATAGATGCATGTTTATCTTAGTTTTAGTTGGAATTGAATACATGCTACTGTAATCTATATATGTGTTTTGTGGTTTCCTTCCATCTTTTCTCTTAAATTTTAGTATCTATCGAATCGGCCATTTCAAGAATGAATTTCTATTAATCTCAGTCAGTTGGTTTTAATGAATGAGAAATCTTTCTTAGAATACTAAAATCTTTCAGAGGTCATTTTATATGGAATCTTGAACAACCTTTCTTACTTTAAGGTTAAAAGTATGTATTTAATTCATTCTTTGCAAATAAATGAAATGTCAAGATAGATTTTTATTTAAGGTAGTTGCCCCTTGAATTGTAGAGAGTTCAGTTATGAGTAACTGACTCAACTATGGTATCAATTTTCTTTCTATTTGGGCAAGGAAGTCAAAGAGTATTTGTGTTTTAATAGGAAGGAAAATCTATATACTAACAATCATCATCATCATCATCACCCCCTTAATCATCCTAGTCATCCATCATATCCCAATAATCCCTAATCATCCTAATAATCATCTCCCAATCATCCATAATATTTCATATCACCTCCCTAATCCAATCCAAACATCCATCATCTTATCACAATCATCTCTAATCATCCTCCATAGTCCCATTCATCCTCATCTTCATCATTCTATCTTAAACATCCATAATCATTCTAACTATTTCCCTAATCATCCTAATCACTTCATCCTAGTCATCATATTATTCTTAATTCATTCTAGTTATCCTTCTTATCTTATTGTCCCTAATCTATCTATAATCCATCATTTAGGACTCTAATCCCAATCAATTTTCCTAATCTAATCAAGGTCCCTTGATCCTCATTGTAATCATCCTCCATAATCCACATCAACATCCACTTCCTTAATCCAATCTCATCATTCATCTCTATGTTAATCTCATCATCATATCCTAATCCAATCCTCTAGTCCACCTAGCACCATTATACCCAAGCCTTAATCTAATCCATCTACCCCTTCATCCAAATCAATCACCCATTAGTCATTCATTTATCTCAAAACATCCACCATCTATTTTCCAAAGCTCTTCCATTATCAAACCCAATCATCATCCACATCATCATTTAATACAAATCTAAATCCCACATCTAAACATCATGAATATGGATTGGTTTGACAAAATGGTTAAAGACGTTCAAATATCTATGTCAAACCCCATCCCTCAAACCATACATCCATGCAACCAACCTATTAGTCACACCCATCCAACTCACACCTTCCTCAAAATAATCCAACCCCTGACTACTTCTCAGCCCAACCTACTATATCTCCATTCCACTTCAACATATTATACCCAATCCTCCCATTCCACATCTTCCCCCTACCTTTGACAAGGGAAATCCATCTCATTATCCCTCACCCACATATAATTCCCTTGACAACCAACATATTTCCTCCAACATTTCTAACCTCGTCCAAGAGATTCAAGAACTACAAAACATTGTTCATAGTTTACAAGGTGGGCACCAAAAGAAATATTTTTCCTTTGAGAAGTTATGCCCTTCCCCCTTTGTAAAAATCCATAATCCTCATCTTGTATCTAATCCTAACCATCCACCTAATCCCCCACACATTAATACTAATTCCCAAAACCATGATTTGAATCCCCCATCTAATCCTAAACTTCCACATAATCTTAATCCTCCAAAATCCACATCATATCCATCTTTCAAGTACTTTTATTGTGATTAGATCCAAGGGTTAGCAAAGAAGCCTAAATCCAAACTCTAAATAAATTTGTTCGGTTGCAAAAATTCATGCACCCACCTCCATCCCCTCCAAATAAAGACAATTATTAATTCACTAAGCCTTATGAGACTCTCATTCCTTTGTCTACCCAAGTTGAATCTTCCACATTCAACTCCATCACACCATCCTCACAAGTCCAAACATGCCAAGACCTTGCTCTAAATCATGCTAGCATGGATTCCTCTTATCTAGATCCAAGCATTCCTCCATATTATGATACCTTTCCATCTCAAGATCCAAGCTTTCCATTTACTCCATCTCATGATCCCCTTCCATATCAAGATCCAATCTCCCCTCCTAATTCACCCCATGATCCCTTTCCTAATCAAGATCACAACATCCCTTTTACCCAATCTAATGAATTTCCTCCATGTCAAGATAAAACCACTCCATATCATAGTCTCACTCCATTTCAACAGAAAATTATCCCATAGTCTCTACCTCTCCTCCTCCAACACCTCATGAAGACATTCCTTGTATCCAATCCAATACTTCCCCTTTGTGTCAAGATCGAAGTATCCCATCATGATCTTGTCCCCTCCACCCCATCCCATGACCCCCTTCCATCTCAAGATCCCATCATCCATTCCACTCTGCCATATAATCCTATCCAATGTCAAGATCGAAGTATCCATTCATTTCCATGTCATTATCCAAACCCATCTCAAGATCCTACTATTCATCCTAATTCCCCTCATGATCCTAATCATCCACAAGATCACATCATACCTATCCAATCCATGCATGAATCCCATTCATATAAACTTGGTTCCTCCACCTTTATCCAACATGGCTTCCTCTAAGATCTTATAGTTCCTTCCACCTCCCATCTTCCTCAACATGGACTCACATTTTTTTTCCAAAATAATAAGTATCCCATTGGAAAAATAATTTGTGAGCACATGAATATCAAGGAAAAGGATTGGACCTCCATGAACAAGGCATATTAGAACCCCTTCATATCAAAGAAAATCCAAGTTCATATGGACTTGGCTACGAAGATCATGCTCAAGATACCGGTAACCCTTTCATCCCTTCCAAATCCAAAATCCCTCCATCTATCTAAATCTAAATATTCCCATTCCCTAGCTTCCGAATCCATTTTGGGTCCTTATGTCCAAAACTCCATTCCTTCCTTATCCATATCCATTTTGAATCCTTATATTCCAAAGCCAAGTCCTTCATCCCTTACATCCATATTTTTCAGTCCTTACATACCTCATATCCATCAACTTTACCTCAAAATCCACCACTCCACGCCAAATCCCTAAGCAAGGTCAAGAAAAGCACACATCCTTGAATTCCTTCCACTATTCACTCTCCATTATTCCATCCATAAGCTCTCCAAACCATCCATCCTCATGCACCCATACCATGGCTATTGGAAGAAAATTGGATACCAAACTTAAGAGTCATGAACCCAAAAATCTAAGGATCAACATGTCCTATCAAAAAAACATTCTCAAGATAAAAAAATATGATCGAAAAGAAACAAAAATATGAGTGGCCACAAAGTCCCAAAAAGAAAAACTAAAAAACTAGATGGATTCCCAAGCTACTAATTGAAGCAATGCATCTGAAAGAAAAATCCAAATTGGCATCCAAATTTACAAATCCAAAAGCCTCCTTCACTCATAAGTCTTCAAATCTCCCATCTTACAAATATATTTTGGGTCCTTATGTCCCAAAACCTACATTTGTTACTCCATCATCTCCTCCACAACTTTACCACCATTCAATATTGAAATATCCCCTTAGGATATTTGCCCAAATTTTACCAAATGTTCCATGACAATTTAAGAAAATGATTTACATGCAACTGATTTTTATTTATCTAACAGATTATATTAAAAATCATTTACTATCAGACCAAAATAGATATATGAATACTGCCATTAAAATAGATAAATCATTCAACCTTATTCCCAAAAACATATGAAATACCTCTATCATTGAAAGTATTGTCTTCAAATGAAAAATTGACAAATTTGTCCAACTGTGAACTTCATTGTGAATCCATCAAAGAAATGAATTGGGTTTTTGTCCAATCCACCAAGAAATCCTAAGGTTTTTGTCATCAGGTTTTAGAATGAAATCTTGAAGCTCCAAAAAATCTCCAAGAGAGAATAATAAAACAAACATGATGAGGATGAGCCTCTCAATGTTCTTTTATAGCACATCCCGTGACTCTTCATTTTTCTTTTGTCTATCTCTTGATATTTCCTTTTCTTTATCTCTTTATTATTCCCCTTTAAATTAAAATGACTATTAATTATTCACTAAGCTTCATTAAAGTCATTTTAGTAATTTATTAAATAATTATATTAAATTTTCATTTAATTTGATATAATTTGATAGTTTAAAACTTAATTATTTGATTGACTTATATCATCCCCAAAAGGGGACATTATAGTCCCCCCCTCCCATAGATTGCTTTCCCTCAAGAAATATGCACCTGTATGCTGAAACCAAATGCCCGAATCCCATATCAACCTTAGGAATGTTGTTCTGCCAATCTACTATGCTACTTTGATATAAAAATCACCATTCCTAGAATGGTGAAACCACTCATCAAAATCCCACTGAAGTAAAGCACCAAACATGCCAATGCCAGGATCCCAAAGTATCATGTTGTCACAACTGTCAAATTGAGGAGATAGTAGTATCTCAAGGAGCTATCAATACTGAACAAATCTCCAACTACAAATGATCTCCCATGGAAGTGCATAATACCCATCATAGGCACCCAATAAAATATATCAACCCATTCTAAGCTACTGGTGTAAAAATCAAATTGTTCAAAGGCTAAGGTCAATGCCAACAGTGCAAAGGAGCTAGTACAACAATAATCAATCTAAAATGTCACTGAATACATAGGAATCATGAGTAAAGGAGTAGCCAAAAAACCATCTCCTTTGATCAAATCATACCTACCATCCACCCTCAACCAAGAACTACTCATTCGTTGAACCAAAGAATCCATCTAGCTTATCTGTAGATCAGGATCTAAACTCATGTGTAGGTTGATCAATTAGTGGGCAACAACACTAACTCTAAAAATTAATCCACTACTCCAATCCTATGACCAAACCTCATCAATATGAATTGTACTTGGGTCCCAATATTGAAATAGAAGCAAGCAATTGAGAGGGGGTGAGTTAATTGCTACAAAAAAACCTAAACTTTAAACCCCTTAAAACCCTTAATCACATAAACCAAGTTACTGATTTATAGAAAGTAAAGCATGTAAACATAAATCAGTAAACATCAAACACCACATAACACAAATATTTTTATTATAGAAAGCCAAATAGGGTGAAAACCACAGTAGGGTTGATACCCACAATAAGACTAATACCTTGTTAGAAGCATAGTTTATTTCAATAAAAGGAATGTGCTTGCATTCAGGCACACTGTCAAGAGATCACTACTAAATTCAACCTTGGGAACCCACCCTAAGGAAGTCACATTGACTTACATACAAGTTCATACTACAATCTGATACATAAATGAACTATAAATAGAATCTCTCTATGCATGGTTCAGTTCTTTTGAAGTACAGTTAGATCTCTTGTTGTAATTCTTTTTTCCCCATACAAACAAGAAATTCATCCTCCAGTAGATCGAAAAAACAAACTAAAAAAAAAACTCCTAGTGTCTGCAAAAAAAATATCTCCTATGCAACACGCACATTCAAACTAGGTACTTCATCATATTTACCAAGAATTAGGTCGGAAAAACCTTAGCTTGAAACATTCATATCATAGCGCCAATATCAACCATTAGGATCTCTGCACACTTTCCAAACATGTCTCTAATCCATCTCAAACACCTCAAGATCATAACTGTAACCCTAAAATATTTTACCGATATCACATAAACTATTTTATGATCTTCCTTTAGCATGTCGGCCTAGAACACAAAAACTTTCTTCAAATTCAATGAACTCAGTCACCTTGAACAATGTAAATTGCCAACTCATCAAGCACATAATCCTAGATCATCCTAAGACATTATTTAAGCTCAATCACATAAACATTTTGATCACCCTTTATAGATTTGCCAGTAATTTTTGCCCTCCATCAAGAACATTGTTGTCCCTAAATAAAATACTTGTAATTGCCTTGCGGATTATCAAAATCACAAACCCTTTGAATGGTAGACACATTAATATGTCCTTTACACATTCACAACTGCATGATCAAAGATTGTTTCATACATTCTTGTGTGAAGGCAAACTCTGCAACTCTACAACTTTGTCACACTGTTAAACAATGAATAACCAATATTTATCTATGATGTCATAACTCCACCAAAACATCATGTCAGCATCTAAAACTTTGTGTACATCATGTAGGCAACATCTACATCAATATATGAGGTGTGTTGCTCCTTATCTTTAGTAACCTTTATATGCAACTTGTCTGAACATTCCCTATTACTGGTAAAACTGCATAATAATCATTCATACTATATGATAGACATCTAATCTGTATGAATTGACATGCAAAATTTATGATAAGCACATTGACATCAAATGATAGACATGTTGACATCAATGACAAAACACCCAATTCATCAATGCCCAAATCATGTAATCAATTTCATTCTCATTATTAGAGTCAGAAAGAACTTACTCATCCAACTTGAACAGTGGATTATCAAATGTCTAATCAACATCCACCTCAACGAAAGAATTGTCAACCGACTGAATATTATTCAACTCATACTTAAGTTCTAGCTGGTCCAAAAATTTATCACTTGATCTTTTGGGGGAATTATCCAAATTATAAGTTTGTTGTATGTTGTCAGGTACCTTAATCACTTCCTTAATAAATTCAGTCCTTCCTCTATTTTCCTGTTCCCTAAAATGATTAGCTACGACATTATAATTTCTTACTCCTTGGAGAGTCATCTATTTGTTCTCCAATAGCTCTTGTGTATTCTTAAGCTCCATGATGAGATTATTAGCCTTATACTCCTTTTCCTTCAATTTATCAACATACTCTTTGCCAATCTTTAAGATATGATTCTTCTTTGAAAGTAAACACAAATAATCAAATTTCATTAATTCTAGAGCCACTTTGACCACCTATGAATTTAGAAAATAAAAATCACATTCCATGCCCTTTTGTCTCCTTCCGATTTGAGCCTTCCTGTAGAGATCTTCAATGATCATGTGAGTGTCACCATATTGTACTAAAGTTGCAACAACCATATCATTGGTGATCTTCAACTGATCCTTCAAAGCATGTGTATTAACACCATCATCTAGAAATGCATTTTCTGATTGGTCCTCCAAATCAATCATTGAGTGTCAACCTCTTGGTAATTTTTAGACTCACAAATTAGAAAAACCCTTTGGTCAATAGACAATTCACCATCTACTGCAATAATTTTAGACTTATAGGACAAATTTTCCTCCATCTCTGAATTCATGACCACATCTGTTGTTACATCAAGATTCATTTTCTTCCTTGAAAACATCTTGATATTCCAACATGCTCTCTCCTTGAGTAAAACCATCCTCATAATTATTTTTTATCAACATGACAACTTCCAAGTCACCAATTAAAAATTTTGTATAACCATTATCTATAAATACAATTGAATTCATCTCCTCGTAAGAATTTATGTCATTTTGTTGGAGCCAAATTGTGGAATTTCTACCTTCTTCAATACTGGTCCAAACTTTTTTGGCTAACTTATCTTCCTTATTGTACTTACAAATATGATTAAGTGTCCAAGTCTCCTGTCATGTAAAACAAATTTTCTCTCTTTTCATTTGGTTCTTTTTTGGGGGGGAGACCCTGCAACATATAAGCCCGTTGAGATTAGTTCATTTTCACTCATATGTTTCTTGAATATTTCAATCTTTAGCTTAATCGACCCTTTTGATAGCTCATAAGCCATAGGTGAGATATTATGCTCCTTTCTCCAAATGGACAACAAGCCTAATTACAACCACTTACAAATATCATCATTCTCATCTAAGATTAAAGACATAATAGTTTGCACACAAGCCCTCACATTCTTTGGATGATGCTTCATAATTTCAGTTAAGAAGCATTGAAACATTTGAAGAATCAATTTATCACATTTGAGATCCAGCATAATGATAAATGATATGAATCTTGCCATTATTTCTAAAATCTTAGCCCTCTTATCAAATATAGGAGCTTTGACATCACGTAACCCATGTAGGCTCTCCATAATCAGCTGTAGAACTTTCTTCAATATGTCATCATTATAGGCTGCTACAAGAACTGTTATTCTTATGATCTCATTGCAACAAGAAGCAACTACAAGTCTCACATCTTCACATGGATGTTCCAATAACTTGTGCTAGACTAAAGCAAACATTAAGGGCTACAAAACCCATTTTAGAAGTCTCCAATCTGACTAATCTACTTTAGACAAATATGTGTCTAATTCTTCCAACTTAGAGAGAACACCATTAGGAATTTTCATGGACTTAAATTGTAATCCCATTACCTAGAGCTAATTTCCTACTTTTTCTTTTTACAGGTCCCTTAGCTGATCACCATTGAATGTATCATTGAATTTTTTCGAAAAAATATCACTTTTCTAATCTGCCATTGTCTTCATTTGTTTTACCACTGTAGTATCCACCCTTATTCCTTGCTAGACTTTTTCCCTTCTACCCTCTAGTATTTTGTCAAATAGTTTGTGTGCAAATAGCATAAAGGATTTTGTAGTAACCCACTAGGATATGCCCTCTCAATCTTTTGTTCCAAATGCTTCTAATTTGATAACGATCAATCGCTGTATTTCTGTCTTGAGTTGCATGTTGTTTTCTAGTTTGTTGAATTTAACATTCAAGAGGTCATGTGATTATAGCAATGAATAACAAAACTGAAATTGCATGTTACTGATATACAAGTGGATTCAGAAGTTCGTAAATAAAATGGATTTCAGTACTAGAAATTTCTAACCTGGGTCTAGAATCCACAATCGCAATTACATTCATTAATTTCATAGCTTGATATCTTCAAACTAAAAGAAATGTTAGCAGTAAATTATTCTGAGCAATTTACAATTTTGAGTTGGTCTATGTCACACTTATGAATATGACCTGTCCACAAATCCTAACCCATTATCTTCTAACTATATTATGCTAGCAACATGGAATAAATTTATATATAGCACAATAGATAGTGAGCGTCCAACACCATGTATTTCCATGCAAGCAAGGGAACCCTATGTACTTCTAGTCAAAATGCTGAAGCTGGGTAGAAAATGATGATTGGTATTGCCTATCTCAAAATTCACATGTATTTGTAGAGCAAGCTTAGAAATACATCATCTTACTCATTTGGGAACGCTCGAGCATTGCATAATCAATTATGATCAGTCTGAGAGGTATATATCATGTCTCCTAGAATTTAACTGAACACCAAATATTGTAGAAACCTTTGCACATAGGATATCTCCAGGCAAAAAATCCTACTTCCAGTTCGCTGTAACTAGACCTCTGCCTTCAAACCTTCACGCCAGCTTTGTAAAATCATCACACAACAATGAGTCCATGCACACAAATTCAGATGGAGAAGAGCTATTTCTAAGAAATTATCCAATCGACTTACTAAGAATGAATGAAATTCATTAATCGCACAACAGAAGGAAAATACGAACTTTATTCAACTGACATTTTATCATACCAATATTTTGACCCAGTGGTGAACATATAATTTCTCTCATCTACGACTTATCTTCCCCTTCATTTTATTTCCCCACGACAAGAATAATAACCACGGCACACAAATTCTTGAAGCATATATCAAAATCCCTCAAGAAAACAAAGGTATGGATCACACCTATCAGAATGAAGGCCCACGAAATTAATATAATCCACACCAAAAATCATTCCCGTGAAGGTCTTTGCATGAGAATTATTTCAAACTGATTAATTCTTTATTTCCAATAAATTGTGTTTTCCTTAATGTTTTCAGGGTGACAGCAGAAAGGAATATTCATATTCAACGCTAATACTTTGCCTTTAATACCATTCAAAGGGATTGCACTTTGTCTCCAAGTCTCTGATATTTTTTTAAAATATATTATTTTTTCTGTGAGGACAAATTGTTGCCTTCAAACTATTCACAAGCTTCTGTCAAATAATTATTTTCTTTGTAAATGAATGCTTTTAATGACGTCTACGAGATCAATCAGTCTAAGGGATAAAGAAACTCTCAGTCTTAAACAATTTTCATATTCCTTTCCAACTTCAATTTTTTATAGATCTTGATCAGCAAACCAACAATTTGATTGACCTTATCCTCTTCAAATAAATTGTGCATGTTTTTCAATTTCAAAATGATAAGAAACTTTCAAGATAGTAAGAGACTTTATGCCATAGTAGAAATGATTTCTGTGGAAGAAGAAATCAATAGTCTGCCTCGTATATTTCCAAGACTTCAATTCCTCTATCCCAAAGTCCAACATTTGCTATGAATTCATTTATCAAAAGAGCCTGACTCCTCTTCTTCACAATTTTTTTTTTTCCCTCAAACTTCAACCAAATCAATTCTTATTAAGCAATAGCTGCGCCTCCAGTATTCCCTTCCACGGGCTTAAGAGTTTGTCGTGAAATAATATTACTCACCTCCTATTATGATCAGGCCACAATAACTGAAGTTATGCGGTGATGTCAATGTATTGGAATTTGGGCTTATATCAGAGTCTTCACTGAGTCTGGTTACCATCAATTATAAATTCAGACCATAATCAAATATAAACTTTAGAAAAGCACATTATAAATCCTGCACACACAAGTATTACTTCCTCCCAACTATTAACTCACCAAGTCACTGCTTTATAATATCAGACTTTCTATAATGATGCTCCCAACAATAGCAAAGGCCTAATACTTTTACCCTTAATTTGCCCAATATGAATCTCCGCCAAACTTACATGAACCTGATAATATGCCAATTAAGAGTTGGATATTATATTTTAAAGATTTCAAAACTCTAATGGCCAATGAATTAGTCCACCTATCTTCAAAAAAATATTATGGAAAACATAAAATGTAAACTCCTTTTTTAACCAGTGGTAGCCAAAGTATATATCCAAATATTCTCATGCCCTTGGGCCTCAATATCAAATACACACATTTCACAGGCACATAATACTCGAAATAAAATAATCTTTATTTCTCCATAGAAACATAAGCAATAGAATTACAATTAAGCTACATTTCTTTGTTACTCATAAAAATTTCACAGGTTGGTAGGATACCACTAAAATATCCTCTTATGGATATTTGCCCCAAATCTTATCAAATGTTCTATGACAATTTAAACAAACAATTTACGTGCAAATGATTTTTATTTATCCAATCGATTATATTGAAAATCATTTAATATCATACCAAAATAGAGATATGGATATTGCCATTAAAATGGATAAATCATTCAACCTTATTCCCAAACATATATGAAATACCTCTATCACTGAAAGCATTGTTTTCAGATGAAAACTTCACAAATTTTCCCAGCTGTGAACTTCGTCGTGAAGCCACCAAAGAAATGAATTGGGTTTTCATCCAATCCACCAAGAAATCCTAAAGGTTTTTGTCCTCGAGTTTAAGAATGAAAGTTTGAAGCTCCCAAAAAACTCCAAGAGAGAATAATAAACCAAGCTTGCTGAGAATGAGTCTCTAAGTGTTCTTTTATAGTACATCCTTGTGCCTCTTCGTTTTCCTTCTGTCTGTCTCTTGGTATTCCTTTTCTTTATATTTTTATTACCCCACTTTAAATTAAAATGACTTTATTAATTATTAACTAAGCTCCATTAAAGTCATTTTAGTACTTTATTAAATAATTAAACTAAATCGTCATTTAATTTGATATAGTTTGACAACTTAAAACTTAATTATTTAGTTGACTTCTAATGTCTTGAAAAGGGGGAAATTACAGAAGTGTGTGTCAATGTTGATCTTCCCAACTCCCCCATAAATTTATCCACAAGTCTTCCAACTTACCATCCATTATCAATGTTCATCCCCTATACCTCCATCCCATTAATCCAATCGTATGCATAAATCTTTATCCCTCTCCATACCTCCATCCATTTCATCTCCATTCCCACCATCATACCCACATTTATGAGCATATATATAAAATGCCTTGGTCCATTATAACACATTTTCAATGGATACCATCAATGGAATCAGATGCTTGAGTCCCCCATCTATCCTCCTATTGCATATCCATTGTCCACCAAATCCACTTATATATCCATTCACTTATCCTCATCCCTTTTCACACTATGCTTGGGGGAAAGCTACATCCATACTATCCTACAATCCACATCCTCCATATCCATTATTTATTATCCATTACCCTATCCATGTACATCCTCCTTTCCTATCTTTGATCTTGACTTCCTATCCACTCTCTCCATCTACTATGTATAATCTTATCTTAGTCCATCCCGATTTCCTATGTCTTTGATATTGGCTATCCTATCCATATCTTCCATATCGTATTCTTTATCATATCCATATCCTCCCTATCATATTCCCGAACCTATCCATTCCCTCCATCCACCAACCATCATTCTATCTAAGTTCGTCTTCTAGTTTTCCCATACTTGCTCTTGACTATCCTTTCCATATCTTCCATCTCAAATCCCTCGCCCTCTCCAAATCCATCCAACTTTCCTACTTTTTGATCTTGATACAAAACTAGAGGCACTAAAACATCCATGTAAGATTTGGACAATACAAGCTTGCATTCCCTTCAAGCATTGTGATGAACCTGCCTGGCTCTCAACTGCAAACTAACTTCTTTTTCTATTTTATTTGCAATTTTTTGTATTTTTAATCATATATACTTTTTTTTAATATTTTTCCAAATAGATGAAATAACGACAACAACAATTTTAAATTAATTATAAATCTCACAGAAAGATCAAATTCATTACTTGTAAACATTCAAGAGAAATACAAATCAATGTAGATGGCACCTTTAATGTAAAAATGATTGCAGACCATCACCAAACAAGCCTCTACATGAGACGTCAGCCTCTAATCCAAAACGCAACCTTCAGCATACTTGATGGAGCATATAATTGAAGTTCCCAACCTCCATTAAGTTAACATAGCAACCTCCAAAGATATCGCAACCTTCCAAAGATATCTCAGTCACTACAAACACAAGTGCGATCTCCAAATGAGTAATCGCAACCACTAAAATAACATTGGCTATCTTCAAAGAATGAAACATAGCCCCACAAAAAGGAGTTGTGGCCACCAATGCTAATCTAATACTTTCATATGAATCAAATTTCCTTCAATATTACCCTCAACAAATCTGCTGGCATTCACAAACAAATTTCTAACACAATTCATTGGTTAAATTTGACCAACTCAAAGTGTTTTCTCTCCTGGTAAAATCACAACACTTCAAAGAAAAACTCCAAACCCTTGTTCCACACACAATTTTAATTTCTCTTCACAAGTCTTCAAAAGCATGAAATAATAATCATCATAGGTAGAGAATTTCAAATTCTCCCAAGGCAATATAATGAAACATTAAAATAAGGCTTCTTCTTCACACTTTTCATATAAGAAGCTTCAACCTTACACCATCAAATTATAACATGAAATTAAATTAAAGCAAGCTTAATTTAATAACCCCAAATATAATTAAATTCTCTGACAACAACATTCTGAACCCACACTGCCCTGCCAGGAATAGTTACCAGATAAAATTAGACTTGCTAAAAATAGCAAATCCCTCAAACTAGAGATTTTGCAAAAGCAATCCCAACTCAACTGAAACCAATGCATAGGCACCCTGCTAAACATAGCAATCATGACGATCGCCACTAATAAACACTTACTATAAACAGTAAGTCTGTCAAATTGACTCTAACGAAGAGCAATCCTGACATCTCAGACCTCCAGAGTGGTAACTGACCACTGGCTCTGCCAAACAACCCCCTCCAACATCCTGATTAGCTTACGAGGGTCATAGAAATAAGCTAATCTCATGAGCCTAAAACGGGGACATTACATGCATGTCCATTAGACACTATCTATCCATGTCATACATCCTTTATCCACCATCTCTTCATTCTCCATTATCCTACCTCTAGTGTGGGGGCATTCAACTCCTTTGCAACATAGTCCTTGGATACTCATCCACCTATTCCCCGAGCTTTAGTCATCCATATCCTATCACTATCTATACAATAAATCCCTCTATCTCTTATCCACACAATGTCTCCATCCTTCCATCATTTATCATGCCTTGGTTCTCCCTTGTCATTGGTCCCAATACATTCTATCCTTTATCCATCTTCTACTCCAATATCGTCCAATCCATTTATCCTTCTCCCATCCTATTCAAACCATCTTATCCTCCACTCCTATCCCATCCAATCCATTTATCATTCTCTCATCCTATTCAAACCATCGTATCCTCCACTCTTATCCTATCCAATCCATTTATCCTCATTCCATCCCATTCCATCCATTTATCGTTTATCCATCTTTTAATCTAATCTCATCCCATCTATTATCCTCCTCCAATCTTATCCATCATTTATCCTCCAATCCCATTCTATCCAACCCAATTATCCAAAAATCCCAAATCAGTCCAAACAAGTGCAATCAATACCAATCCATGCAATCCAACCTTTGCAATCTAGCACATAATCCTTAATCAATATATTAATCCATCATCTTGATCCAAATCAGTTGATAATCCTTTGATCAACTTTTAATCAAATCATGATCATGGAATGTATCCTTCCCAATGTTGGATGTGAATTTTTCTTATCATTAACTTTGCCATCCTCGTCAATCAATCAATCAGTTTTCAGCTTGACTAGGAACAAAATTTTGGTTTTCTTTTGGTTTGTTGTGCACACTTTCTTGTTGCTTGTATGTGTTAGTATTATTTGCATTTATCACATGTCTTTGCATTCTATTGCCACAAAGACACCACGGTCATTTATATCATGGTGTTATAAGGCATATGGTTGTATTTAACCATTTTTATCTGCACATACTTGGCACATTGTCATCTTGGCTCCTTATACCTTGGTGCATAATGTCAAGTGAAATGTCAAACCTAGGTTGCTCATACCACTGCAATATGGCTTCCCTCTAGTCTTTTGTTCATCATCCATTCCATACTCCTATCTATTTCGAGTGCACACTCATGTTCTTGAAACCCACCTATCCTTTTGAGAGGGAATACCACTACCTCTTCGTCATCCTTCTTCATCCTACCAATGACTGGTGTATCATGCTACTAATCTTATCCATTTATCCACTATGTTTTAATCTTCTTTGATATAACATCACTTCATGATGCTATATTAAAGGACAAAATGTAAACATCTACATGTGTCCACACATGAACACAATTGACCTTATCTTATCTTAGTCAATTAAATAAATATTTATTATTTATTTAATAAGTATTTATCTTTACCATACCTTAATTGAATAAATTTATATTTATTTAATTAAATTTAGCATTTGCCTTTATCTCTTACCTTTAATTAAATAAATTTATATTTATTTAATCTTAGCCTATTCCTCCTAAAGTTTAATTAATCCTAATAAATTAAGCCAAACCTACATCCATAATAGCATCATTTCCCCTAAATTCAACCCACAAATTAATCTTAGATTAATTAGCATAATACCATGATTCCTAACTTCATTAATATTTCTTACAATTTAAAATTGTCTTACACGTGAGCACATTCCTTGAATTTTAAATTGTCTCCACTTATAGCTACTCTAACCTACATGTGTACCCACCTTGAGCCGCCCTACTCTTAAATCTTTGTCCCACACTTGTCATTCTCATTCTTTTCCCAATGTTTGTTCACACGTGTGAGCACAGTAAGCCCTTCACATCCCTTCCCCTTGTGACACTTGTTACAAGGAGAAGCCTTCAATCCATGCATTTTCCTTGAATCAATCCCCACTGTCTATTCATCATTCAATCTTGTTAAGGTTTTTAGGATCATTGCAAATGTAATAGCACTCGTGATTGTATGTGTTTTCCAAATGCAACAATCTCTTGCACTTATATTGAGAATGAACCAAGAAGAGACTCATAGTGTTTATACGATTGAAGCTACAAAACATCAACACTCACTCTTAACCAAGGAAGATTAAACACATGATTAGGATTAGAAGATATCATTTACCGTGATATCAGAGATATGATCTGACTAGGAATATTAAGTCAAATTATATTCACCATAACTCATAGATTCATAAGAATATCTCATGATATTGAGAGTATTGACCATAGAATATCAAGTCGCATGATATTCATCAAGTACTCAAAAAGAATGTGAAAAGATATATTACCTTAATGTAATATCAGAGTTTATAGAGATATCATCTCATGAAATTAGGAGTAATGGCCACAGAATATAAAGTCACATGATATTCACCATGTACTCAGAGTACTGACCTACCAACATCAAGTCTCATGATGTCCACCAGGTACTCAACAAATATTTTAGATATCACCTCAATATGATAGCTGAGATATGGTCTGACCAAGAATATCAAGTCTCATAATATTCACCATGACTCCAAAAATATTTTAGATATCACCTCAATATGATATCAGAGATATGGTTTGGCCAAGAATATCAAGTCTCGTGATATTCACCATAACTCAAAAATTTCCATAGTTAATGTATCCTTAATGCAAGGTATCATCTATTGCGATCTATTTCAGCCATCACACAATGTCTATCACAATAGAAGGTCAATGGTCTGTATAAGGAGCTGAATCCACCATGCAAGAAATCATCTATTGTAATTTGTTTCAGCCATCACACGATGTCTATCATAATAGAAGGTCAATGGTCTCTTTAAGGAACGGAATCCACCATGCAAGAAATCATCTATTGTGATCTGTTTCAGCCATCACACGATGTCTATCACTATAGAAGGTCAATGGTCTATTTAAGGAACTGAATCCACCATGCAGGAAATCATCTATTGTGATCTGTTTCAGCCATCACACGATGTCTATCACAATAGAAGGTCAAGTTATCGTAAGATCATCACCTTTCAATAACTCTTACAAATACAAGTGATAATCATTTGGAAGTCGTCACTTCCTCATGATTTACACAGGCCCCATATAAGCATTCATAATTCAGTCATCTGACGGTTTGTACATTGGAGAGTCCATATCGATATGGTCTACTCCCTCTAAATCAATATGACCGAGATTATCAAAAGTTGATTTAATCATATCCTCTATCTGCTCCCTTTGAAGCTCAAGTTCTTGTATCAACCTCTTGTCCTCTTTTGAAATGTCAAACTCCCTCTGCGTCTGGTCTCAATCATCAATTTGTTTGCAAGAATTAAGTTCTTTCTTCCTTGAATGCAATTTTCTTGTGCTTTTGTCCTGAAGGTATGTCAAAGAGAGATTACAAATAGCTCGCTAAACTATCTCAACCGAAAATGCCAATGATAGAAGCATACAAGATTTTGCTAACCAATAGTATAGCATGAATTACAAACTTAAAAATTATGTACATTAATAAAACATGGAATACTTATCTTTTATAAATTTCAATTATTTCATTCGGTAAGGTGAGCCCATATAGAAAATATCACGCAAATTCACAGAATGATGTTGCCTTTCTCAAACATTACCAAAATTCTTCACATGACCTGTTTTGAATATCCAAAGGTTCTAAACACTATGACAAACTTTAATCTAATCGGATCTCCCTTCAAGCGGTTAGGCTTTGAAAGAAGGAACCTCACTCTTTTACTGTCTATATACATCAAATCAGAAAACACCTTATCAAATTATTTGAAAGACATCTTCCCTTTATGGATGGTTCAAATGTGAATGTAACATTGGTTATTATTCTCCCCACAATGCAAAATTCTCACTCTTATATCGTTGAAAAATACTTATATCTTCTTTTAAAAAGACTTGACTGCTCCAAGAGAGGTGACACTCGATAATTAATGCTTGCTTTCTAGAAAGAGACACCCTTCTGAACAAATCAGATTTCGCATAGAACCATACACAGTCGGTCATAATTTTTGAACTTGACACTTTTTAGCCAATCGCTCCGGTGAGAGTCTTCTAAATTTGTTTATCACCAACATATCCAAAATTTGGAAAAATCCAATAGTGTATTTGAGAGATATGGTCCACGTACTGAGACTGTATTTTTTGAGATAGTCACACATTCACCATCAACAAACTACTCTCTTACATTTGCAACTTGACTCTAATACCATGTTAAGGTTTTTAGGATCATTGCAAATGTAATAGCAATCCTGATTGTATGTGTTTTCCAAATGCAACAATCTCTTGCATTTATATTGAGAATGAGCCAAGAAGAGACATGTCCCTTCATGGGACATGTCTATTCATTATTATGTAATTAATATAATGACAATTATGATTATATATATACATATCTTTACTAGTATTGACTCATAATGTTTATATGACTAAAGCTACAAAACATCAACACATCTTAGCCCTTGATTTCTCTCATAAAAAATCTATAAATTAAGGTATTTTCTCTTATTCAACATCACATTTTTATATACATTGTTATGCTACCGGACTAACGAGTAACCACATTTCTTCATCATCCACACTTATTTTTTAAGGTTTGCATGGTCTTGTTGATTAGGTTAAGTGTCTATGTGTAATCTCTCTTTCAACATTTGCGTGCATATTATTAATACATTGTTTTGAAGTTTGCATGTTAATGTTTGAATAGGCTTAGTTCATAGGCATTTTCTCTTTTATGACATTTTCATGCAATACAAGTACATTTTGCAATCTACATGATCATTTTATGGGGATACTACTCAATCACTATGCGTTAAGAACATATTGAACTCTAAAATGCTTTCAGCCCAAGTATTACAAGGCAATAAGATGAAAAAATAATGGGTGATTTCAACAGAATAGAAAAAAATGGATGCTCCTTTGGCTTTAACTTAAAATCGAAATAGTTTGTATATGCTGAACAATTATTCACCATAATGGTAAATATTAGGTAGGTAAATGGCTTTCTACTATCCAAGTGCATATCATAGGTCAAAAACTAGTTGTGGAAGCCAGCGTTCTATAATCCTGAAAGCTGATCATGCTATAGATGAGGATTTACAATTGATCATTAGCTCAAGAATTGTACATCTATCAAAGTACTATTACACATGGAGCTTCAAAGCTAGTGTCTGTAAATGTTCTATTGGATTCTCTAAAAAATTGGGTATGCTCTTCAAAGAGACTTGAACAAATCATTAGGAAGGAGAAATGTCCAGGACAATTACGAACTCTAAAATATTGATGCATACAACCAGGTTCACAGAAATTCATTACAATAACTGGATGGTAAGAGTATGACATATATATTCCATGGAACCTTGCAATACTCCCACGCACAATGTCTTGTCTCTTCTTATTCTGTGAGTTCAATCACCACGAACACCAATTTAACTTCAAACATGAGTAATCTTTATAAGAGTACCCATAAAAGGATAGAAATGATTAAGTGCCTCTTTCAAAACCAGTTTGATGATGTAAAATCTCTAAAGCTGCGGAGATAATTCTCTATCTCTTTCCTTGACTTTTCCCATTCTATTCTCTCAAGAAGAACATCAGGACTGTCTCGTGACTCCTGCAATTACAATGTCAAGGCCTTTTAGGGAGAAGTTACTGGGGTGCAAGAACTGAATTATAAAATAAGAAAAAAACTGGACTTGCTGGGATTAAAACTACCTTCATGGTCAAAACTGAATAAGAAGTAAAGGTAGAGTAGACATTTGAAACCAATAAATTATGTGGTTAAGAGCAGGATTACTTCAAATTAAGATAATTAAGAAAGAAAGTTAGAGTAGGCATTTGAAACAAATAAATAATGCGGTTAAAAGCAGGTTTACTTCAAGTTCAGATAACTAAGAGAAAAAAAATGAGTTACATACCACTGGAATGATTTTAAATGAGGTTCCCTGATCACGAACTATGAGTGTTTCCTTCCTCCTGTCACGGTTCTTGCCTCCCGCCACAGTAACCTAAATATGAAGAGAGATATCCAGCAACCACAAACTTTAACCATAAAGGACTAGAGCATGGTCCAAAGATTATTTGCTTTACTAGTTTAACTTAAAGATGACCTGCTCACAAAGACTTAAGTCCATAACAGTCAAACACAACTATTTCATATTCATCTATATTAACCACACATTAAATCAGAAGAACTATGCTGACAGATTAAGAATTCACATTAACGCATCAAATACCAACTGTGCAACCAATCATTTTTGCAGCAGCTTAGTTCATATTTAAGAAAATGAAGGGGCGCATTGTTATCACCATCTTGCAAGATTGTTTTCCAAAATTGACACCGTGTTTACTTGCCATGCCACAATTCAATAATAGATAGAAGATGTTGGAGGTATGCGTACTATACTTTTAGCAACTCTAAGTTCTGTATACCTGCTACTATTTGCCAAAAAAGGCTTTCCAGAGTGATTCAAATTTCCTGAGAATATTTTTTATTTACAAGTGTAGAATGTAATTTGGAGAGCTGCCCATAACCTGAATGGTTTGCCCTTTAGCAGGGATATGTTCTACTCTTTGATTCCATGACAATGGAACTAGTGCACTATATTCTCAGTACCATGCCTTATTACCTCCATTTTCTCAATTTACAAGATTTCTTTTATCAAAGGATTGCATCCGCAATCTTCATTTTCTGCAGCAAGTGTAGACATCTCCAAACCTATTCCCTTCAACATCACTACATAATTGGATTCTGTGTTTTAAAATCTGATCATTTCAAATAGACTATTATCAAATAACTGCTCATGAATGTAAATCTTATTTTCACAATAAAGTCAAAGCTAATTCTAGAATTAACCAAGGATAAGTTAGATCTCCACAAGTCTCAGCACAGGAAGAGAATCAAAGAGGTCAATGTTTATATCTCAGGGAGATCATGGGAAAATGTACAAAAGAAAATCGCCAAGCTACTTGGAGATTCCAAACAAAGCTATATTTATCCTACAAGGCAATCAAACTGACCAATGAACCACAAGCATGCTCAACAGGAAGCCCAAACAGTTCAGGTCCTAGGTAATGAAGAAATGCCTGAACACATCATTTGGAACAAGGTGCTGTTATTCTCTTCTGTGAGAAGTTCAAATACAGTTTAAAATGTTACCTGCAGCTGTCTAATTTAGTTACAAAGTTTGACGACAGTCAGATGTATCTTAAATAGTCTTTTTTAAAGAAAGGGGAAAGTCCGCTATGTAATTAGATCACCTAAGAAGCTTGTGAACTAGTTTTCAAACTCCAATTACTTGTGCAATCACTGTTTGTTAATTTCAATTTACCTATGTAAAGGCCAAATTTCTTAGGAAGTCATCAAGAACTGACAGTAACATATTCCAGTTAATTGATATTGAGTTATCTACTTTCAGATCAATCATGGATGGATAATGTCAACCCTCTTCACATAAATGAATTCCAATGAAGGAATATGGCTAGTCCTCTTCAAATATGACCTCCACATCCTCCCAAGCCAAACTCAAAAACAAAGACATGATAATGATAACTCCATCGGATCACCCACACACCCAAAGCTTACCTGGCAACTCGGAGAGTACTCGCAGAGTTTGCAAACTATGGTTGCAGCGCCCTTCGACATATTTATATGTGGTGTACGAATGAAGACGGTAACATGCTCATCTTGGTAGATATGTATGTAAAATGGGTAAGCATTGTAATACCCCAAAAATGGGCTATATGTTCATTAACCTCCTATATCGACACATCGAACGAAATTGACATCAAAGTCCTAACCAAAGGCACATCGGCACATCATCGAATCCGAATTGATTATCTTAAATTCTGCATTGGGGAATATTTCTAGTAATATTCCTAATCATCATAATTATCTTTGATTTAATGATTATTTGGCGATAAATCCTATTTATCCTAAAGTTTAATTAATTGAATATTCTCAATATTTAATTAATTAAGTTTAATTCTGCCACTTAATTATTTAATTGAATTTAATTATATTTATTCCTAATTATTATTATTTAAATTTGACAATAAATCAAAATTCCTATCATTAATTGATTAAATTTTTATTTAATTAATTAAAGCAAGTTGTCATATTTGATGATATTATTTTTTAATAAAAGTTTGATTAAATGATTGATTAATCTATAAATCAATTGTTTTATTTTTCAAAATCAGTTAAGTTGAGAATAAATCACTTTATTTATTTATTAATTCATAATTATCCATGTGCACAATCAAAGAGCAATTAAACTCCAAATCAGAAAATCAATGCAAGTTATTGACTTTTTGGAACTCAACATCCTTTTGGAGTCCAAAAAGCTGATCTAAACTCTAATTTGAGTTAAAAAGTAGTTTTTGCATGCTTTTGCATAATTTTGAGAATTAACTATCTTTCATGATCAAATAACTCAAAAATCAAGATGAGTTTATCTAAGTGATTTATGGCTTTTCCATGCATTTTCAAAGCCCAAGATTTTTATAAAATCAAGGCTCAGCTCTTCATAATTCATCTCTCAAATCCACAAGAATTGCATAATCACGTTGGAGAATTGAAATTGGAAGAATCAAAGCTTCTTGCGAATCAACAAATTTTGTGAGATCAATTTGGTTTTTACATTCATTTAGTTTTCATATCATATCATTGTTAGATCAATTCATAGCATATCAGTTTTTACATATCATAGATTTCATATCAAGTTTTTATCATTCTTATTGCATCTAAAATCCAAAAAAAATAGATTAATTGCATATATTTCATATAAGTTTTGCATTCAAATCCTTCGTTTAGGTGTCGTCAAGGTCACTGATCTCGATAACAATCTGAGAACATCATACTCGCACCTATTAGAAGGCAGTAAATCCTCTGGTTAGTTTAGCTTTCAATTCATTGCACGATTTCGTTTTTGCTAACTTCTAATGTTTTACTGAAGTGTTGTGTCAACAGATCAGGTACAATTTTCACACACACATTTCTGGCGCCCACCGTGGGGCAACCCACCTTTACATGCTGGTTTTGATTTTTTTTTTGGAGCTAAAGCCCTAAAGTTTCAAAGATTTAATTTTATCTCTCAAACGGCTTGGAGTTTTGCTCTAAAAATTTTTTTGTAGGTTGGACACATATCAGAGAAGCTACAGTAAAAAATTCAAAATTTTCTAAGATGTTTTGAATTTTTAATAATTTTTTCTTGAAATTCCGGAAAAAATTAATATCTGACACAAATCAGCATATTTTTCGGAAATTTTTATATTTTCGGAAAGCTCTTTAAATTCTACAGGGGGTCCATTCTTTGTGTTTTAAATTTGGACGCAATATAATAGCTCAAATAGTCAATTTACAAAAACTGGTCTGTTTTGATAAAACGGGTCTCTAGGGCACAAATGAAGAGATTTTTCTAAAATTTTTACATTTTTGGAAAGCTCTTTATTTTTTAGCAGGGGTCTCTGTTTTGAATTTCTATTTTTGTGGTCAAAATCATAAAAAAAAAATCAGATCTTGTTGACTAGGTCAAATGCAGCAAAAAAAATAAAATTTTGTGATGGGTATGCACTTATTTTTTTTTACATGGTTCAATGAATGATATGAGTTGTCATTTGGGTTAATTGCTGGTTATTATTGCTGATAATAATTGATTTTTAGAACTAACCCTATGGTTTTCATAAGTTGAATATATGTTGCATATCTTGTTTGCTTGTTGGAGAGTTCGTCACTTGCTTGTATGAAAAAGCTCAACAAGAATTGCTAAAAATCAGGTAAAATCTACTAAGCGCGTTGTGAGGATCCCAAGTATTCTCCTTCATCTAATAACATTTCGATTTGGACTTAAAATAAATCTCTTGTGTCTGGCTTGTGTGCATCTTTTCATGCTTTTGTCTATTTCTACACACTTGCATAATTGATACTAGGTTGTGACCCCTTAAGGATTCATTAAGTAGTCTTAGATACTTGTGATTGATCTTGATTGCTATCTTGGGTTATTGGACTCGCTAATCCGCCGACCCCTCGTTCCACCCCGTGGTTGCAAGGTCAGTGCCACATTAAAGGGGAGGGGTCAATAGTACAGAAGCGTTAAGTGTTCCACTTGGCAACCCATTTATGCTTTTAGGAACTCACTTGTTTTCTAAGTTGGGGACTCGTTTTCAGCTTATGTGAGGTGTTAAGTGTTCCACCTTGTGGACTCATCTCATATTCGCTTTAAGCATTAAGTATTTCTCTTTCTGCTTTTTGGGTACTTTTGGTAGATTTGCTTTTTGGAAACATACATCTGTGCTCACATAGAATTAGGCCCTATGAATACTATTCGTGATTCTTGAGAGATTGGATTCCCAGCAAAATCTTTCTTGACGACAGAATCCTTGTAGGTAGGGAGGATACTTAGTGCGTTCCACATTCAACTTGGTTAGTGCGTCTTCTCTTATTGATCGATACATTCTCTCCCAGGAGAGGTTGATAGATCATGTGGGGTTGACATCACGAGCTTTGGTGAATCAAAATTGGTTAGTGTGCCTTCTCTTATTGATCGATACATTCTCTCCCCGAAGAGGTTGATAGATCACGTGGAGTTGACATTATAGACCTTGGTGAAGCAAAACTTTGTCTTAGCGTGTCGGATTTATCTGTCTGCTTTGTTTGGGTTAAAAGTGAAAAGGCGTCAAAAACCTTGGATCTAGAGTCAAGTCCCCTTGTGGTACAATACTGTGAGTCATCTTTAGAGAGAGTTAACCATAGCGGACACTCCCTTCACAAGGCAAACTGCGTTGACGGAACCTCAAGCGATAATAGCCATTTTCGCCGTGGTAGTGACAGCCGCTATATAAATGTCCTTGTGGAAAAAATCTTCACAAGTGTGGTTCATTGTTGGGTTGTCAGATCTCCCTAGCAGCTTTTGAAGATTAAGTTCTCGGACTGTGTCAAAACCCTGGTGCGCCGGGATTGGAGTTCACCCCTTTGGATCATAAAAGTTGCAGAGTCAAACCATTACTAAAAACCCTAGTGAGGCCAAATTTTCATTTTCTAGGGTATATGTGCGTTATTGCAAAACATTTTTGGAACATACACAATTAGCGCTTCTGAGGATTAGAATGAATAAGTCACTTGATTGTTCATGCGCAAGGTTGCTTTTTCCCTTGTTCATTGTTTTCAGACATGCTTGATATCACTTGTTTGCTATTTTGCGTGCTTGTTTATCTATCTGGTTATTGAAAACGAACAAATCTGTTACAATTCTCAAATCTGGACAGTACAATTTGCAAACAAGTTGAAACTGAAAACCCTAAATTTGCAAAATTTGAAGTGAAATTCTTTTCTAAAGTCAAAAGTCATCTCAGGAGGTTAGAAAGTCATACGAGTTTCTATCAAATGTCATTTCATTACTGCCCAACTATCGTATGGTAAAGAACCTAGTGTCGTACGAGTCTTTCTGCCAGTCAAATTCCAAAAGTCAAATCCTGCTAGCAACTGTCGTACAAGTTTTGCAACTGTCGTTTCGTGGCATACCCACTGTCGTATGAGTCTACAGAGTGTCCTTTGGAAAAAATTTTGAAAGTTGTCAAAAAATTGTCAGAATTGCCAGATATTTAGCTTTTTCAGCCTATTTCTAGAATCTGTCGATCAAATCACCGTGTCAGGAATAGAGCAGTAACTATTGAGAATCAATACACATGTCTCAAAGAATCAGTACACATGAGGAAGAAGCTCTAATCATCGCTATGATGAAACAAATGCATGCTATGCAAGTTGAACTTAACAATCTTAACAAAGAAAAGGAACCTAAAGAGTTCTCTATGGAAGCTCTATGTCCTTTTTCATTTGATAAAGACTTGTACATGTCACCATGCCCCCGGACAAAATTTGAGCAATGTGATAATCCTTATGATACCTCTTCCACGAAAAGTGACACATCCATCTTTGGAGACTATGATGACTATGATGATGGACAATAATGTGATACCTATGACACCTCTGTTCTTAAGAGTCATCCTCATCGTGTGTTCTTGCTTACTAGAAATGGGATGTCACATTGGATAGATCGTGATGGTGATCCACATGATTCTGATTTTAAAAAAGACTTTGATGATTTTTGTGAACAATACCTTGATTATGATCCATCTACTACTGCTGAGGACTATAAAATGCATCGTGCTAGCTTGAAGCATCAATACTACAAGGATCTCTCCTCTAAGAACTCTCATGCTGAAAATAAAGATTACACTCTCAAGAAAGATCATGTTAATGCTGAACCTTTGTTTTGTGATGGTTCCCTTCCATCCCTTACTTCCTCCAATAACCATCCACTTCCTAAAGCTTCCAAGTCTTCCAAATCTTTCACAAATCCTTCATCCACCAAAGGTCCTAATACTTTTCATGCAGTTTCCTATAGTTATCCTCAAGGGCTACCCCTTAAAAAAACTCAAGCTAACCTTCACTTGGCTACCAATACTTTCAATAATGCTAAACCTAAAGAGCCTAAGCCTTCATATGCTATAATTCCTACTTCAGCTAGTCCTCCACCATCTCTTCCAAAGTCTTCCATACAATCCCAACATGCTTCCTTGTCCTTAGAAGTGGCTCCATGTCAAGAGGACTCCAGAAATGATAAAGAAAAGAACATAAAGAAAGATCAAGATCAAGAACCCTCCATGTCGTCCACTCCTTTTCACGATGTCTCTTATCCGTCTCAGGGTTCTTTTGATCCTGCACACCCTTTTTCATGCATTCCACCATGTCTTAAGTCTTCTCCTAAGCAAGATCAAGCTACTACTTACACTGTTGAGCTTATTGACAATCAAAATAACCTTACTACACTTGCGCTTTCCAAAGATGATACTTCCATTAAGGTTGGTAAAAATGGTGTTGTTAATTCCAATGTTAAGCCTATTGAAAATCAAGAGAAAAATTATGCGCTTATGCTATCCAAAGATCCTTGTCAAGATCAAAGTCTTCCTTCTTATTCTACCACTCCATGTTCGTTTCCACTTTCTACTCTTCCTAAGTCTTTGCAAGCTTTGAACAATCCTATCAAAGAAGGTGCTTATATTCAAGATGTCCACGATTCTATTGAAAATCCTAATGCTCACTCTAAAGATGTTGATGTCCTTGGTTGTCATATAAATGTTGATGAACTTGTTGATTATCCTTTTGCGTCTTCCACTTCCATCCTTGGGCCTCTTCCACCACTACTAAGGGCTTCACGCCTTCCTTCCATCTTGGGTCCTTATGTCCCTTCACTTTCCCCTCCTAACTCTCCTAATTTTCCATCCATCTTGGGTCCTTACATCCCTCCATCTCCCATCTTTCCTCTAGATCAACATAGATGCACACCCTTGAATCCTTTTCATCCACCCACCCATCTAAACCAGTCATATCCTCCTTCCACAAGTCCCAAGTCTTTTGGAAGTAATTTGAATGTTCAATACAAAAAAAGAAGCAATACAAGAATCCATCAAAAAGAGAAGATCACCATGTCTCCTCTAAACGACATTGAAGCATAAAGTCAAAAGAGATATCTAAGAAAAAAATACAAGACAAGTATGGGTTCTAAAATCCATCATTAAAGATATTTTCTCTAGATCATCAAAAAGAAATGAAAAGCCTACAGCTATATGGATTCCAAAGTCTCTCTTGAAAGAGTCTGGTGTTGAGCAAAAAGTGAAGTTGACATTCAAGCTTCCAAAGACTTCCACTTCATCTTCTTCCAAAAATATTCTTCCATTTCATGCGCCTAAACTACAACCTCTGCTATCTATTCGCCATATTCTTTCACGTATTCTTTCATTCACGTTTCCTCCATCCTCTCGCCACCCTTCAAGGTGTGTGTTGATGTTGATCTTGCCTTCCTTTCCATCTACCCTTTCACGATCCTTCCATTCATTATCCTTCTACCTTTTATCTTTTTTCCTCATTTTCCTATTCCTCTTATCTTCCAACCTCACTCAGTTTACATAAAACCTTATCCTCCATTTTCTCTTCCATCTTCCTTTCCCTATCAGCATCTTTGAGCATATCATTTTGAATCCTTGGCATATCATGGTTTATCATTTCAAGGAGCATTATCTAAAAAGCTTGCCTTCCTCCAAGAAAAAAAAAAATGAAAAAAAAATGAAAATGTGCCTTGGTGAAAACCTGGAAACAGGTGCCTTGGTAGCAAAAGTAAAAAGAAATAAATTCGTTTTATAGTGAAAACCACTCCCTTGTGGCGCCTTGGATAAGTACTGTGATGAAAACCTGGCAATCAGGCATCATGCGTAGTTCTTCTACATATTTCATCCATTCCATCTTCTCTCTCTGATCTTGACAATGTTGATCAATACACGAACATTTAGCTATCTTGTGAGCTATCTTACAGTGATCTTGCTTTCATTTCTTTCATGTTTAGCCTTCATATCTATCGCTATCCTTTTCCCTTTTGGTCTTGATCTAATAAAAAAAATTTATAAAAAAAAAAGAAAAAGAAAGAAAGAGTAAAACACAGTGCTATGAAGCCTCTTGACATGTCTACTCTTTTGGACTACATCCTTTCCTTCTTTGGCATTACGTTTTTGTGACTTATCCTATGCTGGCTTTTCATTGCTTGTCCAAATGTGCTTTACATGACAAATTTTCCCTATCTTGGGTATTCTTGAGGAGTTTTCCCTTGAGGATTTCTTTCCTTCATTCTCCTTCATTCTCCTTCATTCTCTTGTCTTCCAACTCTTCCACCAACTTGCTAATCCCTCTTGTTCTCCACCTTGTTAGACATTGGGACTGCATGATATGATCTTGCTTGGGAGTTTGCAATAGAAAAATATGCTATCAAGTATACCAAGTATCAGAACAAGTATCATAACGCCTATTGGGGCTACACCTTTTGCTTTAGTCTATGGGTCTGAAGTAGTACTACCTATTGAGGTCGAAATCCCATCACTAAGAATCAGAATGCATGGTCTAGTAACTGATGATGACTACAGAGTGTCTAGGTTGCAAGAACTTAAACTACTAGATGAGCGCAGACAAGCAGCGTATGATCATCTCAGAGTATATCAGAAGAGAATGTTTAGAGGCTACAACAAGAAAGTCAGACATAGAGAATTTCAAGTTAGTGATCTAGTCTTGAGAGAAAATCTTAAAAATCAATCACATTGAGAATGCAAGGGGAAGTTTGAACCCAACTGGCTAGGTCCCTTTGTAATCACTGCTACTTTTGGTTCTGGTGCCTATCAACTCTCAACGACTGAAAGAGAATAACTTTGAGAACCAATCAACGTTCTCCATCTGAAAAAGTTCTACGCCTAAGGCATTCAGTCTATGGTAAAATGTCCTGAAAAAATTTTAAAAATAAAAAAATGTCCTGAAAAAATGAACATCTTGGTGAAAACCTAGCAATAGGCACCTTGATGATTCACAAAAAAATTTAAAAATATCAAAAGTACAAAAAAATGAAAAAAAAAAAGTGCTTTAGTGAAAACCTGGAAACAGGCACCTTGGTAGCAAAAATAGAATCTCTGCCAAGATGGTGAAAACCCGACAAACGGGCACCACTTGTTTCAAAATGCTCCATCTATCAGCGCAATCTTGGTCTTTCCCAGCTTTCAGTTTTGCTTTAGTTTGTACATATCTCCCAGTTTGTTTTCAATAAGTCAATCTGTACACCAATTAGCTCAAGCGTATGTATCCTATCAATGTTTAACACTTGGAGGCAATCATAGTCATATCCTATGGTCTCTAGTATATCTTAGACGTATCATATCCAGTCAGAGTCTTTTGAAGCTTCATTTGAGTCAGTCAAGTCTGTCTCATCTCCAGAAAAGATTTTGCATCTACAACAACAATCAAACATCAAAACAAACTGAAAACAATCTGTGCTTTTCATGCTTTTATCTCCTTGTATGCTTACTGATTCGTATTGAGATTTTTGCATATTGTGTCCCTTCGAGCTCTTCGATGATGTCCTTTATAGGATTTAGAGAGTAATGACTGGGGGCATAATCTTTTCTTTGTCTTCTGCTTGTATGTGAAAATCTAACAACTTTGAAAATTCTGGATTGAAATGGTGTCTGACTGTAAGAGCCTCTATCTTGAATTAGATGGCCATGCGTACCTCGATCATTGATACCCAGAAAATTCAAAGAAGTTTGATCTAACTATTGTTTTTTTGAATGAGTTCTTTCTTCTACTGTGAAACGCAATCTTACCTAAGGATGTGAACGATAAAGGGTCACTACGGGTAATTCACATTGGATTTAGAATGATCTCTTGACTGTTTGATGTGTTTGAACCGCAAGGTGTATTCAAGTCATCATGACATTTATGTTTTGATGCTTATACAAATTGCTATATCAAAATGGACATGATATTCAGGTCATCCTGACGCTTATGCTTTGATGCTTATATCTAATCCGACATTCCGAAAACAAAATCAATATTCATATATCTATGGTTGTTGACCAGTGGGTGTTGTATTGATTCTTGCGCATACAAATCGATATTCATATGTCTATGGTTTCATAGCTAGTGGGCATTGTATTGATTTATCCGGTTACCTAAAAGTTCAATGATGATAACAAATCGACATATGATCAGTGACTAGGTCCTAGGTCTTAGGTTGCATTTCATTTTACATGTTTCTTTGCATTTTTGCATATTTGCATGATCTCACAATGGCTAAATGAACTTCAATGCTTAAACAATTCTCCACTTGTCTTCAAATCTAACAAGAGCTGAATCTCACACGAAGGTTCCTCCAACGAAACAGCAAGTAGAATCTTTTTTTTCGGGATCAAAATCAAAATCTGAGATCATTCATATTGTCAACTACTTGCATAATCGACCTTCAATCATCATAAAAATCTAGAATTCAACTTAATTGATTATCTTCCATCAAACTATCAAAATTTCAACTTGGTCAACCATGGTCAACCATGGTCAACTCATGGTCAAACCTAGTCAAACTTGGTCTTTTGGACCTCCAAACGATGCAGAATGCGTTCCCGGATGTGTTTAGCCACTTCTCAAATCAATTAACATGCTTCTGAACTATCAATGCTGACTTTTCTTATCAGATTTCAATTTTAATCCCGAAGGGGGCATGGTATTACACATCATTCAAAGTCTGTAATCTAGATTTGGAATCATATCTTTCCTCAGTAATCAAGACAACAACCACGTCTAGTTGCTGATTCATCAAAAGACCTCATCGCTCGGGGCAAATTTATCATCGCCTGGGGCATATTAGATTCATCGAGATCCATATTAATCTGGTATTTTCCTAATCTTGTAAATTGTATCAATTTTTGCAACTATCAGTTCAACTATGTTATTTCCTTGATTCTTCGGTAACTGAAGGGTTCAGATGTGATACCTACATGGTTCTTCTAAGACAATCGAGTCTAGAACCGGTCACTCACTTCTTTACAATCATAAGATTCGGAATCAGGCGTTTTGACACTTTTGTTTCATTGGTTCATTGTTGTTATAGTTAACATTATCTTTGGTCATTCAGGACCTATTATCTTCATATCAAATCCAATCAGCTTATGTCTCATATCAATTATCAATTTCGAATCAGTTTTATATCTTTATCATACACAGACTATCTTTGAACCACTGCGCTTCGCACAGTAATTCAAAGAGGGGCAAAATGTAATACCCCAAAAATGGGCTATATGTTCATTAACCTCCTATATCGACACATCGAACGAAATCGACATCAAAGTCCTAACCAAAGGCACATCGGCACATCATCGAATCCTAATTGATTATCTTAAATTCTGCATTGGAAAATATTCCTAGTAATATTCCTAATCATCATAATTATCTTTGATTTAATGATTATTTGGCGATAAATCCTATTTATCCTAAAGTTTAATTAATTGAATATTCTCAATATTTAATTAATTAAGTTTAATTCTGCCACTTAATTATTTAATTGAATTTAATTATATTTATTCCTAATTATTATTATTTAAATTTGACAATAAATCAAAATTCCTATCATTAATTGATTAAATTTTTATTTAATTAATTAAAGCAAGTTGTCATATTTGATGATATTATTTTTTAATAAAAGTTTGATTAAATGATTGATTAACCCATAAATCAATTGTTTTATTTTTCAAAATCAGTTAAGTTGAGAATAAATCACTTTATTTATTTATTAATTCATAATTATCCATGTGCACAATCAAAGAGCAGTTAAACTCCAAATCAAAAAATCAATGTAAGTTATTGACTTTTTGGAACTCAACATCATTTTTGAATTTTAAAATTGATCTAAACTTCTAATTTGAGTAAAACTCTGATTTGCATGTTTTTGTGAATTAAATTATCTTTATTTTCAAATAACTCAAAAATCAAGTTGAGTTAATTTGAGTGCTTTATGGCTTTTCTCATGCACCTCCAAAGCCCTAGATTTTTATAAATTAAGGCTTCAGCTCATCCCAAATCATCTCATAATTTTGCGAGCTTACTCTACCCAAATCGTCTACGACTTGCACAACTATTTTGAAGAATTGGAATTTGGAGAATCAAAGCTTATTGCGAATCAAGGCTATTGTGAGATCAATTTGGTTTTTACATTCATTTAGATTCATTTTCATATCGTTGTTAGATCAATTCATTGCATATCAATTTCATCTTAGATTCTAGATTCATATCAATTTTGATCATATCATTGCATAGAAAATAAAAAAAAATAGATTAATTGCATTCATATTTTATATCAGTTTTGCATTCAAATCCTTCATTTAGATGTCGTCAAGGTCACTGATCTCGATTACAATCTGAGAACATCAATCTCGCACCTATTAAAAGGCAGTAAATCGCCTAGTTAGTTTAGCTTTCAATTACTTGCAGATTTCATTTTTGCTAACCTCTAATATTTTATTGAAGTGTTGTGTCTACAGATCAGGTACAATTTTCACACACACAAGCATATGCAAAGCATGTGGACTGTTTGACAAAATGCTAAAAAAAATGTCATCCCATTGAATGTAAAGATTGCAGGATCTGCACAAAATGGTTTATTGAAATACATTTAAGGCTTTCAAGTAAATGCTATTCGCAATTTTTAAAGCTAGACTCCCACAACATTTGCTAGCATCCTCCCTGCCAGGCCAAACTAAGAGCTTTGTGTAGCATATGGGAACCCATTAAAGCATAGAGGATAAAGAAATGTTATTAGAATAGCGAGTTCCCTAATAGACATGCATGCAAATATAGAAGCAAAAATCAGAAATTTGAATCATTTGTCATGATGCTAGGAAGAGACGTCATCTCATTAATTGAGATAAGCATGTACTATGCATGAAATAATTTTGAATTTGAAGAATGAAAACATCTTTGAAAATAGAGTGAAGTCGCAGCTGTCAGGAGATTGATGAAAAATAGAGGAATTGAAAAGATTTCTGGATGTAATTGGATTTGAAGGCCATTAAAATGGTCCATACTTTTTGTGTGGGAGACAGATCACATCCATAGATACACGGGATCTATGTAAAGTCAGAGAAAAATGAGCTTGGCAAATGAAGGCAGCAGAGCATTTCTAGATTCAAGACATTTACTTAATGTTGTAGAAGAAAAGGAAAAAGATTTGTATTGGCCGCCATAATGAAAAAATAGCAATTGCATTTGATTTGTTAAACATGACCCCTGAAACAATTATTAAAGTTGTTAAGAACCTTTGAGTATGTTCTGTTTTCTATACTGCATCTTAATTCATCTACAAACACCATGGTGAGAGAAATTGTTCTCAGGGATGCGAACAATTTCCATTGTTTTAAACATGGACAATGTTCTTGTAGCAATCACTGGTGATGCTGAATGAAACAATCTGAAAATAGGCTTGCACATAATAATAAGCACTGTATCAGATATCCAGTATTAATAAAGGAAAACCTGTCAAAGCATGAAGCAGAAAGTCAAAGGTTGCAGATGCAAGTGTTCTGGTAGACATGTTTATAATATGGATGCATGCACAAATGATGCAACTTGTTTGATGTGATGCCTCAAAGAAATGTAGCATAATGAAATGCAAATTTTTCAGCCTATGCACGAAACAAGCTCATTGAAAATACCTTTGAGATTGTTAAACATGTAAATTGAAGCAATTATCAAGGCGAGATTGATTTCAATGTGTTATTCTTTGAGAAACACGTATGCAAACTGGAGCTCATCTAGACATAGAGAAAACATCAGTTGTATAAAAGCTGTTTGGCAGCCAAGCTGAGGCATTCATCATCTCTTTGGGATACGCAGAGAAGCTGTTGTCTGTAATTTTGAATTTACAAGATTAAGACAACACTATGAAATTTTTGAAAAATTCATAGTTTTCCTCTCTAAGATAGGCACTTTGAGGTTAATTCTCGAAGGCAATGAGTTATACATTGCCTCAGCTTAAGTTTTTTGTCCTTTGCATGTCAATTTTCAAGGATTTTGACAAGTTTTTCTTGGTTATTTTGGCAATTTCGGGTTTTGTTTTCCTGATTTCAAGTGCTCGATTTGTAAAAGTCTTGAGCTTGTGATTGATTTTTCTTGTTTGATTTGATTTTTTTTATCTCCCTTTGTGCCTTAGTTCTTTCAGCTTTTCTTTTTAAATTTTTTTTAAGTCATTACGTATTCAAAACATGTGTTTTACTTAAGGAAAAATATGACATATAATACTTGCAATCGAGTTTTAAAACCCCGATTGCAAGTGTGATTCTTTTCCCTATAATGCTTGTAATCGAGATTTTAAATCCCAATTGCACATGATGTTTAAGGTTTTTTGTTTTTCATACTTGTAATCAACATTTAAAAACCCGATTACAAGTGGTAGGTGTTTTTGTAAAAGTTTTTACTTGTCTTTTGAAGTCTAAAACCCGACAGCATTTTAAATATGAAAAACAAAAAAGTTTCAAAGGCTTTTAAATTTGTAATCGGGACTTTAAAACCCGATTGCAAGTAAATCTAAATTTTGAAATAAAGTTTTCTAGTTGTAAATGGTGAAGAAAAACCCGACGTATGAAACATTTCTCATATCGGGCCTTTTTCTCTTCTATACAACTTGTAAAAGACCATATGAATCCCGAAAATGAAGTCTGGAGCTGTTTTTTGAAAACACCTAAGCTTGAAATGTGATTTTTAGAGTTTTCTCAATCGTTTTTACCAAATATTGGTCATTTTTTATAAAAACACAGACATTTTTGTATGTCTATGGTTGTATTTGCAAGCTTTATTAAACATTTTTGCATTCTCTCCATGGCTAGCAACGCCTAGGGTTTTTTCTTATGATTTTGTGAAAAACAGTTTGTATATTTGCTGCGTCTAGGGTTTATTTATGTCAGTTTTGTTTTTTGTACATATGTATTGAAAACAAGTATGAAATCTGAAAATGCAAATCCTAATATGTTCTTCCCGTGGCAATGTATAGATTTCTCATGTAGTTGCAAGGAGATAAAGGTTCTTACCATGAATATGTGCTTAACTTGCAATCGGAATTTTAAAACCCAAATGCATGTGAAAGCACTTTCCCAAAGTACATGTAATCGGGTTTCTAAATCCCGATTACAAGTAAAAGTTATCCTCCATGATATGTATATGCATTTGCAATTTGAACTTCCCATTTCTGAGTTCAAATGCGTATGTTTTATCTACCTGCAGTGCCCATCAAAAAACTTGAAATTCCTCATTGGCCTCATTTTAAAAGTTGATCCCATCCTTTTTACTCCAAATTTTCTTGTCCAAAACCCCTTTGTTCTTATTCTTCACATGAATAGCTCCAGATCTGCAAAGTTCTAGCTTGAAAGATTGTGTTATGGCTTTTCCGATGACTAAAGAATGGCATGAGGCAAGAACAACATGATAGAGCCAACAAAGAGAGAGATGAGTGATGGAATGATTGAGAGCATAGAATGCTTTCAAGACAGAGATGGAGAGAAATGTTGAAAGGATGCTTTCCTAGTAACGACCATTATGATGTAGAACGATCAAGGATGTAGGTTCCTATTCCGATTCAAGATGCTTCCACCAAATCTAAGTACTTCAATCACGGAGCATTCTATGGTAGCATAAGGAATGTGACAAAGGATGATGTAATGTGTTAGTTTGGAGCAGTCCTTGGAGGAGCAGCATAGGGAATGGACCACCAAGATGGCCACTTGGGATAGGGAGAGAGCCGCCATGGATGAGTATGTGGAGACTCAGAGGAAGGAAAAGGCCGACCGGGAGACACAGGTTGCAGCAGAGCGGGCTGCCCTTACCCAAGTGAGGGATCTGGCACAGGTTTCGGCGGACGCCAAATAGCAGGATCTTCTAAAGGCAAGGGCTATGGTGAAGTCTTCCTTGGAACATGAGCTGAGGGTCGAGAGCTAGTTGAAGGCCAAGACAGAGCAAGTGTATGCCCTCCGAGAGCAGCTAGCATGGTTAGCAGGATCAGCTTCTTCAGGGACGCATTCTCAACCCCCTCCAAGTTCTTAGTCTTTTCTGCTTTTCTTATTGTAGATGGTCATCTTTCCTGTTTTGTTGTCGTCGGGAGACGAGTTTCTTTTTTGGGGGGATGATGTTGTCGAGAAAATGGGTAGTTAGACGGTTAGTCCGTCCGAGGGAGTTACATGGATGCGACGGTTCGCCTCGCATCCCTTCAGACATTATATGTATACATTCTTCTCTTGAGAACGACACGACAATGGGGATATAGAAATATACTTGTGCTTGATGATTATTATATGAATACAATGTTGTTATGTTCTCTTTACATTTCCTGTTGAATACTTTACTTTCTGTATGCAATTAGTCTTTGTTACCCCACGAGGGTAAACAATAGGAGTCGTGTCTTGTTAGGCACTTAGTTTATTTTTCATCATGCATTTTGTAATTTTGTTATTTGACAAATTGCATGTAATTGAAAAACAAGTTTTAATTGCAAATGATCTTTTCACCTATAAAATTATTACATATAATCAAATTGTAGGTCAAGTACATTAGGACTTGCAGTTTGAATAGGTCAAAGTTTGTTGGGTTTCTCCCACCTTTTTCTCTCAGCCCCTCACCTATATTTAGGAGGGAGCCTCATTGTAATTTGGATCTTTTGGCAATGCAAGAAAACTTTGTCAGTTTGTATATGCACTTTAACACTTTGAGCTTGGATGTAAATTAAATTGCTTTCATTAAAAGAGGCAACTTGCTTTCAAACTTTGTGTTGATTCAAGGTGTTATGTGACGACATTTTCTAGATATTGATTGAGTTTTGTGCTTTCGTTCAAGAGGGATTTGAACTCAATCTTGCAAACTTTGAGCTGCATATTGAATTCAAAGCTATAATTTGGTTTCAGATTTGGTCTTGTAGACTTTGAGTTGCTTATCAAGTCTGAAATTAACATAGGACACTCAAGCAAAGGGAATAGCTTGTAGACTTTGTGCTGCTTCATTTTCTTCATTTGTGCATGCAAAGTGAAATACGTGTTGGAGACTTTGAGCTGCACATGTGTTTCATTCTTGTTCTCAAAATCTCATAAGGAGCCATGGAAAGACTTTGAGCTTTCATGAGTTTCTAGGTTACATAAAATGTTTGTATGCTAAAGATTATTCTTATGTCTAGTCTTCCATTTATCAAAATTATTGCGCCAATAAATACTTTGTAAGTGAATTACACAATTGATTAAAGATTGTATTGTAATGATAACATCTATTCTGAAATAAGAGAATAGGTCGAACTTCTCACCTTGATTTAGCTTAGTGTAAATAGTAGTTCAGTGTTTTGTTGATTCCAGTAGCAATAAGAAGGGGGAGCCTTCCCTTAGAAGTAGGAGAGATTGTGTCTCATACACTGTGGATGAAACCACTGTTTTGCGATTAATCCTTAAAAACTATTAGTTGCAAAACATCCACCCAATAGAAGCTATCGTATAAGCAGATACTGGCACATTTTAAAGTTCTTTTTCCAAGATTATACACAAAAGATACTTAAAAAATGATCTAAATCCATTCCCATTTTATTTTTCTTGTATGGCTCTTGACTATATTGTTAGAGATCAAAGTAGTGTACTTGTGCCAAAAAATAATGAAAACATGGGAAGAATCTTAGCAAGGACTAATGATGCTCCCTCACTAGTGGGACTAGACCTCCTACTTTGTCAACAACTCTAAAAACATTTCCCAAGGTTCCTTTTTGTAATTAGAGAACTCTTCTCCTAGTCCCAAATATTATCCCTTACCACCTATGATGGAAAGACAAAATCTTTTTTCTTAAGAATAGAGGAATTCAATTTGAACAAATGGAAAACATTGTCCTTATTTTAGTGGATAAGTATTTTCGGTACACTCTGTTTGTTACACCATGAAAACCATGTCTTTGTCATTCTCTTATCATTTTGAAGGTGCTCCTTAAGGTTAGAGAGCCTTTTCATCTTATACTAGAAAAAATTTCATTGCCTTTCCGACCAAACTTAATACCTATTTCTTTATCATAATCAAATTCATTCATGTTAAAGTCACCACCCACTATTCAAATATCCCCAACATGGTTGTCAGCCATCCAAAACCAGAATACAACTCTCTCTAAGATGGTTTAGTGAATTTTTATCTAGAGAGTGGATACCATTGAATGGCACATGTTCCATTTTGTCATCGGCTCAATCAGGCTCTTTCCACACAACAAAATAGGTTGGGCTGTAATTGATGGCGAAATTCCAAATTTGGGATTTGTTTTATTATGCTCCTCCCAACTACAAAAGGAGAGTTGTATTCTAGAATTGAATGGCTGACAAGCATATTGGGATTTAGTGGATTGATTGCAATTGGTGACTTGAACATGATTGAAGTTAATTATGATAATGTAGGCATTTAGTTTGGTCAAAAAGGCTTTTAACTGTTTTCTGGTCTAAAATGAAGGCTCCTAACTTCCTTAGCTAAAATAAGATCTCCTAACTTCAAGATAATTTTTTTTCTAATAACAATCACCAAGAAAAAGTACACATTCCATTTTGTAATTAGAAATTTTTTTCCTACTCCCAAATATGATCCGTTACCACCTTGGGAAAAGACACAATCTTTGTCCTTAAGAATAGAGGGATTCAATTTGAACAAACCAGTACCATTACCCCTAATAAGATTATTCATGTTGTTAAAAGAAATATCAGCTTCAATCTGACAGTGATCAAAGAGAGTTTGGTTTTAATAATCTTATGGTTGCCATTATTATAAGCCCTTAAAAAAAAGGCTTTATCATAATAAAACCTGTCCAATTTAGAGTACATCACTTTCAGTCCACTCTATTGGCTGCACCAAGAAAATCATATGCCTTTGTTATACGTTTTATTGTTTTCAACATAGTTGAAAATATCTGTGATAAATCGCAGATATCGCGATATATCGCCAGCAAATGTGGCAAACGATTTTATCGCTCCATAACTCGTTGCCGATATTTTCAAAAACTCGTGGTTTTATCTGTAAAACTCGCCAAAAACGCGTGATTTTTCTTGCAATAAATCATTTCTAAAATGTGAAAATTTTCAAGTTAAACTACAAATGAAAAAGTAGGGTTGTCTTTTTATTTTGTCATGACTCTTAGTCACTGTTCACCCATGCCATTTGAAAGAGAAGAAATGCGTATTGAAGAAATAAAAATGCAGAAGGAAAATGCCGTGGAAGCCTTGAACTGGAAGGAAATGAAACAGCGATCGTTGTCTCAGTCCGTAGTCGCCATCTCAGTCCGTAGAAGGTAGATATTAAAAAAAAAATTGCCGAACATTTAAGCTTAGGTTTGAACATTTTAATATTTTTTATGTAAATAGAAATTTTAAATACATTGAAATATTGTATGTATGTCTCTATGAGTCGTGACTGTGTCTATATAAAAGTTAAAATACCTTGTATATACAATATAAATATAATATTTATATTTGTATGTAAAATATAAATTATAATGTATTTTTAATTTTCTATATATTTACAATTTTATATATGTAAAAAATCAAATATAATAATATATATATGTAATTTGTAAAATACTAAAAATTAAAATAGATTTAAGCATTTATATTTAGATCTATATAAATATTAAAAATTAAAATATTATATTTGTATGTAAAAATAAATTATAATATATATTTAATTTTATATATATTTATAATTTTATATATGTAAAAAATCAAATATAATAATATATATATATGTAATTTGTAAAATACTAAAAATTAAAATAGATTTAAGTATTTATATTTATATTTTTTATTTAGATCTATATAAATATTAAAAACTAAAATTTTATATAACTTGTATGTAATTTGAAATTAGTATTTTTTTAAATTAAATTTAGAATAAAAATTATATATTTTCAATTGTTCGATAAAAGTGTCGATTTATTGCCGATTTTTTCGCCGAGTTTTTGGCGATTCCGAGTTTTTCAATTTTTTTGGGCCAGCCAAGTTATTGCTGAGTCCGAGTTTTTCAACCTTGGTTTTCAAGACACTCTTGACAGTTAGACTAGAAAAAATTTCATTGCCTTTCCAACCAAACTTAACACCCACTTCTTTATCTTTATCTTTATCAAATTCAATCATGGTAAAGTTGCCACCCACAATCCACAAAATCCAAACATAGTTGTCAGCTATCCAATTCCACAATACAACTCTCTTTGTAGTCATGAGGAGCATAAACAAAACAAATCCCAAATTTGGAACCTTTGCTATCAGTTACACCCCAACGTAAAGTATTGCATGGAAAGAGCCTGATTGAGCTGATTAAGGAACCCATTTCTGTACTAAAAGGATGGAGGAGCACCCTTACCTTTCTCATGTTTGGTATAAATCTTAAGAGACTTTTTCCAAAACAAATTTAGAGAAACATCAAGAGTTAAACTTACTGATTAACTTCTTGTAGTTGCAATAAAATGTAGCCCAAATTACAAACAGAATTACACATCCTAACAATAGCCCTCCTATGCTATTTCTATTAAGATTCGAAGTAGTTCACACCAACCCATCTCTCATGAGAACTAATGGTCCACTTAGCACTCATCACATCAAAGTGATGCTCATATGGATGAAACGTCAAGACTTCCTAGGAGGTCACCCCTCCTAGTACTATCTAGCTCAAATATACTTAACCATGATTTCTCGTGCAAGATCAAGGTCATTTAGCTTGCTAACCCATTTGCAAAATCTCAAGCAAGTGGTGTGTCTTGTAAAATACATAATAGAGCTTCTTTTGACCAACAACCGTCCTTTCATGGGCCTTAATACCCATTCCCATTAACACATTTTCATGGATTATTTGTGGGGTTTTTTGGGACCCTTATACAACCTTCCAAAACATGAGGCGTCTTCTCTTTGCTTTTAAGGTCTTCCAAAGCTGCTATGCAATCCAACTAGCTTTCTTTTTAAAATATATTCACACTTATCTATTCCACCATTCTTAGGCTATGGGATAGATTATTTATTCCTTCCTTCAATCACACTAGTGTTATCAACTTACTCCATTGTAGGGAACACATATAAACCTTTCACAATAGCAAGCTTTGAAGGAAATTGAAAGACAACAATACTTTTAGCAAACTGTCAAAAGACTCACGCAAATGGATATTATTATTGTCAAGAACCATCTCCAGGGTAAGACCATTACCTATGTCCAATTTACCATTTGGTTTATCAACTTCATTATCATCATTTTTGTTGGAGTTTGCAACCTCCTGAAAGATCTCCTCTGATCTGATGACTGCAATTTCCGAATTGTTTTGTTTTCTTTGAATTTTCTGATTTTTTTGAGGTTTTGCAATATTCTGATTTTTATGTATTTTTGGGGTTTTTCAATTTTTTGTGTTTTTTCTTGACATATGCAAATTGTAAATGGAGTACAGCAAAGTACAAACAGAAATACACGTTCAAATTGAAAGCTACAACAAAGCAACAATTTAATAAAAAAATTATTGACTTAAAAACTCCATAAACATACCCATACAAGTCTGGTACGGATCTGAAAATTCTTGAGATGTCCGAACAGCACATAAAAGGTCTGAATTCCTACTCAGGGGCTGTTTGTTAAGACTGAACAGTAACAGCAGGTCTGAAAAACTCCCAAAAATGCCTGGAAATGGCTTCCAAAACCTTACGCCCAGCTACCTACTTGCTGCAATCAATCCACAGGTGGTGCGGAAGGCTTGGTGTGCTATTGGATGACGAATATATAGGCCCAAACGACCCAGATCTGCAATCAATTCCCTTGAATCTGCTCTGCAATAAATCTGAAACACTAATTTCTGCTCAATGATGAATTCTAAATGAATTCACCCTCCAAGAAATGTTGGGTTTTTGTCCAACCTTCCAATCTCCAAGGAGCTTTTGTTCCCAGAAATCTGATCTGCTATTGAAAGTTGAAACTATTCCTCAGAGCTCAATTCCAAATTGGTGCTATGAAAAATGAATGCTTGGATGATGAAATGAAACCTCCAAATGTTCTTTTATTCACTCTAAACCCTAATCGGCCCTTTTAGGGTTTTCCCTTTTATTTTAATAAAGTTTATTTAAATTGATTTCCCTCCTAAAAAGGTTCGAACCTCTTCAAGGGTTTTATTCTTCATTAATCAAATGACCACCTTTTAAAACAAACTTAAGCCCCCTAGGGATGCATGCCATGGGGGGCACTTAATGTAATATTATATTATAAAGTAATTTCTATTAAAAATCACTTTATTTTATTTAAAATGAAACATTAAATTAATAACTTTAATAGTTCAAATTTAATCTTGGATCCATAACCTAAACTCCAAACTGAAAACTGAAAACTAAGTGTTGCCGCCAATCCAAGGATGTTGTCTAAATATAGCAGCGCCACTGCCATCCCCCTCCTAAACAAAAAGGACCCCCTCCTAAAATTTAGGAAATTGTGTCAAATCATCCGAAATGGCTCAAAATGCTTCTTGGACCATCTCCCAGTCTCCTAAAAAATAGGGGTCCCTCCTAAAAAATAGGATACTGCCTCAAATTATCTGGAATGAATTGTAAAGCTCCCTGCTAAGTTCCACAACCACTGGTTGGGTCCCCCTAACCACTCTGCTGACCTACAAGAACCACTGATTATAGGTCAACCTCTAGTGTAGTCTAAACCTAAGTCACAAGGTTCGAGTTCGAGTTCGAGTTCGGCAACCTTAAAATTCGGATGAAGTTCGGCAAGGTAAAAAGTTCAAAAAAAAATTCGACATTAAATTCGCCTTATATAAATTTAATTTTCTTTAAAAATAAGTAATATATGTGCAAAATTATCAAAATAGTTTAACATTACTAAATAGATTTGCAATCATTATAGATTTTTTTAATTTTTTTTTAAAATGATCACTAAATTATATTTAAAAAATAAAAATAATATATTTCAATTTTAAACTATAAAAAATAAAATAACTATATTAAATTGTATTTTAAAAATATAAAAATAAAATAAAAACACAATTTTATTTTTTAAAAACATAAAAATAATAAAAATTACTAACTTTTGTTCTATTTAAACGACATATGATTAATAAGTAAAGTAAAATGAACAATTTTTATTACCACTATTATAAACACATAAAATCATTGGTATAATTTTCTTAAATATTGTTTCCCTTTGTTCGAGCTTTTCATCCCGGAAATGCAAAATGCCTCCGTCATTTTTCTACAGTCACGAACCTTCACGGGTTTGTTGTGCCCTAGCCGCTTTTACTACTGCATCTTCAAACCACTACTACTTTGTTGCACGCATTCATTATGCCCTAGCCGCTTTTATGACTGCGTCTTCAGACCACCGCATCTTCAGACCACTCTACTTCATTGTGCCCTAGCCGCTTTTACTATTTCAGCGTACGAATTCCATACGAACTTTAACGAATTTTATTATTTTTTTACAAGTTCGCCGAATTTTGAACTTGAAGCTGGAAATTCGCCGAACCTTGTGACACAAGTCTAAACTGCCTAAGGAAGGGACAATACAGCTCTTAAGCCAAGATCAACAATTGTTGCAGCTTTCACGAACAAAGAGAAATGATAGATCACTCGGAAATGATGTGGATATTGAGATGGAAAATCACATACAATAGCTTTGCTTATAAAGGCAAGAGTGAGGATGCGAGCACCAATGAGATGCGAGGGTAGGTACAACCATCCGACACAATTAACTAAAACATAGGTAATAAAATAATAATAAACTATACCTACTCGCCTAGAAATGTGTAATAAACTCATGTGCCTAAGCTGAACTTAAACACCATAAATAGGTGACAAACTATTTACTCTAACAACCCCCTTAAGTGCAACTTAGGGAGAAGAATGCAATATGCAAAATGATGTGAATATGGGTCCTATAAACTAGGTCATGTTAGGTACCCATGTACAATTGCAATGCAACTAATCTCTTACAAAGCGGAGAAAAGGAGAAAACCACATGGGACAAAATCCTCTCCAAAAAAGAGAAAACAAGATGCATGAATGGAGGACTCAATCACACCCCCCCAAGGACTACATACATCATGCATATGCAATCAATAATGCGCCCATAGGAAGGAAGAAAGGATACTACATGATCACCCCATAATGAACAATGTCCTACAAAAATGGTGAGTGCTTGAAGAGAAAACATAGTTCAATGTCTACAAACAACATTTCTCCCTATGGGAAGAAGATAGACCAAGTACAAACGTAGGAATGCTTCCCATTTTGGATAGGAATTAAGGAGTGGAATCCAAATGTAACATGATGTCTCTGAAATCTACTCATGTGCCACCTGTAATACCCCAAAAATGGGCTATAGGTTCATTAACCTCCTACATCTACAAATCGAACGAAATTCACACACAAACAATATTGCTGAATATGAAACCCTCCTTAATGGCATGAAAATAGCAATTGAGTGGAGAGTGACAGAGTTACACATTCATGGAGACTCCCAACTTGTTATCCATCAAGTCAATGATGTGTACCAAACTAAAGATGAAAAGCTAATTCCATACAAAAGAATGGTAGATGATCTAAAAAAATATTTCATATTTATCACATTTGAGCAAATACCTAGAACACAGAACAGGGCTGCCGATGCAATGGCAATGCTATCTACTTTATTGTAGCAGCCTAAACATGAGCTACGCTACGAGTTCCTGGTGGAAGCACTATCTTATCCTGCATATGATTCCCTTGAAACCTGCATGATCTGCACTATTGTTGGTCATGATTCATCCCGATACAAAAACCTTTTCTCCTATCTCCAAGACCAAATCATTCCCAAAACCTTCAATCGTCATGAGAAAAGATACCTTATCCGAAATGCATCCCGGTATGTCATCATTGGTCACAATCTGTACAAACAAGGTCTAGATGGTACACTACTTAGATGTTTAGAACAAGAAGAGTCTCAACGTGCACTCGAGGAAGTCCATGAGGGTATATGTGGGTCACACTCGAACGGTTTAACACTAGCTCGAAAGCTTATTAGGGCTAGGTACTATTGGCCTGAAATGAAGAAAGATGCAATCAAGTTTGCTAAGAACTGTCAAAAGTGTCAAGTACATGGTAACTTAATTCATGCTCTAGGGAAAGATCTAATTCCCTTTACCACACAATGGCCTTTTCACCAATGGGCATTTGATCTTATAGGATCCATACATCCTCATTCTTCTAATGGACACACCCATATCATAACAGCTACAGACTATTTTACAAAATGGGTAGAAGCAGTTCCTCTAACTCAAGCAATTGGGAAACAAATATCTATGTTCATCTTGAACTATATCATATGCAGATATGGGATCCCTCATTCCATAGTCACAGATAATGGTGGACAATTCAAGAATAAAGACTTAGATGATCTATGTGCCAAATTCAAGATTACACAACATTGGTCATCTATCTACTATCCTCAAGGGAATGGACAAGCAAAGGCTTCTAACAAGAATCTATTGAAAATCTTACACCGTACAGTTAATAAAATAGGAAGAGACTGGCATCTCATGATCAATCCATCTCTCTGGGCCTACAGAACAAGTATCAGAACGCCCACTGGGGCTACACCTTTCGCTTTAGTTTATGGGTCTGAAGCGGTACTGCCTATTGAGGTTGAAATCCCATCACTAAGAATCAGAATGCATGGTCTAGTAACTGATGATGACTACAGAGTGTCTAAGTTGCAAGAACTTGAACTACTAGATGAGTGCAGACAAGCAGCATATGATCATCTCAGAGTGTATCAGAAAAGAATGTCTAGAGGCTACAACAAGAAAGTAAGACAGAAAATTTCAGGTTGGCGATCTAGTTTTGAGAGAGAATCCTAAAAATCAATCACATAGAAAACGTAAGGGGAAGTTTGAACCCAACTGGTTGGGTCCCTTTGTTATCATTGCTACTTTTGGCTTTGGAGCCTATCAACTCTCAATGACTGAAGGAGAACAGCTCCGAGAACCAATCAACATTCTCCATCTGAAGAAATTCTACGCTTAAGGCATTCAGTCTATGGTAAAATGTCCTAAAAAATGAACATCTTGGTGAAAACCTAGCAATGGGCACCTTGATGATTTACAAAAAAATCAAAAACATAAAAAAAATATCAAAAAAATTGGAAAAATGAAAAAAAAGCAAAAATAAAATGAGAAAAAGAAAAAGTGCCTTGGTGAAAACCTGGAAACAGGTGCCTTGGTAGCAAAAATAGAATCTCAGCCAAGATGGTGAAAACCCAGCAAACGGGCACCACTTGTTTCAAAATGTTCCATCTATCAACACAATCTTGGTCTTTCCCAGCTTTCAGTCTTGCTTTAGTTTGTACATATTTCCCGATTTGTTTCCGCATTCCTGTTTTCAATAAATCGGTCTGTACACCAATCAGCTCAAGCGTCTATATCCTATCAATGCTTAACACTTGGGGGCAATCAATATCATATGCTATGGTCTCCAGTATACCTCAGACGAGTCATATCCAGTCAAGGTCCTTTGAAGCTTTATCTGAGTCAATCAGTCAGTCTCCTCTCTAGAAAGGATTTTGCATCTACAACGACGCAATCAAACACAAACTGAAAACAATCTATGCTTTTTACATGCTTTTATCTCTTTGTATGCTTACTGATTCGCATTGAGATTTTTGCATATTGTGTCCCTTCGAGCTCTTCGATGATGTCCTTTACAGGATTTAGAGAGTGATGACTGGGGGCATAATCTTTTCTTTGTCTTCTGCTTGTATGTGAAAATCTAACAACTTTGGAAATTCTAAATTGAAATGGTGTCCGTCTGTAAGAGCCTCTATCTCGAATTTGATGGCCATGAGTACCTCGACCATTGATACATGAAAAATCCAAGGAAGTTTGATCTAACTATTGTCTTTTTGAGTGAGTTCTTTCTCCTACTGTGAAAAGCGATCTTACCTAAGGATGTGAGCCATAAAGGGTCACTACGGGTAATTCACACTGGATTTAGAATGATCTCTTGACTGTTTGATGTGTTTGTAAATGCAAGGCGTATTCAGGTCATCACGATGTCTATGTTCTGATGCTTATACAAATTGCTATATCAAAATGGACATGATATTCAGGTCATCCTAGCATTTGTGCCTTGGTGCTTATATCTAATCTGATATTCCGAAAACAAAATCAATATTCATATGTCCATGGTTGTCTAACCAGTGGGTGTTGTATTGATTATTGCGCATACAAATCGATATTCATATGTCTATGGTTTCATAACTAGTGGGCATTGTATTGATTTATCTAGTTACCTAAAAATTCAATGATAACAAACGACTGACACATGATCAGTGAGTAGGTCCTAGGTCTTAGGTTGCATTTCATTTTGCACTCACAATGGTTGGATAAACTTCAAAGCTTAAATGATTCTTCAATCACATCTTCAAATCTAACAAGAGTTGAAACCTAACACGAAGGTTCCTCCAACAAAACAACAAGTAGAATCCTTTTTCGGGATTAAAATCAAAATCTGAGATCATTCATATTATTAACTACTTGCATAATCGACCTTCAATCATCATAAAAATCTAGAATTCAACTTAACTGATTATCTTACATCAAACTATCAAAATTTCAACTTGGTCAACTATGGTCAACTCATGGTTTAACCTAGTCAAACTTGGTCTTTAGGACCTCTAAACGATTCAGAACGCGTTCTCGGATGTGTATAACCACTTCTCAAATCGATTAACATGCTTCTAAACTATAAGGCTGACTTTTCTTGTCAGATTTCAATTTTAATCCTGAAGGGGACATGGTATTGCACATCATTCAAGTCTGTAAATCTAAATCTGTAATCAATCTTTCAGTAATCAAGACAACAACCACGTCTATTGCTGATTCATCTAAAGTCCTCATCGCTTGGGGCAAATCTATCATGTTTAGGGGCATATCAAATTCATCGAGATCCATATCAATTTGGTATTCTCTTAATCTTGTAAATTGTATCAGCTTTTTGTAACCATCGGTTCATTAGTGTTATTTCCTTGGTTCTTCGTAACGGAAGGGTTCAGATGTGATACCAATGTGATTCTTATTGACAATCAGGTCTGGAATCGATCACTCACTTCTTCATAATCATAAGATTCGGAATCAAGCATTTTAACACTTCTTCGTAATCATCGGTTCATTGTTGTTATAGTTAACATTATCTTTGGTCATTCAGGACCTAACATCTTCAAATCTTTCAATCGGTTTTTGTCTCGGAATCGGTTCATCTTTCAAATCAGTTTCATACATCTTTATCATACACAGACTAATCTTTGAACCACTGCGCTTCGCACAACGATTCAAAGAGGGGCAAAATGTAATACCCCAAAAATGGGCTATAGGTTCATTAACCTCCTACATCTACAAATCAAACGAAATCGACATCGAAGTCCTAACCTAAGGCACATCTGAACATCATCGAATCCTAATTGATTTTATCTTAATTCTGCATCGGAAAATATTCCTACCAATATTCCTAATTTAATCTTAATTATCTTTAATCTAATAATTATTTGACAATAAATCACATTTATCCTAAAGTTTGATTAATTGAATATTCTGAATATTTAATTAATTAGATTTAATTCAGCCACTTAATTATTTAATTAAATCTATTCCTAAATTGTATTATTTAATTCTGACAATAAATCAAAAATCTTATGACTAATTGATTAAATTCTTATTTAATTAATTAAAGTCAATTGTCAAAATTAATGATATAGTTTTCGAATAAAAGTTTGATTTAATAATTGACTAACCCATAAATCAATTATTTTAATTCAAAAATCAGTTAAGTTGAAGATAAATCACTTTATTTATTTAATTAATTCATAATTAATTGTGCACATTCAAAGAGCAGTTAAACTCAAAATCAGGAAATCAATGCAAGTTGTTAACTTTTGGAAACTCGACATCTATTTTGAGTTCAAAGATGATCTAAACTTCTGATTTGAGTTAAAAAGTTGTTCTTGCATGATTTTGCATAATTATGTGAGTTAATCATCTCTGATTTCTTGTTGACTCAAAAATTAACCTGAGTTCATCAAGAGTGATTTATGACTTTTCTCATGCACCTCCAAAGCCCTGGATTTCTATAAAATCAAGGCTTCGGCTTTTCTAAAAGGATCCACAATCCACAAAATTGCATCCTCACACTGGCGAATTGGTGATCGAAGAATCCATCTTTGTGAATCAAAGCTATTGTGAGATCATTCATAATTTTCATAGCTTTTGCATAGTTTTTCATATCATTTAGCATATCAATTCTTAGATTAATTGCATATCATATCAGTTTTTATCTAGAATAGATTCATATCAGTTTCTTTCATAATATTGCATAAAAAATACAAAACTATAGATTACTTTGCATTCATTTCATATCTAGATTTTGCATTCAAATCCTTTGTTTAGGTGTCGTCAATGTCACTGGTCTCGGTCTAATCTGAGAATACTATACTCGCACCTACTAGAAGGTAGTAAATCGCTTGGTTAGTTTAGTTTCCATTTCATTGCACGATTTTGATTTTTGCTAACCTCTAATGTTTTACACTATAGCTAGGTACAAAATTCACACACACACCACCAAGACCTTGAAAGATGATGTCATGAACCAATAAGGTACACACCCAATCATAAGAGAAGGTGACAAACAAGGAACACCTAGAAACTAATCTTGAACAAGATCCAAAGACAAAGATGAAGTGACAACTATTGTGTCACAAATAGCATCAAATAAGAGCAATAAACCCTCAAATCTGTCTCCCAAATCTGAACTATGAGACTCCACAAACAATGAACCAACGTCTGGCAAATAGGAACCCCAATTAGGAAGACAAATAGATACCTCGTGCAATGAAGCACTGACAATGTGTCCTTCAACCAAGTTTGAAAGATAATGATGCTCATGTTGATCAAAGATGATGGAAGTGTCAAATGACTTTGGATAAGGAGTCAATGGAAGTGAAGGCAGATCAACTACCTCTGATGAAGAATCAGGAACCTCTAAAGCAAATGTAACCTCATCTGAAGCCTCAAAAACCTCCAAAGGATCACAAACATGGGGTATCATCTCTGAAGAATGAAGAGGCACATCGGGATTGGAAAGAGGATCATCAAGAGGTGGTGGAGTATCATGATATCCATATAACTCCCAAATATGAGTTCAAAGAGCATGAAGGCGTAAAATACAGCCCTACTTCACCCCAAATATTTTCCCTTCACCACTAAGCAATTTTGTCAAACAGTTTGCATATTTAAACTGAAAGAAGTATCATATTTCAAGAAACATTGCACAATGTATTGACAAAAATGTCCAACAGCAGATAATGTTTATTTCATCCAACTTAATTATAAGCCTTGCTCAGAAATTGCAAGGATGGGATGTATGAAGTTGAACTTATGTGTTACAGGTGATTTTGCATAGGACTGCGATACAAATGACCTGAAGTCTTATACAAGCTGCAATAAAACTCAGGAATGCACAGCAGATAAGGAGACTAGATATCCCATTGAATGTTTGTCAAAATACCAATCTTCAATGTATGAAAAACACCGATTAGAGACTCCCAGCACTTCACAGTTCAGCAAGGCAAGGTAATTGACCAGCCATCAAATTTGCAAGACCAATCACAATCAATGCTTCTGCTTTCCCACCAGCTGCAGATGAAATAACTCCAATGCTTGTAATTGACACAACCAAACTTCCATATACAATACTTTCATTGAGACCCAATCAATTACTACTTACAGATCTGCAACCTCTATAATTGGTCTTTTGACAATTCAGAAATTGATGCGACTGTATTTGCTGTTAAAGAACCATCTGTCTCTACAATTCTAACCACAGTTGCAACTCTGCCATCAATTTGAAAAATTATATTTCTAGAGTCTGGAGAAATCTCTGAACCTTTATTTCAGAATTCCATCTACGAACAATATAACATTCCTGAACATGAAATTGCAGTGTTACAAAAGCCAGAGGAAGAAGCTTCCATATCTCGGATATGCAACTCCAAAAACTCCCAATATCACCGAGAATGAGCCACACCAGGACAGATGCAGAAAATATTTATTCATGGGAAGAGCAAACTCTTTCTTCCATTATGCCACACCACGCAGGAGTTCTATCACTTCAGATAATCAATCCAAACTTCTTGTCTTCTGCACCAAGGGAATGACAAAGACGCATAACCAAGAACTTAAAGATTGTCTAAACTTCTCATACCAGGAAGAATGGACATGTCCAAGAAAGGTCCTCCATGCTAACTAATATACCTTTCAAGTTTCATGTATAGCAGAAATTGAAGTCCTGCGATTGCAAATATAATCAGCGGCTCAGAGGCTGGAAGTGAAGGGACAATCGCCTTCATCAATTTCATCAATCTGCCCAGATATCTTATTCACGCACGCTTTAATCATCTTCAAATCCATTTATGCAATAAACCCATCTCTTCGATGGCTCTTGGTGTAGAATGCACGGCAATTGGAGAGGCCCGTGCCCAAATAAACTTCCATTAGAAAAGAATCGACGAAACATCTTATTTCTCCAATTCAATTTTATCTTTCATCCTCAACGTAAACCCCACAAATATTAATAAAATCTATTGACTTTGCAATTTTGTCTTTTAAGAGACTTTACTTATTTTGAATATTCAATAGCATTAAATCAATTCCTCCATTAAAATATCAAAACATCTTGGTGTCCAATATAATATCCAGATAAGAAACTTTGAATACTCTTTAAATTTGTCTCCACAACAGACTTCACAAATTTGAAATAGTTTGTAAATACAAAGTGAGATACCTAGATGATATCTCTAACCTGAATTGGGTTTTCATCCAATTTGAGAGTAGTCCCAAGGGTTTCCATCCTTAGGAAACTAAAACTGTAACAAGAAGCTCTCTAAGCTCTTCCAAAAGAAATTAATAAACCAAGCATGATCAGAATAAGCCTCTCATCCTTCTTTTATAACCAATTGCAAATATTTTTGACCTTCCCTTTGCTTGTCTCTTCATTTTCCCTTCTTTTGTCTTTTCATTTTCTCTCTTCTAATTTGATTTGAACTTAGGGAAATAACAATAATAAAGTGACTTAATTGACTTTTCACTTAACTCACCAGTAAGCCACTCAATACTTCAATAAATTTATTAAATAATATTATCCTTATGATTTACTTTTGAGGGAAATATTAAATAATTAAGTTATTTACTTTTATGACCTTATTAAATATTAATATTTCAAGGTCGCATTAGAAGGGGACATTACAAAGGGCACTCAAAATGAATAAGTGACTCCAAAAGATCATCATCTATATGATAAAAAATAACTCTGAAGACTTAAGCCTTATAGCCCTTCAAAATAAGATTCTCAAGAGGTGTGCTAGGAACAAGAACAAAATTATACAAGTATGGCAATAAATGAGGCCCACTAAGATGAGTGATTATCAAATTGCTCCATTGCCTATAGTTCCCCCTCAGAGAAAAACCCATTCCAAATATGATGATTCTTAAAAAAAATCAGAGATAACCATCACACATAATAAGAACTCCCAAAATGATAAAATATAGCCAATGAGACCAAAAACAAAGCAAAAAACCTGATTTGATGGAGTTAGGGTGGTGAGCAAAACATGGGCCTGGATAGGGCACGACAACTCGATGAATTGGTGGTTACACACCAACAAAAAATTAAGTCACCTCCAAATCATTCATCACAAGCCACTTCACCAAAATCAACGCAACCAACTATCACTCCAATTGTGCATGCAAACAAGAGGGCCTTTCATAGTTCACAAGAGCATTTTCTCACACCAATATAACCAATATATGTGCCACCAAACTATTTAAGGAGGTAAAAGCTTAGTCACACTGTGAATATGGGACTAAAGTCCCTTAATGCTGCACAAAAGAATCACCATCAGGCGCACCACAAGCGCACAATAGAACACTAAAAATATTTTGTGAAAACAAAATATATATTGCAAAAAAATACACCCAAAGAAGAGTTAAATCCTTTGGTACACTCGTGGTAGATATATATCACTGCAACAAAATAGATTTATCACAGAAAAAAGACTCAATCTGCAGCTCCAATCACTAGTACAATGATCACTGCAAATAATGATAAATAAATTGCTGCCAGCAAGTGCTATCGATCCACTGGGAATGACAGATTATTGTTGCCAAAGAGGAAATTGCTGCAAAAAAATGTTGCCCAGCAAGAAAAAGGAAACTCACCTTGTAAAATCACCACCAAACAAGAAGTTCCAAATCTGTCATATCAAAATCCTTGCACAGGTATTGTTTGATTTCTGCAATTAAATGTGTTGAATTGCCAGTAATGATCAAGTCATCCACATAGACAACAAGAAAAAGAATATCATCACCAAAGCGTTTGATATACAGATTACTATCCAAAGGGCAACGCTAAAAACCATGAGCAACCAAGTACTGATCAATTTTGATGTACCATGTTCGAGGAGCTTGTTTGAGTCCATAGAGTGCTTTCTTGAGTCTACATACTTGATGTTCTTTGTTGGCAACCTTGAAACCAGGAGGCTACATCATGTAGACTTCTTCCTGCAACTCATAGTTGAGGAAGGCACTCTTAACATCCATCTGATGGACTTTCCATCCACACTGAGCTGCAATGGCGAGAAGAAGGCAAATCCTACTCATCTTGGCAGTAGAAGCAAAAGTCTCTTCATAGTAAATGCGCTCCCGCTGTGTGAACCCTCGAGCAACTAATCTGGCCTTGTATTTATCTAAGGTACCATCTGCATGATACTTGACCTTATACACCCATTTGCAGCTAAGGGGCTTCTTTCTTGGAGGAAGATCAGAGAGAATCTAGGTGTGATTCTTCAAAAGACTCTGGTATTCTGCATCCATTGCTTGTTCCCACTCTAGAATCCCTGTTGCCTCTTTAAATGTCTAAGGCTCGTAAATACTACAAAGGTTAGCCATGAGAGAAAAGTTAACTGTAGTTTGTTGTTTGCCCTTATTTCTAGAAGATCTACCCTTAATGAGCTCATTAGAACGAAGATCACTTATGGTTTTAGACCACCATTTAGGTTGGAGAGTAGATGTGCCAACCTCAAGAGGAGGAATGACAGGATCTAGAGGAAGAGGATCTACAACAAGTAGAAGATCAGCATCATTCAGAGGAAATTCAGGTAATGCATCATCAAATTCAGAATCTGCATCATCCCTCCCATTAGGGGAACCAAAGGGAAGACAAACACACAAATTTGAAGCCTTCAAAGGTTGATCCTCAGAACTCTACTCAGATGAGGAAAGCTGAAATGGTCCTCGTTCTTCATCAAAGACATCTCGACTTAAGATAAGATGACCAGTGTCGACATCAATCAGCCGGTAAGCCTTATGGTTGTCACTGTAACTTGTAAACATGAGCTTAAGACTCTTGAAATCCAACTTGGAGCACTGAGCATCTGGAACCCATACATATGCTAAAGAGCCAAAAACTTTCAGATGGTTGATCTGTGGTTTGCGACTAGTCCAGGCTTCCTCAAGAGTCTTCCTCCTAACTGCATATGTGGGAGACAAATTAAGGAGATAGACCACAGTAAACACTACTTCTACCCAATACTTCTTAGGAACATTCTTGTGTTCCATCATAGACCTAGCCATTTTTGTAATGGTATGGTTGTGACGTTATACAACATTGTTTTGTTGAGGGGTGTATAGTGTGGTTAACTGACGTTTTATACATGTGTATCACAAAAAGTACAGAAAGCAACAGAACAAAACTCCCCCCCCCTCATTATCAAACCTAAGAGAAATAATAGAACACCCAGACTCTTTTTCTACTAAGGCCTTAAATTTTCGAAATACAGTAAACACATCTAATTTTTGTTTGAGAAAGTACACCCACATTTTTTAACTGAAATCATCAACAAAAAGTAAGAAATACCTGCACCCAATAATAGAAGTAGTATTCATTGGACCACATACATCAACGTGGACCAACTGTAGTACCTTTGAGGCTTGCCATGAGTCACCATCGAACGATGTCCTATGCTGCTTTCCAACTTGGCAAGCTCCACAAACTCGCTGATTCTGAGTTTGAATATCACGTAGGTCATGTACTAAATCTTCCCGAACAAGCTGAGCAAGATATTGAATGTTCAAGTGACCATATCATTGATGTCAGAGACTGTTGATAGAGATTAATTTTGCTGCGAAGGTATGCTCAGAAGAATCACCAAAATCCGCAGGTCTATATAGACCATGTTCCTCTATGCCAACAACAACAGTAGTGTGAGTCGCACGATCAACAATGGAGCACTTATGTGCACTGAAGACAACATCCAGCTGTGGAGAATGTCGCATGATCTGACTCACTTAGAGAAGGTTAAGTTCCATGCCAAGGACATAGTATACGTTGAGGAATATGAGATTCCTCCCACCAGACTGGATCTGAATGTTGCCCTTGCCGACAACAGTATACTCTTCATGTCCTCCAAATATAACTGAATTAGTAAAGGGAGAAAAATTTGTAAACCAATCACGTCTATGAGTGAAATGCTGAGAAGCACCAGAATCAATATACCAAGAAGAAGATTTGACATGGTCTGCAGGTCTTTTAGCCATGAAGATGTAAAAGGAAGACTCTTTCTACTCTGTGTGCTCAGCAACATTGGCTTTAGGCTGAGAGCCTCCCTGCTTCTGCTGCTCGGAAGCCAAATGATTGCAACAATTCTGACTGCCTTCCAACATTAATTTGGTCAATGATGCCATCTCACATGTTTCCCAATGCACGAAAAATGAAAAAAATAGAGAAGAGGTGCAAACACGAAATCCAAAACATGAATCCCAATGCAGACAACAGAGCTTGAATCAGATACATACTTCAAAAAAGTGATGAAGTACGATTGGCGCGGATTTCAAGAAAAAATTTCGGCTGACCTAGAAAAATCTGACGAAGACCCAAATGAGATCTGAGAAAGCCCAAAAAGAATCTGAAATCAAAATAAAATTCCGACTACACAAAATTTGAGGCACGAAAATCAAGGTACCCAAAAAATTTTGAGGACGACCCAGTTGAGATCTTGAGGAACCCACAAGGAATCTGCAATAAAAAAAATCCGACTTGAACTGAAGGGTCAAAACCCTAGTCGAAAATGTCGAAACCCTAGGCGGTCATGCACAAACTAGAACTTGATGTAGAAAAAAAATGACCGCTAGCAACAAAAAACGACCAGAAATATTGCTCAGGATTTTGCAGCGAAAACGGCCTAAAAAATGTGCAAACCCTAGTCGGAATTTGAAAACTAAGAGCAAGATCTCAAGAAAAATTTCCAAAAATTTAAACTGCTAATTCCCTAAGAAATAAATTTTAATTTATATCAAAAAACTACCTTTGCTCTGATACCATATTACGATGAGTAATTGGTAAAAATTTAAATGTATTGACTGAAGAACAAATTAGTTCTTAAATAGATTTACAAGAGACGATGTTTCTAAATAAGAAACAGTCGTAAAAATAGAAACTATATCTACAAGATATTTACATTATAAATAACCATTAAATAAATAGAAAGATATTATTTTAATAGTTACCTCCTAACCTTCAAACTTCATCGCGATCGTATTATTTTTATTGCAAGGAATCAAATAAATGTATCAAATAGAAGCTATGTTGTACCTAGAGAAGAGTTCCTTCAAAATTACTACTTCCACATGGACAAAAACAAGTGCCAAGAGATACCCACAAACCAATTTTCTTCAAATGGGCTTTTATTATCTCCATGCCCCACAAGAAATTCAAACGTGCCCAAAAAATGTCCATTTCCCACAATCTTACTAGATATCTTCTCTTCTTCAAAAAAACACCTTAAAGAATGAAAAAGTTGCGGCTCAAAACTTTGTGGTGTATCGCCACTCCATGCACCTTCACAACAACAAAGACCATATGCTAGGGAATTTTTATCCAATTGCACAAGTCCATGAATAAACAAAGAATGAACTCCACAAGCATGCGAACACAGATTTATGGTGATCTCTTGAGGTGATGAAGAAGAGTATTGCTGTAAATATATATGAGACCATGTCGATACGAAAAAGTCAAAGGCAATGCGTCCATTCTACACATCTCAACAAATGTATAATGTCCCTTTCTTCAACCTAGGTGTTCAAAGAGGTCCCTTTAGCCTGTTGCATTCCTATAGGCTAATTCAGGGGTTTAAAGAGGGAATATTTTAAATAACAAATTTAAGTTGTCTTACACTATTATTTCACAAGCAACTTTATCATAATTAATAATTTTATTTAAAAAGTGATCATTTCTGTTAAAATGACTTTTTAGGGACCCAAAAGTGAATTAAAAATGAAAAGGGGTTACTTTATGAAAAAATAAAATAAACTGTTTCTCAATAATTCTAAGGGAGAGGAAGGTGAAGCTAGAAGGAAATGGGTTATGGCGATTTTTTTGGTGGGTTGCAGGGCAGTTTTGAGAAATCCTGAAGGGTGGTTGTTGGGGTCATGATTGTTTACCTTCTTTGATGATGGCCTGGTAGGAGTTTTGTGCAGTAAGATATTGGTGGCTGCGAATGTCCAAACTCCTTTTAGTGTGAAGGTGACAATGTGCTCGGGGTTTTGAGATAATGGTGGAAAGCATAGCCGAGGGAGGAATGATGGATCGCCACAGGAAAGCAGAACAATGGACACAGTAAATTTTTCATTTGTTTTGAAGATTCCTTTTTGTCTTCAGAAATGTAGGTGGTGTCTGTAATTAGTTTGTAATGCCCAGTGTGTTTTTTGATGGGCCCTATTGCGATCGGGAATGATATAATAGTCTGAAGGGGGCTTATGTAATGAAAAAGTTATAGCCCATATTAGGTGTAAGTGTTTTATAGGGAAGGTGTATGGGTTAGACTATGGTGTGATATCCCTTGTAAAAGGATGGTGTTTGGGTAGAAGGTTGGTTTCTTCATGCTGCTTTATGTAAACTCTTTTATAAATTAATAAAATATAATCTCTTATCGATCAAAAAAAAAATTCGAAGGGAGATATAAAAAGAGTTGCAAATAAGAAATTTCATATTTTGGTCATTTTATTTCTACATTGTGAAGATTGGACTTTTCTTCAATTCAAAAACCCTAGGACAAAGATCCTAAGGGTATTTGGCTTGAGAGAAAACCTAGATATTTTACATTTTAAAGTGCAATGACTATCAAAATGTAAAGGTATTTGATGCTACTGCTGGATCATCAAATATCCATAGGTGCAACCAAACTGCCTCACAAGTTGCATCCACTGGGTTTTGTGTTCTGCATGCATTGATGAAAATGCATATAAACTCCATAGATTGCAAGCATAACCTGATACCAATTTTCTGTCATACATCACAACTACTCAAGCTGCACCTGTGAATCCATTTCACCACAAATATTTGTTTTGTTCAGGCATGAAGCCAAAATCTGAAGCCCTTTCATATCCCTCGGCACTCATTTTGCTGCATTCCATTAAATTACCTTGGAACAATTCATCATTCTAAATTACAACCCAACTGCAAAATTGATATCAGGTCTAGTTGTTGTTAGATAAAAGGTGATTGTTGATACAATGTTCCATAAACAAATCAGAAGCAAGTTCCTTTTGAAATTTTCCAGCAGTCAAACAATATGCAATCCCCTTCTCAGGTGCACAAGCAGACCACCACCATGGGGGACGATGTAATAACTGTGTTTCAGAATGTAACACAGTGACAATTGCACAGAAACACTCTTACAAATACAATGCCAAAGAAGCAACTGATTTAATAACCTGAAACTCACAAAAACAAATATATTATGGTAGCAAACCACGAGACATCATGGAAAACAGTAGCCTGACTACACTCTACTAATATTTTGAACAGATAATTGCTCTCCCTTGCTTTACCACCCACCCAAGATATTAAATTTCCATATCATTATTAGAGACAGTCAAAGTAAATATAATCAAAATCCACGTTGTATGAAAGTACATAACAGTACAGAACTGCTGAATTAACATTAAAATCTACTAGAGAATTTGGAAAAATAAATGCCCTCCCTTGCTTTCCTATTCACTCTAGAGAGTAAATTGCCAGGTCAAAATTCAAGACAATTGAAGTAAAAAAACAAAGACTATATTTACAACTCCTGTGGCTCGAAAGAAGATAACAGTAAAGACCTTCTGAAATAACAGTCTGAGAATTATTGCATGTAAGCTTGGCACAAGGGATTCTATCTTCTTTTGCTAGGTTATAAAGGATATTGAATCAGTTGATACATAATCATTTCAGAATGGTAACGGTACTTTATGGTCCTTACCGGGTCTCTTTCAGGATATTGTTGATTCCGCCGACATTCTTATTGTTACGGAGACTCATGAGAATCTTGTCCATCCTCTCCCTGGCTTCCCTGGGTATCAGTGGCTTTCCGTCTTTCGGGGTGAGGTCAGGTCTTCTGGTGGGGTCGCATGTCTTGTCAATGATCACCTCTTCAGTTCTACTTTTGTGGTTCATGCCAACAGTTCTGCCAGATTCATGTGGATCTATATTGGTCATACTACGCCACATCACATAGACATCTTTATCGCGGTGTGCTACTTTCCGCCGGCTTCCTCATCCTATGTTGTTCATAGTACTGAGTGTGGCAATCCTTACGAGGACCTTCTTGAGCACATCACTAGATTCTTGGCCATGGGAGACATCATCATTCTTGGAGACTTTAACGCACGGACCAGAGACCTTCAGACTCCCCTTCATGACCGTGGTACTGATTCTTCTTGTACTTCCGAGACCGACCCGCTCACTCTGGGCTTACAGGGTTCCTCTAATGATAGTCGAGGCCCCCTTACGAGGTATGGTCACCACCTTCTCCAGTTCTGTGAGTCCTCGGACCTGGTGGATTCTGAATGGGCTCCCCTATTTCCCTGATTCTAGATCCTTTACCTGTTGGCCTCATTGTGGTGGCATGAGTGTCGTGGACTACGCTCTATCCTGTGCCTCCTTCATCCCCTCCATCCACCACTTCACCATCTCGCGCCTCCCTTTGGACGACCATGCCCTCCTCAGCCTTTCCATCAAAGTCTCCTCACCCCCCTTACCCATCCCTCCTTCCCCGCTTTCCGTGCAGACCCTCACCCGCACCTCCTTTCGTTTCTCTAAGACCGACCAGGATCTCTTTGTTTCTCACCTCAGACGGCTCCTCCCGCTGGCCTCCTTTACTGAGTCCGGAGATGCTTCCTCCATGTTCGACATACTTGCAACCACTCTTTGGGAGTCTGCACTCCTCTCCATTCCTCACTATACCACCCCTTATCTCATAGCCCCAAGCGTAGGAACACTTGTCCTATGAATCAGTGGTTTGATGAGGATTACAAGACCTTCCACCGTTCTATTCGCTCTTCCTTCTTTGCTCATTCTCACTCCTTCACTCAACTGAGGCTCTCCTACCGTCGTTTCCTCCGCCACAAGAAACACACCATTGACATGATGCAGTGCAGATCTCTTTGTGCTTCCCTCCTGCGGTCCCCCAAGCTCTTCTGGCGCATTCAGTTCCCCCGCCATCCTCCTCCTTCCACCCTGGATTTCCTCTCACTGATCTCCCACACTTCCACTCTCTATGACATCCCCGGCCAGCCCTCTCTCACCTCACTCCTTTGCCTTCTTGCCATCTCTTCACATTCTCCAACATCTGTGAGGCGGTTAGACTGATGAGCAATAGTAGGACAACAGATGAGGAAGGGTTCCAAGCGGAACTCTTCAAACTTGGTATTAGTGTTCTGGGTTCTTTTCTCTCAGTGCTCTTTAACAGAGTGGTTTGCACTGTTTTTTCCCACTCATGGTCTCGGTACATCATATACTCGATTCATAAAACCGGTGTGGTCTCGGATCCCGGGAACTACAGAACCATCATGGTTGGGCACACTTTTGCCAAACTCTATGCCACAGTACTGAATACTATTCTATCCAGAGAGCTTGACCGACGCCATTGCTATGTGAAGGGGCAGGCGGGTTTTCGTACTGATTTCCAGACCATGGATCGCATTCTAACTCTACGAACTATCATTGAGGAGGCCCGTTACCGCTTGGTGAAGGTTTACTGCTACTATGTGGACTTCTGCAAGGCGTTCGACTTTGTTTCTTGGGTGGCCCTTTTCCACAGACTCAAAGACATTGGGATTTTCGAGACTCTCCTGACTGCTATTATGAGGCTTTACGAGAGTGTGGTAGGCAGGTTTAAGACTCCACATAGTTTCTCCGATCCGATCCAGAGCACCATTGGGGTGAAGAAGGGCTGCCCTCTTTCCCCTACACTTTTTGGCATTTACATTGATGAGCTCGAGGCTTTCCTCCAGAATTTCTCACTCCCCGACGACGGTTGTTATCTGCATCAGGTCCTGATCTCCATTCTTTTATTTGTCGATGATGTGGTCCTATTGGCCTCCTCCCTTGAGGGCTTGCAGAGACTCCTTGACGCTTTGGCTTCCTTTTGTGATCTTCGGCAGTTGGTTGTGAACCTGGGCAAGACCCAAGTGACGTTCTTCAATTGCTTGAAGACCTCTCATCTTCACTTCTACTTCCAGGGCTCGGACATAGAGATTTCATCCGCCTACACTTACCTTTGGGTTAAGTTCTCTGGGCCTTGCTTCAGTTTGAGACCTAATATGCAGCCCCGTGTCAACAAGGGGTTGGGTTCCTTGGCTCTGCTTGAGAGACAGTGCTTCAGACATCACTTTCAGAGGTCCAAGTTGTCCTTCTTGGACTCCTTAGTCAAGCTGACTATGCTCTACGGTTCTGTTGTGTGGGGGCCCTCTCTCCTTGAGTCGGATTGGACTTTGGTTGAGAGAGTTCAGATCCTCTTCCTTCGGCGTCTCATCAAATGTCATCGTTCTACTCCTCATAGCATTATCCTTGCTGAGTTTGGTGCACATCCTTTCAGACTTGCAGCCATTTTTTATCTGATCTGGTTCCTTCACCATCTCCGGGGCTTTGTTGATTCTGCTGACGATTGACAGAGATATCAATACCTCGCTTACTGCTCTTCTTTGGCTTTGGCGCTCCAACCCCTCTTGGTACGCCCAAGCTTCTGCCTTGCTGGGTTCTGTGGGGATCTCGATTGATCATCTACCCCCCTTTCAGTTCTCCCTGGATGCTCCCACCCATCTCCTTTCCTCTCAACAGGAGCTCAATGGACATGTCAGACTTGACATCTACAGGCAGTATATAACTATGACATGGAGCAACCCTCTTGGGGGGCTTCGTCTCAGGATGGCCTTTTGTGCTGAGTACTATATGGAGATCCAAGATGGGGTCATTGTGCGTCCCCCATACTTGGTTCACTGCTGGAGTCACACTCTCAGTACTTCTTTGGGGTCTTTTAGAGTTGGCTCCCATCGGCTACGCATCCAGACAAACCACCACATTGATAGAGTTGACCGGACTTGCCGCCTTTGCACCTTGATGGAGGCGAAATCCGAGACACTTCATTTTCCGATGTCCCATTTACTACGAGATCAGAGGAAGGTTCCACTGCTTGTTCAGAGAGTGCAGATCCCTTTCCTCCTTCAGATACACCGATCAACGGTGCCCTGCTCTTTACCTACAAGAGACCACACGGCTTTGTGATTCTACTCTCCAGGCTTCAGTTTCCATCAAGCCAGAGCTCCGATCAGCTTATTGCATCCTTTTTCACTTCGGTGTCTCCGGCCCACAGCACGAAGCGTCCTCTCGGTCCTCCTTCCTCTGGACACACCAGGACTATGAGACCTCGTAGAGGCCACACTCGACAGCAACACTCCACCTCCAGAGCTATTCAGTGACGGTTCGGGGCTCTTTCTCGCCCCAGACTGTATCCTTTGGTGCTTGATTACTTCTCACCCGAAAAGGGCCTCTAGTTGCTCTTTCCGGCTCTTCTGCTTTCTGCTTTCTTGTTGTTGTTCTTTCCCCAGACACCGTTTGGTGCTCCTGCTGTTGGCACTTTGCTTTGTATGCTTTCAGTCCCTTACACCCTTTTGGTGGTCTCTTGTCAGGAGATTAATAATTTTATCTTATCTTCTCTTATCAGACTTTTGAGTTGACTATAAAGTGTGCAAGTTTCATCTATTTCCTTCTACAACAATTAAACAAAGATCTCTAGTTGAAAGGCTCTGTCCCATCTAACTTCTATAATGCATGCAATTTTTTTGATTAGTAAAGGAAAAACTGTAACATGTTACGCAAGTGTAAAAACCACTGTGGTTCAAACTTTGACCAATGCTGCTGAAATGTTTTGTTTTGGAATTTTTGTGTTTTTTTAGAATATTTGCCTTTTTTTTTGTATTTGTGAAATTAATGAAATGACAATGCATGGAATTCGATAGAAATTGCACAACCATGCACACTAATCTTTATTTGCTTAAACTAATTGCAAATATTTGACAGTCCCAACCGGTGCTGAGAGGGGAGGGGTGAATCAGCACCTCTAAAACTTTACTCTACAAATCTGATGAGGTTAACTTACAACTAAAAAGAAAACAAATTCATGCATATAATAACAGTAAGCAACCAATCACACAGTGACCCCAGATTTATCACGTGGAAACCTGATTAGGGTGAAAACCACGGTGTGAGGAGACCTCACAAAATTTGTACTCTTCTGGAGTACGCCCTGTTAGGAGCCTTCCTGATTAGAGGAAAATGACGCATTTGCTAGATGCGACCCGGTTAAGGGATTTTTTACAATAAGGTCTGTTAGAACCTACCTGGTTAGAGGACTTTGAACACCTTGAAGGATGTCACCCGGTCAAGGGATTTGATACAAGCGACCTGTTAGAGTCCACCCAAATTCTAGGATTTAGCTATTGTAGTTTGCTAGAAAACAATAGAGTGAATGACCTTTTACAGTTGACTACACACAGTCTGATAAGGTCTCTATTCGTGCTCAACTAAGAAGTAACACCGGTCAGAGCAGGTGTCTTCTCCTCTACTTTTGTGCTTCTCTACACAGTTCTTCCTTTTCTCTTCTTCTTTCTATTTCTCTCTGGCTTCAACAGCTTACAGGTTCACTCTTTTTCTCGGCAGAATGAAGGCAACTTTTATTTGCCTTAGGCAGAAGAATATATAGAGTTCAAACCCTAATTGTGCTCATCATGCATGACCTAACTTCATATCCTTATCGGATTCATCATGTAGTGAAGTGTCAATTATCTAAGGAAACATTTGATGCATGCCCTTGATTTATCAGCCTAATGAAGAAAACATTGGTTGCGTGCCAGGCAACTTTCCTTCACAGGAGATAACGTTTTGATTTAAAGCCACTGATGCTGGTTTTAAATCCTCCAACCGTGCCTCAAAAAGCCACTGATTCCGGCTTTAAATCCTTCAGCTGCGCCTCAAACCAATCACCAAGATAACTCAAAGTCACCTAGATTCACTGCAATAAATCCTGGTCAAAAAGAGTTGGTTGGAACAGACAGTTGACTATGACTTCCTCGGTTCATACCGGAGTCTTATAATATATCGGTTGAGTTCTTCAAGCTGTAAACAAGTAAGAGTCTTTAACCTGTTGCTATCTCTTTCTTGGCTTACCGGTTTCTACAATCCTCGGTTTGCTATTCTTAGCTTGGCTTACCGGTTGCTCCATCCTTGGTTAGCTACCGGTTGCAGCACGGTCCTCGGCTGATGTTGGAATCCTCTTTTCCTTTATTGTGTACATAGCCCGGTGGCTAAGGATGTGTATAGTGACCGGTGGTATATGCATGTAGTCACAACATTCTTGTATATTGACATCATCGGCCAAACCATCTTTCTTTCATATCGATCTGTTTGGTTCTGTGGACTTTATAGAGATGACAAATCTCTATGCTCTTTTTGCCAATCAGTGACAACACCAGTACTGATGACAAGATTACCGGTTATCATTACTTAATGCCAACAATCTCCCCCTTTGGCATTGATGGCAAAACTTATGATGGGCAATCACCTTACTGTCCTTATATCTCTGTACATCTGCAACTGCTACAGTCCTCCGATTATTGCCAAATTCTCCCCCTTTTTGACAAGGATGCCAAAGGCCTAGTCAGAGAGACTACCTTTGTCTAATCTGCTCCCCCTATGAGCAGCATTCCTTCTTCATCAATCCAGAAAAGATGAGGTGTAACCCTCTGTTGAAGCACAATGAACTGATGACCACCTTTTCAGGTTTACTGAAGATCATGAAGGGGTATTACCCCTAGTTTACCTTTGTGATACTCAAAAGTACTCTTTGGTAAAGTTTTAGTGAAGATATCTGCAATTTGTTCCTTGGTGGGAACATACTCTAATCTCACGTCCTTGTCTTGTACAAGCTCTCTCAAGTAATGATACTTGATAGCAATGTGCTTTGTCTTGGAGTGCATGACAGGATTCTTGGATAGTTGATTGCACTGGTGCTATCACAATAGATAGTTATTGGTTCAGGTACCCGTTATTTAATTCCTTCTAATAGTTGTTTTATCTAGATCACCTGTGTGCAATTGATTGCAGCAGCAACATATTCGGCTTTTGCAGTAGATTCGGATATGCAGTTTTGTTTCTTGCTTGTCCAAGAAACAATTCTTTCACCAAGAAAGAATGCACCACCACTTGTGCTCTTTCTGTCATCAATGTTTCCTGCCCAATCTGCATCAGTGTATACTTTTATTTCAAATCCTCCCTTGTGAGGAAACCATAGACCATAATCCTCAGTTCCTCTTAGATATCTGAAGATTCTCTTTACTGCTATTAGATGTGTCTCTTTTGGATTTGCAGAGAATCTTGCCACTATGCCAACAGCATGAGCAATGTCAGGTCTACTGTGAACGGCATACTACAGTTTACCTATCATGGACCGATACATTATTTCATTTACTTCTTTGACATCATCCTCCTTTGATAACTTGAGGTTACTTATCATTGGAGTTCCAACCGGTTTGGAATCATCAAGTCCAAAGGTCTTAAGAATTTCTTTGACATATTTGGAATGAGAAATAAAAATTCCCTCTTTCAGCTGATGGACCTGTAGTCCAATGAAGAATTTTATTGCGTCTATCATAGACATCTCAAATTCTTTCTTCATCTCTTCAACAAAGGCTTTGCTCATCCTGTCATCGCCCCCAAAGATGATATCATCCACAAAGATCTCAGCAATTAGATTTCCATCTTCTCCGGTCTTGAGATACATATTACTGTTGTCCCCGGTTCTTGTGAATCCTATGGTGAGAAGGTATGAGTGCAACCTCTCATACCCAGCCCTTGGAGCTTGCTTAAGCCCATAAAGAGCTTTCTTCAATTTACAGACCATTCCATCCTTCTGCAGATGTGAAGCCTTACGATTGTTCAATGTAGACTTCTTCCTCCAGTATTCCATTTAGGAATGCGGACTTAACATCCATCTGATAAACTTTGAATCCCTTGTGGGCAGCATAGGCGAGAAGAATTCTTACTCCTTCCAGTCTTGCTACTGGTGCAAAGGTTTCTCCATAATCCAATCCAGCTTCCTAAGCATATCCTTTGCAAACCAATCTTGCCTTATTTCTTATTACTTTTCCATCCTCATTCAACTTGTTCCTGAAGACCCACTTGGTTCCTATGACATTTTTGTCCTTAGGTCTTGGCACAAGTTACCATGTTTCATTCTTTTCAATCTGCTCAATTTCTTCCTCCATGGCCTTGACCCAATTGTTATCTTCTAGGGCTTCTCTAGTGGATTTGGGTTCCACACAGGAAAGTAAGCAAATATTCTCTCTAGCCTTTTTCCTGGTTAAGATATTTGCATGTTTATCACCAATTATATTGTCAGGGGAATGATATGTGACATACCTTGGAAGAACCGGTCTCTATTCCCAGTCAGGTTCTTCCGGTTGAGCATTATCTTCATCATGGTTTTGTGCATCCATTTGTTCATCGTCTTGCATTGGCCTATTGGGATCAGGAACGATCTCCTGCTTTAGATGTCTATCCATGTGTACTCCATCTTCTGTCATGGCTTCGTTGAGCTCAAAGTCATTTCCTTCATTTAGGCCCTCAAGACTGTCATGGTCTTCATGACCGGTCTTCTTATCTGGTTCTGACGATTCATCAACTTTTACATTGATGCTTTCAACTATCTTGCCTATTCTTTTGTTCAAAAACCGATAGGCCTTACTTTTGGTAGAGTAGCCCAAAAATGTTCCTTCGTCACTCTTAGGATCAAGCTTTCTACAGTACATATCTCTTGATATAACATTTGCTACCAAAGATTTTGAAGTAGCTAACACTGGGAGAATGCTTAAACCATAGTTCGTAAGGAGTCTTATCGGCTCCCTTCTTGACTTGGATCCGGTTGAGTGTGTAGACAGCAGTACTGATAGCTTCCCTCCAGAAGTTATGAGGCAGATCCTTCTGGATCAGCAGGGTTCTAGTGCAATCGATCAGCGTCCTGTTTCTTCTTTCTACTACTCCATTTTGCTAAGGAGTCCTTGGTGCAGATAGCTGCCTTTTTATTCCGTGCTTCTCACAGTAATGAGTGAACTCTTGAGAGGTATATTCACCTCCTCTATCTGATCTCAGACACTTCAAGCTTTTACCAGTTTCTTTTTCCACTCTAGCTTTGTAGATTTTGAACATGTGGAAAGCTTCTGATTTCTCCTTAAGAAAGAGTGTCCACATCATCCTGGAGAAGTCATCTACAAAGAGCATAAAGTACCGATCTCCATGGTAGCTCTTTGTTCTCATTGGTCCACACAGGTCAGTGTGCACCAGGTCTAGAACATTCTCAGCAGAGTAGATCTTGCTGTTAAAGGATGTCCCAGTCAGCTTTCCTAAATGACAATCTTTGCAGATACCTTTGATGGGCTTGGTAATCTTAGGAAGTCCTCTTACTGTTTTCTTTTTGCTTACATTGACAATACTGTCAAAGTTTATGTGGTAGAGCCTCTTGTGCCATAACCAGCTGTTGCCCTCTTTGGTCATAAGACAAATTTTGCTTGATTCTCCTTTGACCGAGGCTATGAGACAAGCTCCTTCCATCGAGTCAAGATAGAAAAGATGACCTTTTCTTTGTCTACCAGTTGCGACATGAGTCCTGGATTGATTCTTCACTATACAGGAACCTTGTCCGAATTCCAGTAGGAATCGTTTGTTGTTCAGCTGTGCAACACTCATCAAGTTGTACTTGAGTCCTTCAACCCAGTACACATCTTCACAGAAAGCATTGTTGCAAAGAGCAATAGTACCTTTACCTTTGATGAAATAGGGGGCATTGTTTCCAAAGGTAACCGATCCGCTGTCATTGAGCTCCAGGTTGGTGAACTTGTCCTTGTCACCGGTCATGTGGTGAGTGCATCCACTATCAATTATCCAGTCATCATGCTGATGAGATCAGGATATGAGTACAAGTTCATTCACAACTGGGCTCTCCTCATTTATTGCAACAAATGCAATTTTTGGATCCTCTGAGTCTTCAGACTCATTGTCTGTAACTCCTTCCTCCGCAAGAGATAGCTTTCCTTCTTTGCGTTGCTCTTGAATCAGTCTATTTTATCTTTACATTCATTGTCAGGACATCTTGCAGCAATGTGTCCTATCTTATTGCAGGAGAAGCATTTCAAAAGGAGTTTTCCCTTGTACTTCCCTTTTCCTCTGGGGAATCTTCTAGCAATGAGTGCTTCGAACTCATCTTGCTCCATCTCCTCTGAGAGTAGATTCTCAACAAGGTTGTCAGTCTTTCCGGTAGAGAAATGATCGGTTTCTCTTCCCTTTTTGGTGGAAGAGATGTTGACAGAAGACTTGAACACTGCTTCCTGAACAGATAAGCTATTATCAAAATTACTTAATTCGAAGGCAGCCAACTTACCGATTAAGGAGTCAAGGGTGACTTGATCTTTGGTCACCGATCTGAGCTCTTGAATGGCAGAAATCTTGATGGCATACTGAGGTCTGAGAGTTCTCAGTATTTTGCTAACAACCTCCTCTTCACTGAGCTTTCCTCCAGCGCATCTGATGGAGTTGATCACCTCTTTGATCCGGTTGCTATATTGCTCAATGTCTTCTCCTTTGTTCATCCTCATGTCGTCGTACTTTCCTCTGAGGCTTTCGACCTTGGCTCTTTGAACATTAGGATCTCCTCCATAAACCGTTTGCAGCTTGCCCCACATCTTGTAGGCAGAGTCAAGATGTTCTATCTCAGCATAAACATGATCAGGTAGCGTGCTAGCTATCATGTCCATGGCAGTTGTGTGATCGGTCTTGATCTTTAGCTGATCAGGTGTCAGAGTGCCAGTGGGCTCACTGTAATCAGCGGTAACATGATTCCAACCCTGATCACCGGTGGTCTTCATATACAACTTCATTCTGCTACACCACAAGGTGAAGTTTTCCTTAGAAAACTTTGGTCCTTCCTTTCTTATCATCTTGACTTTTTCTTTGTGCGGTTAAGCTATGAAGAAAACAAGACGAGGCTCTGATACCAATTGACAGTCCCAACCGGTGCTGAGAGGGGAGGGGTGAATCAGCACCTCTAAAAATTTACTCTACAAATCTGATGAGGTTAACTTACAACTAAAAAGAAAATAGATTCATACATATAATAACAGTAAGCAACCAATCACACAGTGACACCAGATTTATCACGTGGAAACCCGATTAGGGTGAAAACCACAATGTGAGGAGACCTCACAAAATTTGTACTCTTCTGGAGTACGCCTTGTTAGGAGCCTTCCCGGTTAGAGGAAAATGACGCATTTGCTAGACGCGACCCAGTTAAGGGATTTGTTACAATAAGGTTTGTTAGGACCTGCCTGGTTAGAGGACTTTGAACACCTTGAAGGATGTCACCCGGTTAAGGGATTTGATACAAGGGACCTGTTACAGTCCACCCAAATTCTAGGATTTAGCTATTGTAGTTTGCTAGAAAACAATAGAGTGAATGACCATTTACAGTTGACTACACACAGTCTGATAAGGTCACTATTCGTGCTCAACTGAGAAGTAACACCGGTCAGAGCAGGTGTCTTCTCCTCTACTTCTGTGCTTCTCTGCACAGTTCTTTTTCTCTTCTTCTTTCTATTTCTCCCTGGCTTCAACAGCTTACAGGTTCACTCTTTTTCTCAGCAAAATGAAGGCAACTTTTATTTGCCTTAGGCAGAAGAATATATAGAGTTCAAACCCTAATTGTGCTCATCATACATGACCTAACTTCAGATCCTTATCGGATTCATCATGTAGTGAAGTGTCGGTTATCTAAGGAAACATTTGATGCATGCCCTTGCTTTATCAGCCTAATAAAGAAAATAGTGGTTGCGTGCCAGGCAACTTTCCTTCACAAGAGATAATGCTTTGATTTAAAGCCGTTGATGCTGGTTTTAAATCCTCCAACCGCGCCTCAAAAAGCCACTAATTCCAGCTTTAAATCCTTCAACTGCGCCTCAAACCGATCACCAAGATAACTCAAAGTCACCCAGATTCACTGCAATAAATCTTGGTCAAAAAGAGTTGGTTGGAACAGACAATTGACTATGACTTCCTCGGTTCATACCGGAGTCTTATAATATATCGGTTGAGTTCTTCAAGCTGTAAACAGGTAAGAGTCTTTAACCTGTTGCTAACTCTTTCTTGGCTTACCGGTTTCTACAGTCCTCAGTTTGCTATTCTTAGCTTGGCTTACCGGTTGCTCCATCCTCGGTTGGTTACCGGTTGCAGCACGGTCCTCAGCTGATGCTGGAATCCTCTTTTCCTTTATTGTGTACATAGCCCGATGGCTAAGGATGTGTATAGTGACCGGTGGTATATGCATGTAGTCACAACATTCTTGTATATTGACATCATCGGCCAAACCATCTTTCTTTCATATCGATCTGTTTGGTTCTGTGGACTTTATAAAGATGACAAATCTTTTGGTTCTATGGAAATCTGAAGTTGAATAATTGGTGGAGTTTCTCCAATAGCAATTGCAGCACTCTTGAAATGGAGTTTCCAAGATGTCAACGCTGAAGCTAATGATAAATGGCACCCTTAGGTCAACACGTGCCTTCCCTTCTGCAAACATCGGCCCTCTAATTATTAACGCTGCTTGTAATTAATGAGTGCCGTCCCTCTACAGAAGTTGCGGCAGCCTATATCTCCAAATGCAGCCCCTTGTAATGCTGCGATCTGCACTTAAAAATCAACCACTGACTTTGCGAAGATTTTCTGAGATAAACTATATATATCTCCCACTAGATCGATCACCAATAAGCTCTTCCATGGCCTCTGGTTCAAGCCATTTCTGAGGCACAATTCACTGGCTTTTGCAACCAATTCAAAGTGCTTGAAGTCTGAAAATTATCAATTCTTCAGGCTCTTGGATTTCTGAAAACCCTTGGCTCAATATTCAAGACACAATTCACAAATTATCAAATGCGTAACGATGGGTTCGATTTCCATCTCCATGGTTTTATTTTCTCCCAAATGTATATCGAGCTTGAAGCTTCAAGCTGACACCTCACATAACTTAAAGTACATTAGCCTTATAAAGTTTGAACATTTGAATTATAATATTCAATTATAATTCCCTCCTAAGTTAGGTGCCATAACATATTTATTCTTTGTTACCCAGTTCGCTGGAAATGCCTCCCGGACCAGCACCAATTCGAACTGGTACCTGGTCCTGGTACAGTTCGACTTCTGGTCTGGGCAGCCTCTAGAGGAGTATTCCTAGACATTTTTTACTGCATTTACTTCATTTAGTCAATGGTTTACTTCATTTAATGGTGCAAAATGTGAATTGACAAAGAAATCAAGCCTAAGAGGGAGTATTCCTAGTTCAATCTAATTTTAACTCATGCTTCTAGGCTTCATAAATATGTATATATATATATTTTTAAAAAGTTTACATGTTTTTTCGAACCTGAACCCAAACCCCTTTTCAAAATTTTGTCGAACTTGCAAACCGGTTCTTCGTAACCGAACTTGGAACCGAACTTGAACCGGTAACTTAGTATTTATTTAATAATCATTTAATGACTTGGCCAATTATATATTAAGCTTCCAACCTTATTATTAATTAAGTGAAACTTAATTAATAATCGCAAATCTAATAAATAGCTTATGAACTTATTTTAAGTGACCAAATTCAAGAGCTAGATGCACACTACCTGAATGCCCTGCCAAAGATAGTAATTGACCATAAATTGAATTACTATAAATAGTAAGTTCCTCAAAATAAAAGCTCATGTCACCACAACTCCATGCTGCTACCAACTATTCAGGTACCCTGCTAAGGATAGTAACCCTGATTTTCCTAAAATAGTCACTTACTATAAATAGTAAGTGTGCCACTTTGACTCAAATGAAGAGCAATCCTGAGCATCCCTGACCTCTGGAGTGGGAAAGTAGCCTCTGGCTTGACCAACTGAGACCCTCTATGCAACTGATTAGCCTACAAGGATCACTGATAGGCTAATCCGCACTGCAACTCGAAGTGAGCTAAAATGGGGACATTACAGAAAGGATATTGCTTGAGATTGCATCCTCAAATGATTGCTGGTATTAAATCACTGATATTAAACTGATTTGGAGATACACAAAATCCGCATGGCTATGTAGTTGTTGTTGTTATGCTTCTAGGAAAGATTGTGTGTAAGTTTTTCACGTCATGATTATCCTACAAATAGCAGAAATGGAGAAGGTAATTGTAATGTCCCCTTCTTTTCAGTAATCACACAAGAGAATAATTAGCCTATTTTCTCATCTCAATGAGCTAATTAGAGACTTAAGGGATGCTATAATCGTCACGTCATTTATTTTGGTGGAGAATAACCAAATTGGAACATTGATTTATAGGGTTAATATTATTAAAGTTACCTAACGTTAGAATATAGCATTATTAAAGTAAAGTAACTTTATAAAGTGGAAATAAAAGTTAAGTGTGATTTAATCCCACACTGAGTGGAAGCTCATCAACCGCTCAAGAAGTCTTTATAAGGGAGCCCGTTCTTCGCCATTGACATGTTATGTGATTATCTTATTTATTTTATTTCTCCATAGTTTCTGAGATAACAATGACTAACTTTCCGAGGATAAAACCCCTTGGAATTCAAAGGATTGGATGAAACCCGAGTCTTCCATGAGAAGTGGATTCGTATCAGAATTCACTATTGTTCTTAATTGCAGAAATTTGGAGATCAATAAGAGCAGACTTTGGCAAATTCTGAAGCTATTAGCAATATATTTGAACCCCTTCATTGCCAGTGCATGATGTACAAGCCTATTCAGTTTGAGCGGCTTCTCAATAAATACTTTGGCTTGGGAATTGAGCAAGGACTTGGTACCGAAGCACTTGTTTGAGGAATGCTAGTAGCATTGCATTGGTGGCACATACACAGCTATCGAGGGTAGACTGGAACCAGCACCTAGGACAGCATTGTGGCTCGAAGTTTGAATCACAGCTGTGGCCCTATTGATCAGAGGGAACAGGAGTTATAACCCACGGTGGGAAAGCTATACTCCCATCTTCGCAGGCATTTGCATTGGCTGGGTCATACAGGGATACTTATTATATCGGAGTCTCCATAGGAGTTATCAGGTGTTGAACAACGGACCTGGTAATGTCTGTCCACTTCATGGATGCCAGGGACTCACTGCCTACGCTGTCAAGTCTGTAGAAAACAGGGAAATCATTAAGAGCCATGCGATCTGGGCATTGAAGAATTGATACGCAAACAGTCTCCCATTTCCAGGTGCATAAATATTTTGTAACCAATATTGCTGCATATTTCTATTGCAATTAATATTATTTAGTATGTGAAGGGTGGTGTTAGTTTGGAATGAAGAATTACTTATTGGAATAGTCACGATGTATTACTTATGATTACTATTCTGAAATCTTTGATATGAACTTATGAAGTTTATATATCTTAAACCTGTAGCAGTATGGTAGTCACTTTGAATGTATAAATTTATAGCATATATGTTGCCATGGACACTTCCCAGTCTGTAACAACGAACTACTAAATTCCAAAATCAGAACAGTGAACTGCTTGTTGACAAGAGATGGGATGCTACGTGTTTGACAGAATTACAGTGGAAATAAGAAATGGTTTCTGAATGTTATATACAGCAAGTATTCAATTAAATGCATGCTCTATACAATGTAACTTGTGCTGGAGTATCTGGTTCAGTTTAGGTGGGTTCTTTGCTGCCTTTAAGGAAGTACAAAAGTGTTTGGTGTAATACCTCTGAAGAATTGGTAGTTATTTCTGAATGTTAAGACCATACAGTTGATTGATTAAATGTCTGTTATGTAGCCTTGTGTTTTGAAATGAAATTTGGAATCAGGATTAGTAAGGATTCTTACACTAGTTCAGACTAGTATAGAAATATAATGATAAGTTAGTTCCACAGATTCAGGAACTTCACTCCACAATTGAGATGCCTAAAAAGAAGATAGTTACATCCCACTGTACTATTTTCTCATGCTTACACTCCAAATGGAAAAAATGGAGAAAGTTATTTAGACTAGCATAGAAAATGAGATGATAAGCCAGTTGCACCCATTAGGGAGGTTCGCCAAAGATTGAGAGGCTCAAACTAAGAAAATGCCAATATCTACTAAGCAAAATTATTGGCTAAGATCTCTCTCCAATAATGTTGTGAGGTCCCACCCCAACCTATCATAGCACTTTTGAGACATTCGTATTTTGATACTTTATGATTCAAGATTTTGATACACTTATGATCGATTTGACAGTGTCTCATGTTATTTATGTCTTATGGTGATTTATATTATGTGGTTTTAATTGTGATGTTGATTAGGATCCAAATCATATATGTTGATTTGTTATACATGCTCAAATACGTATTTTGATGAGAAAGATTTAATCATGGTTAGATTTAATTGTTACATGAATTATGTTTCTAGTTTAAGAAATAGTATTTATGAATATATCATTGTGTTAGAATTCTACAAGTGCTATGTTTGAACGATATCTTAGAAAAGGAAAGTGTAGCTAGAATTTGAATTATGCATGTTGAATAATGTATACAATTATGTAATATTGAATTGTCATATGCTTATATGTGATTTTTCCCTGAACTACTGATGCTTGAATTTAGTGTGTAGGAAAGAAAACCATGGAACTATTCGGAGAATCAGGGCTAAACCTATGTACAATTGTGAAAGCCAAGGTTTAATCTATCGAAGAGATCGAAACCTCGTTGTGATGTGTTTTTATTTGTAAACGTAAATTGTATGTGTGTTATAGGATTTTATTCATTTTGTTAATTAGACATGTCACTTGTAATGTGAAGTGTATTTATTTTATGGTGTCACTTGACACTTGTGATGTCTATGTGGACAATGACATGTCAATTAGAGTTTGGCAAGAGCTACCCAACCTAGTAAGTTACCTAAGCTTGACCACTTGCTTGTAGATGTTATGTAAGGTCCCCCATCAAGTTAAATTTTGAATTCAAACTCTAGTTGAACTTTAGAGGGCTTAAAAGTGACCCTAGGGTGTCTTTTAAGTGGAAATAAGCTAACCATGTGGGGTACTTTGAATTAGGGGCTAGATTTTGCCTATAGGAAGGCCTAGATCACATTTATGCCACTCCAAAAAGGCTACTCTTCAAAAGTGGAAAAAATGGAGAAGGCAACATGCCTTTGACTTGTTCCACACTCCTAGTTTAACTCACCATTATGCAAGGGGGGTCAAGAAGTAAGGCCAAGGACTAGCAATCAACTCACATTAATTGCTAGAGGATGAGTAGGATTTGGAGGCTTTTTTAGAGGGCTTTGTGAGATTTAGTGGTTGTCCACCCACTCTCTAATTTTAGAGACACTTAAGGTTTTGGGATTGGAGAAAAAAGACAAAGAAAAGGAAAAGGGGCTCTTCTCAAACCTCATTTGCCATTTGCATAGGAGCAAGGTTGGTGTTCTTGCCATGAAGGAGATATTCTTTGCAAGTTTAAATTTGTTGTTGATTTTATAAAATGCATATGTAGAATTGTATGTGTAGAAATGTTTGTATTTCTTGTCAAGTAGATTGTTGTAGATGTGGTGTATGAGTGAAGAATGAAACTTTTTGCATTTTTTTCTTGTTGTTTTTGTTTTGAATGAAATGTTGTTCATGGGTGTACAAGGCATCACTCACCCTTGGGAGGGAAGTAGTGGTCTTGGGTGAAGGGGTTAGTTGGGCTTGCCATTGAAGTTGAGAGCCTCTTCTCTTGGAAAAGAGAGGAGCTTAATGGAAGTATGGGCTCATCCATGAAGCCATATATGTTAGTTGTGTAAATAAATCAATAAATCAAACCCTCTTTTTTACCAAGCAACCAAAAAAATTAAACATAAGTGGAGCAACATAAAGAAAAGAAAGTGAAAAAAAACAAAAAAAGAGACCAAATAGAGACATTCAGGTCTCTGGAAAATGTATGGGGAAAATTAATTTCCCCATACACTTCCAAAAAAAACAGTCATTTTATATTCATAAATGACCCCACTTTCTTTTGTATTCTAAAATAAACCATTTAAAAATTAGGATTGAGCAAGTCAAAAAGTCAAGGGTGGGACCCAGCTGAGTTGCCACCCGAGAGACTCAAAAAATAGTCCTTTTTTTAAAAAAAACGTTTGAAAAAAAATATATATTTATAAATTTAATTTTTATAAAATAAATTTTAAATAAAAAAAGTCTTAAAAAATCAAATAAAAAAAAAATGCTTTAATAAAGGCTTGGGAGGGGCTAAAAGCACCCCCCCGGGCCCCATGCTTGGCAGGCCTGCGGGCCCTGCCAAGGTAGGGTACTCGTCTGCCATGGCAATGCGGGCCTCGCCGCTAGTCCCTTAGGGGACTTCAATAAAAAAAAATTAAAAAAAAACTTATATTGTTTTTTTTTATTATTATGAAAAGTGTTATTAATTTAATTTATATTTTTTTAATTTGCTTTTTTATATAAAATATAAAAAGTGTTTATATATATTTATTTTATTTACAAAAGAAAGTCTTTTTAAGTAATTTAATACTATTTAGTAATTAGTTTTCATATGATATTTTTTTTTAATATGTTATTTTATTTGATGTGTATTTATTTTCTTAAAGTAGAAGTTGTTATAATGTGTATTTTATTTAATGAACTACATTAATTTAAATATAAGTTGGTTAAATAGGTACTATATTTAAGGAGTTAAATTAATTTAATATAAGTTGTTTTAATACATATTTTTACTAAATAAATTTAACATAAGTTGTCCCAATAGGTGTTTATTTCTGTGTATTAAATAATTGTAATATAGTATTCCTTCATCACTGTGGGGGAGGTTTAGGTAATTGGTACAAATGAGATTTTCTTTTCTTTCATTGTTAATTATATTTATTAATTATTATAGTTCCTAGGGAGCTCGTTTAATTAATTTAATAAGCATCATATTTCATTAAGTTTGATTTAATAACTAATAAAACCTCTAGAGAGTAACTACTGTATTGCTTATCGCATGTTTAATGGATTTTTATTTGAAAACCAACTCTCTATTAGTTATGGCTTTAGTGATGTTCTTTATAAATCGGCATACATGATGTATAGGACCAACTTGGAAACCTTATCCAAAACTTATTCCTTTTGATCAGTAGGATCAGTTGAGGTTAACCAACCCTAACCATGTTGTAGAGGGAGGTTGGCCAGCCTGTTTATGTGAGTGGGATCACCACATGACCTTGTTGGCCATGATGCCCCTCGCTTATCAATACTGTTATCCTAACCCAGTGTGTACACCTTCATCGTAAAACTTTAGGTGTTTTTTTAAAAAAATATTAAAAAATTGTGCATTTTTGCTTAGTTTTTTTTTGGGCATGACAAATGTGGAAACTGGAGGTAGCTATTATGTTACATTCTATGATAAATAAATACAAGAGTACACTTAGAGGACAAATTTATCTGCATGTGTGCACACATAAAAAATCATGACTCCTTTTACAATGTGCATTGTTGGTTCCCTCATTTGGCAGATCATGAGGTGGGAAATATGGGCCTCACTTTCCTGGTTAATAAGGCAATTAATATTTGCTTCTTGCAATCTGTTGACAAGCGGGCAAATGAAAAATGCACTTCTTAATTTAAGTGGTAGAGAATATAGTTCAATTTGCTCAACTCATAAATGGAAGGTTCATATATGAGCTTCAAGGACTTGAGCATTACTTTAGTAGACCTGTTCTTATCAGATTATTAATACAGCATTGAGCTAAAGCAAAAAAAATTGTAAAGATGTTAATTGATAATTAGGCATACCATGTAATGCACTTTTGTCTTACAGTACTTTAATATAGGGGAAAAAATAATTGGAATAAGCTTTTACACTAATTTTTCCACATCTTTCTTCTTTTCAAGTAAGCCCTGCAACAGTCTTATACACAAGGAAAGTCAAAGAATATTTACCAGAATATTTGCTCTTGAAATTGATTTTGTCTTGGAATCTATGACATAAATCTCTTCAAAATCTAGCACAAAATTGGGATCATCCGCCCTTCTATTCTTATAATGCTTCATCAAGAATACCTGTCCTAAGAGACAATTACAGATGTGTTAAAGGAGAAAACAAGAAAACTTAAAAAAAGAAAATGCAATTAAAGTATGAGTGAGCAAAGCAAATTGGAAGCAAAGTCATCAAGGGAAAATAATCAACAAGAGAGGAGCCACTTGGACCAACGCCATTCAACTCAGTCTCCACAAATATGTCCTAGGAATTGATAAATCTACTGATTTGCTGAATTTTATCTGCATTTGCCTCTGCTGCACCCAATGTGACATAGTCTTACCCTTATCCAAATAAAAGACCTCCAAATAGGCTCTGTCCAGTTTTTAAGAAAGACTCAAAACACAAAGTCATCCATCAGCCTGTAAGTGATTTATTACACTTCTTGGAGTGGATATGTCCAAACTAGACCAATCATATTACAATTGTGGTAAAATTTTAAATCTATTGCATGGCTACTCAATTCTAATGCAAAAATTGAGAAGCTAATATCTTGAGGTCTCACAAAAACATTGTACAGGAGCTGAATTTGGTTATGATGCAGGACAGACTAACCTAACCAATGACATTTAAGGCCAGAAACATTTCAGACCAGATGAAGAAGATTTGAAAGATTATTGAAAGAAAATTGAATCAAAATCAAAGCAGGTACAACGTCTGATCATTTGAGTTTAATACCAGTTAATGTGTGTTAATGAGCAGAACAATGAGCAAATGGAGAAACAACATAAACAAACAAGAGGATATTTTGCCTACTATAAAGGTGTACACTCTTATTATTACATAGGTTATATGATTATCACAAAAAGTATACTTTATGATGTCCCCATCCTTAGACCAATTATATAAAAGTAATTAGGTACTTTTGTGATCAGGGAGTGGCAGTCCTTGAACACCTATAGCCAGTAGAAGTTAGCAAAGGTAAATACATAGCAAATTGACAGTTAGAAATAGATGACAAGATGTACATAAGTTACTAGTAGAAGAATAAGATTTCGGGAAATCATGAAGTCTTATGAATAAGACGATTTTCCTATTAGGAAGAATAAGGATTAGTCCAAGATGATCACCTTTAGGAAAAGGATAGCGAGCAACATGGGGAGCATTGTTTCCCCTCACGGGTAAATTAGATTGTTACAGTCATACGGAATAATAAGTACGCAACACAGTATAAGAGAGAACTCAAGTATCTTTCATTGCTCATTAAATAACCAAGTACAAAGAGTATGTAGCATAACCTAACATGTCTCGTCCATCGAGAGAGTACATATAAATAAGGACTGAAGGGGTGTGAGGCGAACCGTCGCACCCGTTAACTAGCTACCCTCGGTTACAACTACCTAGCTGTCCACAATGCCGGACAACAAGCATCTTCATTGGATAAGACCAATCACATGGACCAAGAGTGGAGACTTGTAAGCAACTATTAATACCACATCTCAATCGTCATACATATGTAAAGACTCCTAAATTGCAATTCTAACTGGGTTGAAGAGTAATATAAATGCCATAAGGGTCAGCGACCAATAACAGATCAACCTTAGGGAAGAGTGTCTAGAAGATATCCAATGGAAGCAAGCATACATAGATAGATCGACCAACTAAGGCAAGCATGTAATGGCATCCAAGAAAACATTGATTCAGCATATCGACGAAGAATCGACCGATATCAGAAAGAAGGTATCAGATATGATCATCAGAATGGTGACTAAAGACAAGGATAGCAACTTGAATAATTAATGTTCAATAGTGGATCGACAAATTCATCGAAAAGACCAATCAACATCCCACTTAATGCAAACACAGTTAACAAATGAATGATCACAATATAAATTAAGGAAGGATGATTATCTATCTTTGGAAAGGCACAATATTAAGACAGCAAATTATATTGTTAAATGAAAGATAGATAACAGAAATTAATTGCATTTAGTAAGGAAGGATAACTAACCAAACTCCATAATGAAGAGGTGCAATGCTTTATCATGTAAAGATGTGATTATATGTTGTCCTCAATTTTGACATCACAAAATTGAAGCAACCCTACGGAATTTTCTTGTGAATTCGTAGGTGTATTTGACAGTCCCAACCGGTGCTGAGAGGGGAGGGGTGAATCGGCACCTCTAAAAAAAATTTCTCACTATATCCAGTGAAGTAAACTTATAGCACTAAAGGTAAGCAGATTTAAGCAAATAATAACAGTAAGTAAACAACACAAAGTGACACCAGATTTATCACGTCGAAACCCAGTTAGGGTAAAAACCATGGTGTGAGGAGACCTCACAAATTTTGTACTCTCCCGGAGTACGCCCTATTAAGAGCCTTCCCGGTTAAAGGATAAAAACGCACTTGCTAGATGCTATCCGGTCAAGGGATTTGTTACAAAAGGTCTATTAGGACCTGCCTGGTTAAAGGACTTTAAACAGCTTAAAAGATGTCACCCAGTTAAGGGATTTTGATACAAGGGATCTGTTAGAGTCCACCCAAATACTGGGATTTGTCTATTGTAGTTTGCTAGAAAACAATAGAAGTGTGATCTTTACAGATGGCTTTGCTTAGCCTGATAAGATCTCTATTTGTGCTCAACTGATAATCATCACCAGTCACCACAGGTGTATTCTCATCTACTGTTGTACTACTTTGCACAATCTTCTATCTCTCTTTCTCAGTTTTCTTTTACCCCTTCTTCTGTAGCATATAGGTTCACTCTTTTTCTCGGCAGAATGAAGGCAAGTTCTATTTGCCTTAGGTAGAAGAATATATAGGGTTCTGGCCCTAATTTTGCTCATTAAACATGACCTAACTTCAGATCTACATCGGATTCAATGCTCAGTCGACTACCAGTGTACTAAGAAAACATCCAATTTATGCCCTTACTTTATCTGATTAATGAAGAAGCAATAGTTGTGTGCTAGGCAACTCTCCTTCATAGGAGATAACACTTTGATTTAAAGCCACTGATGTTGGCTTTAAATCCTTCAATCGTGCCTCAAACCGATTACCAAAATAACTCAAAGTCTCTCGGATTTACTGCAATAAATCCTGGTCAAGAAGAGTTGGTTGGAACAGACAGTTGACTATGACTTCCTCAGTTCATACCGGAGTCTTATAATATATCGGTTGAGTTCTTCATGCTATAAACAGAAAAGAGTCTTTGACCTGCTGTTGTCTCTTTCTTGGCTTACCGGTTGCACGTCCTCGGTGTGCTTCCTTTTGCGCAGATTACCAGTTGCACTGTCCCGGTTGTGTTATAGACACTAGTTGGATATTGCTTTTACTTGTACTTGTCTATACCGGTTGTAGTTTGGTCCTTGGTTGATACTGGAATACTCTCTTCCCTAATTGAGTGCATTGCCCGGTTACTGATGCTTAGTGTAGAGACCGCTTACAATGGATTATAGTTATTCTTTGCTTGCCAAACCAGCCTCTCTTGATGTAGATTTTCTTAGAGCTTCCACCTCGAGATGACAGATCTCTATCCTCTTTTGCCAATCAATGACAATACTTGGACCGGTAGAGAGCTTACCGGTTACCATTGGTTGATGCTAACAATCTCCCCCTTTGGCATTGATGGCAAAACTTTGAAGGACATTTGGAGTCTTGCATTACTTCCCTACCAGTTTGATTGCCGATTGCTAAGCCACAATCTCTCCCCCTTTTTGACAATAATGCCAAAAGGCCAATCAGAAAGATTTCCATTCTCTAATCTGCTCCCCCTGTGAGCAGTAGTCCTTTTCATCAGTTCAGAAAAGATAAGGTGTAACCCTTTGTTGAGTTATAATGAACTGATGACTCCCTGTTGATGATTACTGATGATCAAAGAGGTGTACAACCCCCAGTCTACCTCTGAGATACTCAAAAGTACTTTGGTAATGGCTTTGTAAATATATCAGCAATTTGTTCTTTGGTGGGGACATACTTCAATCTTACTTCTTTATCCTGTACTAGTTCCCTCAAGTAGTGATACTTGATGGCAATGTGCTTGGTCTTGGAGTGCATAACAGGATTTTTGGATATGTTGATGGCACTGGTACTATCACAGTGAATTGCGATCGGTTTAGGTACCTGTTCCTGGATACCTTCTAGCAGTTATTTGATCCAAATCACCTATGTGCAGTTGATTGCAGCAGCAACATATTCAACTTCAGCAGTGGACTGTGAAATGCAATTCTGCTTCTTACTTGTCCATGATACAATTCTCCCACCTAGAAAGAATGCACCACCGCTTGTGCTCTTTTTGTCATCAATGTTGCCAACCCAGTCTGCATCAGTGTAGACTTTTATTTGGAATCCTCCCTTGTGTGGAAACCACAAGCCATATTCCTCGGTTCCTTTTAGATACCTGAAGATTCTCTTTACTGCTATCAGATGTGTTTCTTCGTGATTAGCTGAGAATCTTGCCACTATCTCAACTGCATGAGCAATGTCCAATCTGTTGTGAACAGCATACTGCAATTTTCCTATCATGGACCGATACATTGTTTCATTTACTTCTTTGGCATCATCTTCTTTTGATAACTTGAGATTAGTTATCATTGGAGTTCTAACCGGTTTGCATTCTTCTAGTCCAAAAGTCTTAAGAATTTCTTTAATGTACTTGGACTGAGAGATGAAGATACCTTCTTTTAGCTGATGGACCTGTAGTCCAATAAAATATTTTATGGGCCCAATCATAGACATCTCAAATTCTTTCTTCATTTCTTCAGCAAAGGCTTTGCTCATCCTGTCATCTCCTCCAAAAATGATGCCATCAATAAAGATTTTAGCTATTAGATTTCCATCTTTTCCGGCTTTGAGATACATATTACTGTTGTCACCGGTTCTTGTGAATCCAATGGCCAGAAGGTATGAATGCAACCTTTCATACCAAGCCCTTGGAGCTTGCTTAAGCCCATAGAGAGCCTTTTTTAGTCTACAGACCATATCAATCTTTTGAGCAGATGTAAATCCTTCCGGTTGCTCAATGTAGACCTCCTCCTCCAGTATCCTATTGAGGAACGCAGACTTCACATCCATCTAGTAAACTTTAAACTTTTTGTGAGCTGCATAGGCAAGAAGAATTCTTACCCCTTCCAATCTAGCCATTGGTGCAAAAGTTTCCCCATAGTCTAGTCCAGCTTCCTGAGCATATCCTTTGCAAACCGGTCTTGCTTTATTCTTGATGACTTTACCGTCCTCATTCAGTTTGTTCCTGTAGACCCATTTTGTTCCAATGAATTTTTGTCCTGAGGTCTAGGCACAAGTTCCCATGTATCATTCTTCTCAATTTGTTCGATTTCTTCATCCATGGACTTGACCCAGTTCTCATCTTCCAAGGCTTCTCTGGTGGATTTGGGCTCAACACATGAAAGTAGACAGATGTTCTCTTTGGCCTTCTTCCTGGTCAAGACGTTCCCATGTTTGTCACCAATTATATTGTCAGTAGGATGATATGTGACATACCTTGGAAGAATGGGCCTCTGTTCCCGGTCTAGTTCATCCGGTTGAGCATTGTCTTCAACATGGTTCGAGATATCAACTAGTTTGCCATCCTGTGTCAACCTGTTGGGTTCAGGTAAATTCTCTTGCTCCAGACATTTGTCCATGTGTATTTCTCCTTCATCTTTAGTCATAGCTTCGTTGAACTCAAAGGCATTCCCTTCGTTTGGGCCTTGAAGACTGTTAAGATCATCATGATCGGTCTTCATTTCTAGTTCTGAAGATTCATCAACTTTTACATTGATGCTTTCAACTATCTTCCTTGTTCTTTTGTTCAGACATCGATAGGCCTTACTTTTGGTAGAGTAACCCAAGAAAGTTCCCTCATCGCTCTTGGGATCAAACTTCCCAGAGTACATATCTCTTTTTACGTAGCACTTACTACCAAAGATTTTGAAATAGCCTACACTGGGAGTATGTTTGAACCAAAGTTCATAAGGAGTCTTACCGGTTCCCTTTTTTACTTGAACTTGGTTGAGTGTGTAGACTGCAGTACTGACAGCTTCCCTCCAGAAGTGATGAGATAGATCTTTTTGAATCAACAATGTTCTAGCACAATGAATCAGCGTTCTGTTTCTTCTTTCTGCTACTCCATTTTGCTAAGGAGTCCTTAGTGCAGATAGTTGTCTTTTTATTCCATGTTTCTCACAGTAGTGAGTGAACTCTTGAGAGGTAAATTCACCTCCTCTGTCTGATCTCAGACACTTCAAGCTTTTACCGGTCTCTTTTTCCACTCTTGCTTTGTAGATTTTGAACATGTGGAAAGCTTCAGATTTCTCCTTAAGAAAGAGTGTCCACATCATTCTGGAGAAGTCGTCCACAAATAGCATAAAGTACTGGTCTCCATGGTAACTCTTTCTTCTCATTGGTCCGCACAGGTCAGTGTGTACCAGATCTAGAACATTCTCAACAGAGGACTTACTGTTGAAAGATGTTCCGGTCAGCTTTCTCAATTGACAATCTTTACAAACGCCCTTGACAGGATTTGTAATCTCAGGAAGTCCTCTTACAATTTTCTTTTTGCTCACTTTGACAATACTGTCAAAGTTTATGTGGCAGAGCCTCCTATGCCATAACCAGTTGTTGTCTTCTTTGGTCATAAGACAGATTTTGCTTGATTCTCTTTTGATCGAGGCTATGAGATAGGCTCCTTCCATTAAGTCAAGATAGAAAAGATTACCTTTGCTTTGTCTACCGATTGCAACATGGGTTCCGGATTGATTCTTTACTATACAGGAACCTTGTCCGAATTCCAGCAGGAATCCTTTGTTGTTTAATTGTGCAACACTCATCAAGTTGTACTTGAGTCCTTCAACCTAGTACACATCTTCACAGACAGCATTGTTCCAGAGAGCAATAGAACCTTTACCTTTGATACCACAAGGAGCATTGTTCTCAAAGGTAATTGATCCGCTGTCATTGAGCTCGAGGTTGATAAACTTGCTCTTGTCACCGGTCATGTGGTGAGTGCATCCACTGTCAATGATCCAGTCATCATACTGATGAGATCTTGATATGAGTGCAACTTCTATTACTGGGCTCTCCTCCTTTATTGCAACAAACACAATTTCTAGATCCTTCGAGTTTTCAAATTCATTATCTGTGACTCCTTCTGCGAGATAGCACTCCTTTGCTTTATTCTTGAACCAGTCTCTTTTATGTTTGTGTTCATTATCAGGACATCTTGCAGAAATATGACCTATTTTATTGCAAGAGAAGCATTTCAAAGGGAGCTTTCCCTTGTACTTCCCTTTCCCTCTAGGGAATCTTCTTGCAATGAGTGCTTCAAACTCTTCTTGCTCTATCTCTTCTGAGAACAGATTCTCAGCAAGGTTGCCAATCTTACCGGTAGAGCAGTTACCGATTTCTCTTCCCTTTTTAGTGGAAGAGATATTGGCGGAAGACTTGAAAGTTGCTTCCTGAATAGGTAAGCAATTATCAAAATTACTTAATTCAAAGGTAGCCAGCTTACCGATTAGGGAGTCTAGAGTGACTTGATCTTTGGTCACCGATCTGAGCTCTTGAATGGCAGAAATCTTGATGACATACTGAGGTCTGAGAGTTCTCAATGTTTTGCTGATTACTTCCTCTTCACTGAGCTTTCCTTCTGCGCATTTGATGGAATTGATCACTTCTTTGATCTGGTTGTTGTATTGCTCGATGTCTTCTCCTTCATTCATCCTCATATCATCGTACTTTCCTCTGAGGCTTTCAACCTTGGCTCTTTGAACATTAGGATCCCCTCCATAGACTGTTTGCAGCTTTCCCCACATTTTGCACACAGATTCAAGATGTTCAATCTCAGCATAAACATGATCAGGTAGCATGCTAGCTATCATATCCATAGCTATCGTGTGCTCGGTCTTGATCTTCTATCCATCAAGTGTCATCATGCCAAAAGGTTCAGTGTACTCGGTGGCAACATGATTCCAGTATTGATCTCCAGTGGTCTTCATATATAGTTTCATTCTACTGCACCACAAGGTGAAGTTTTCCTTTGAAAACTTTGGTCCTTCCTTTCTCATCATCTTGACCTTTTCTTTGAGCAGTTAAGCGGCAAAGAAAAAAAGACTTAGCTCTAATACCAATTGATAGTCCCAACCGGTGCTAAGAGGGGAGGGGTGAATCAGCACCTCTAAAAACTTTTTCTCACTATATCCAGTGAAGTAAACTTATAGCACTAAAGGTAAGCAGATTTAAGCAAATAATAATAGTAAGTAAACAACACAAAGTGACACCAGATTTATCACATGGAAACCTGATTAGAGTAAAAACCACGGTGTGAGGAGACCTCGCAAATTTTGTACTCTCCTGGAGTACGCCCTGTTAAGAGCCTTCTCGGTTAAAGGATAAAAATGCACTTGCTAGATGCGACCCGGTCAAGGGATTTGTTACAAAAGGTCTGTTAGGACCTGCCTGGTTAAAGGACTTTGAACACCTTGAAAGATGTCACCCGGTTAAGGGATTTTGATACAAGGGATCTGTTAGAGTCCACCCAAATACTGGGATTTGTCTATTGTAGTTTGCTAGAAAACAATAGAAGTGTAATCTTTACAGATGGCTATGCTTAGCCTGATAAGATCTTTATTTGTGCTCAACTGAGAATCATCACCAGTCACCGCAAGTGTATTCTCATCTACTGTTGTGCTATTTTGCACAATCTTCTATCTCTCTTTCTCAATTTTCTTTTACCCCTGCTTCTGTAGCATATAGGTTCACTCTATTTCTCGGTAGAATGAAGGAAAGTTCTATTTGCCTTCAGTAGAAGAATATATAGGGTTCTGGCCCTAATTTTGCTCATTAAACATGACCTAACTTCATATCTACATCGGATTCAATGCTCAGTCGACTACCAGTCTACTGAGAAAACATTCGATTTATGCCCTTGCTTTATCTAATTAATGAAGAAGCAGTAGTTGTGTGCCAGGCAACTCTCCTTCATAGAAGATAACACTTTGATTTAAAGCCACTGATGTCGGCTTTAAATCCTTCAATCGTGTCTCAAACCGATTACTAAGAGAACTCAAAGTCTCCCGGATTTACTACAATAAATCCCGGTCAAGAAGAGTTGGTTGGAACAGACAGTTGACTATGACTTCCTCGGTTCATACCGGAGTCTTATAATATATCGGTTGAGTTCTTCATGCTATTAACAAATAAGAGTCTTTGACCTGCTGCTGTCTCTTTCTTGGCTTACCGGTTGCACGTCCTCGGTGTGCTTCCTTTTGCGCGGATTACCGGTTGCACTGTCCCAGTTGTGTTATAGACACTAGTTGGATATTGCTTTTACTTGTACTTGTCTATACTAGTTGTAGTTTGGTCCTTGGTTGATACTGGAATACTCTCTTCCCTAATTGAGTGCATTGCCCGGTTACTGATGCTTAGTGTAGAGACCGATTACAATGGATTATAATTATTCTTTGCTTGCCAAACCAGCCTCTCTTGATGTAGATTTTCTTAGAGCTTCCACCTAGAGATGACAGATCTCTATCCTCTTTTGCCAATCAATGACAATACTTGGACCGGTAGAGAGCTTACCAGTTACCATTGGTTGATACTAACAGTATCCTCTACGATTTGGATATTTTGGATGATGCGGTATAAAGACAATTCATCATCCCTCAAATGCTCTTTGTAACACACATTTCATGCGTTCTTTAAGTCTTTTTCTTGATTTTTCTCTTTCTTGTTAGCATTTTTTAATCTTGGTTTTCCCTTGAGTCAATAGCCCTTTGAAATACGCTCGTTTTGAGCTATCTTAGACATCAAACGGAGTTGTATAACTCAAGTTATGGTGCAAAAGGTGGGGTTTTTTAGGCTGATAGCATATTCTTTAAAAATCCTTGAAAAGGTGGGTTTTTCAAAGTTGATTGCACGAGTTCGAATTATATTTAATATATAAAATGGATTTGATGTCCATTTTCAAATTTTAACTCATTTCAAGTTGATTTTGCTATAGTTTTTAATGTTTTTGTGAAATTAGCTTTAAAATAATCTAATTTCATGTTCCTTTATTAAAACTATAGTCATATATTAAATTAATTTAAAATTAAAACACTTAAGTTCAAAAAGGTGTGGTTTTTATTCTTCATTGCATATCATCAACATGCAAAACACTTTTTAAAACCCACCTCTTGAAATTAAGTCTTTTATACATTAAATACATTATTTTATATATGCAACTACATATATAAAACATTCAAGTGGCTTTTTATAAGCCAAAAACATGTTTTATTAGAATGTGCAGTTGAATTCAAAAAGAATGTATTTAATCCTCTTATGAGTGTTGTTTTTATATGCAACTGCATATATAAAACAACATATTTAAAAGATATAAAGTGACTTTTTCCCAATCAAAGACATTCTTTCAAACGTGTAAATGCACATGAAAAGTGCGTTTTTAATAAGAATACACTAAAGGTGTTGTTTTTTAACACAAATGCATATCTTTTTGTGTAGTTTTATGTGCAAACACATAACCAAAAGAACGTATTTAATCCTCCTCCTTAGGCGTCGATTTTGGAGAGGATTACATGTCTTTTGAAACATGCAAAGGCATATAAAAAGTGTGTTTTTAATGCCCAGCTCTTGGGTGTTGTTTTTAAACACATTTACATGTTTCTTTTTGTTGGCATCACTAACCGGTAAGCTCTTTACCGGTCCAAGTGTTGTCATTGATTGGCAAAAGAGGATAGTGATTTGTTGTCTCTATTATAGAGGGAACTCTTCATCAAGAGAGGCTGTGAAACCGGTCACTACACTAAGCATCAGCAACTGGATAATGCACTCAGCAGGGAAGAGAGTATCCTAGTATCAACCAAGGACCGACCTTCAACCGGTATAGACAAGTACAAATAAAAGCATATCCAACTAATATCTATAACACAACCGGGACAATGCAACTGGTAATCTGCGCAAAAGAAAGCACACCAAGGGCGTGTAACCGGTAAGCCAAGAAAGAGACAGCAATAGGTTTAGGACTCTTACCTGTTTATAGCATGAAGAACTCAACCGATATATTATAAGACTCCGGTATGAACCGAGGAAGTCATAGTCAACTGTCTATTCCAACCAACTCTTCTTGACCGGGATTTATTGCAATAAATCCGAGTGATCTTGAGTTGTCTTAGTCATCGGTTTGAGACACAGGTAAAGGATTTAAAGCCGGAATCAATGGTTTCTTGAAGCGCGACTGAAGGATTTAAAGCCAAATTCAGTGGCTTTAAATCGATGTGTTATCTCTTATGAAGAAAGGTTGCCTGACACGCAACTGTTGTTCTCTTCATGTAGTGGATCAAGCCAGAGCTTGCATCGGATGCTTGCTCAGAGAACAAACACTTCACTGAGTGATGTATTCGTAAGATCTCAGCATTAGGTCATGCATTTGAGGCACAGTTAGGGCAACAAAACTGAATATATTCTTATGTTTGTTGAGAAGAAGAGTTGCCTTCATTCTGCCGAGAAAAAGAGTGAACCTATATGCTACAGTAGCAAGGGTTAAAGATGTAGCAAGAGTTAGAGAAAATCGACACAAAGAGATAATAGGTTGTGCAAGGCAGCACAACAACAGTTGAGAATACTCCTGTGTTAACCGGTGAATATTTTTCAGTAGAGCACAAATAGAGATCACATCTGGCCAAGCAGAGCCTTCTGTAAAGATCTTGATTCTATTATTTTCTAGCAAACTACAATAGACAAATCTCAGTATTTGAGTGGACTCTAACAGGTCCCTTGTATCAAAATCCCTTAACCAGGTGACATCTTTCAAGGTGTTTGAAGTCCCTTAACCAGGCAGGTCTTAATAGACCTTACTGTAACAAATCCCTTGACCGGGTCGCACCTAGCAAGTGAGTTTTATCCCTTGACCGGGTAGGCTCTTAACAAGGCGTACTTCAGAAGAGTACAAATATTGTGAAGTCTCCTCACACCGTGGTTTTCACCCTAACCGGGTTTCAACGTGATAAATTTGGTGTCACTTTGTGTTTGTTCACTTGCTATTTTATTTGCTTAGAACTACTTGTTTTTGTGCTGTAAGTTTACTTCACTAGATTAAAGAAAAAGGAAAGATTTTTCCAAGTGCTAATTCACCCCTCCCCTCTCAGCACCAGTTGGGACTGTCACTTTTTATATGTTTTTACTCTTCCAAGCTGCGTTTTTCCTTGGGCGTTGAATTTGGGAAGGATTGCATGTTTTATGGATGTGTTTGGGCATTTGAAAAGTGCGTATTCTCCTTTATTTGGCTGCGTTTTCTCTTGGACGTCGAATTTGGAGGAGATTGCATATGCTGTTTGAAATGCAAGGCATGTGTATTTGGAGAAAAACAGTCCGTTCTTTGCTCATTATTCTCCAAAAACGCTTCATATTAGAGGGATTTGAGCATCTATAATTGTTTTCTCAGCTCTAAAATTGATTAATTGCAAGAGACTTTGGGCCCTTGTTTTAATTCACCTAATATATTTATAACTGCTGCCTTAGGAGTTGTTCTTACGTCAATTGCTAAGTCACCGGTATTATCGTAGCAGTAGGCAATCCTTGTAGAGTTAAGTCTTTGCTTGTAAATCTTTTCTTGAAAAAAGAAGAAAAGGTCGAAAGAATCACCCTTATTCAATTTCAGTCGAAATCCTATTGAAGCCACCTACGGTAAGAAGGGAGCCTCCCCTATTGCTGAGAGGAGAGATTTATCTCATTATACCGTTGCCTAAAGTCACAATTTTGTAAGGTGTAGTCTTAGTAGCTGACAAAATTTTTAGCCAACATTATCATAAGAAAAGACCGATTAAGAGTGCAAAGTCTAATCGATAATTAAAGTAATAATGAAGGGTGCGATTAGTAATTGTTATGAAGCAAGGTGATTACAAAGAGACATGAGACATATCTTTTACCACATGCCTTATCATTCCAAACACAGTACAAGAAGGCAGCCTCCATCATTCATTCATCATCAATTTGGAATTTTATCTCTTCTTTTATCCCATTGTGGATCTGCTCTATTGAGAGATTGCCTAGTTGGCATTATTGGTTGCATACACATAAAGCAAGACCAGAGACAGCACTTTGTTGCAAGACTCAATTGACCATATCAGACATAGCTGAATTTTCAGAATTGCATAAGCACATCAGCATATTAGGCACAGCAATTATTGATATAAGCATTAAGCAGAATTGATTGCAGGATTTGAAGGATTGCATAAGAAACAGCAACTATATCGATATAAGCAAGAATTAGGGATCAGACATTGCATGTTATAAGGGTTATATCAGAGACAGCAATTTGTATTGCTAGCTATAAGCAATACCATTACATCTCAATTGCATAGTTACATTGTCATATTTGACATAGCACATGAGCATTGCACTAAGTGCAAGTAATATCAATTCACTTTAGCATACACAGAACTGCATATGTCAGAGATAGCAAGTGACATCATTTTGTCATTTTACACACATTTATCTTCATATTATCCATTACATAGATTTATTGCAAAAATCAGATATTGTAAGTTTAGGGAATTGAAGTAATTGTCCCATTATTACTAATTATCCTAAAAGGGGACATTACATACTTAGAAGATACCAAAGTAGCACAAGTAACACATTTAGCATGAGCACTTTGGAATACCCATCTGTGCTTATTGAAATACTGATAACAAGTGTTGCCAAACAGAGAGAACTATGCCTAAAAGTTGTGCTCAAAAATAGACCCCACCAACAAGTTGGTTTGGGAAATAACATCTAGCAACAAGCTCGATTCCTTCAAGTTCAAATCCACCAGATTGAGAGATGATATACCCATTTGGGCTTCAAGAGTGTTGGTCTCTTAACAAACAAGAGCATTTTTTAAGAAAACTTCAGCTAGTTGTACAATGGAAACTGTAGGTCTTCTACTTGAACTAAAAGATTGGCTATGTTATTATTTGAGCCATCTAAATCATACCTAGTCCACGTATATCAACTTCAAGTATGATATATCCGTATATCAAGTATGATATATCCTATTAAGTTCTCACTTTCATCACCTCAAAACATGTGAATACATCTAGGATTGAGATCAAGTTCCTTGAATCTACATGGTTGAGGGATGGTGTGCCTTTGATGCTAAAAATGAAGTAGCAAACTTGTTAAGTAGCCAAATGGGCCCACTCTATAAGGATAAAACATGTCCAGCTCTAATCTCACACCTTATTCAAGCATTCCTAGAACATCCTTTATCCTTACATTCCAAGCAGCCATTGCTCTCAATCCCAAAATGGTATGCACCAAGACTTGGAAGGATACCTCCTTGTGATGACAAAGAGGTGAAACAAGGGTTTATGAAGGCCCTTGCAAAAAAGTATTCAGAAGAGCAGGCAAACCTACTTCGTACATAATGGACTGCCTTTTATAATCTTTGTGGTCCATCATTCAGCAATCCAGAGGCCAAGGTAGATAGAGTTACATTAGCTCAAAAGGATCCTATTGGATGGTGGACATGGCATGCGAATGATGCACCAGAGCTGATGAAGCTTGCTATTCACCTCCTTTCATGGGTAATATATTAACATAATTAATTAATTTGATTAGTGTTGATTTTGTTAAACATTAAAAAATTGAATGTCCTGATTACTAATCTATTTTTTGCCTACTTTTGCAGGTTGCTAATTCCTTTGCTATAGAGAAGAATTCGTCCACATACAGCTTTATTCACACTGTCAAGAGGAATAGGCTGACCTCTAGACCTGCAGAGAAATTAGTGGTCATGCACAGTGCTTTGCAACTCCCAAACTTTGGAGTATCAATAGATCCCATCTTTACAATGGGATGTTGATCCAAAGGAGGTAAACCAGATTGATGAGGACAACACAGGACTGACAGATTGGAGTTCCATTAGATGAGCCAACCTCTCCTACTCATAGTGGTAGTGGCCCTGACTCTGATTTTGATGCCATGTTGGAAGATGCCGATTAGAGGCAGCCATCATACTTTCTATTACTACATTTTGGAAGTTTGTGACTTTGTCATTTTGATTTTGACTTTTATTGTGCAAACTTGTAGCCTTTGGGCATTTTGGTGTATGCTACTACGCAGTATTATTCATATCATATGCACATTGACTGTTTGACATGATTTATGGAAGCAATTAAGTAGTACTGTTAATTTGTTTGACTCTCATCACTCATGTGAATTTTATTTGTTGTGTTTTTCTAAGTACATTTGAATCTTTCATACTACAATGTATGTCAATATGATTACATTTGCAACTTTATCAATGTTATCATACAAATATCTGAAATCTCCCTATACTTTACCTTAAATATATATATATAGACATCCCCGTCCCCATCCCCTAAAAATGGTCTAAAAACATTCCATCCCCGAAATGCAGCAAGATACCTGGCCAATGATTATAGGTAACGACTAGGAAAAGTTTGATGAACATGATAGAGAAGCAATCATGTTGATTAAATTGTTTGTTTCAAATGAAATGCTTCCTAAAGTCCTACCAAGGACAATTTTCGCTAAGGAAGCATCCGAAAGATCTACATGAGACTTTAGACATAAGGTAGAGCCTTCTTTCTAAAGAATATGTTATTTTCAATCACAATGGATGAAAAAACATATTTGCATGCGCATTTACTCAAGATCAAAGATGTTAGAGGAGAACAATTGTCAACAATTAGCCGAAAGATAGAAGAGGACATAATGTTAATCATGCTAAAAAACTCATCATGTGCATATGAAAATTTTATTGAGACATTCAATGTCACCTATACAGATGTTGACCTAAAGTTTGATGAGGTATGTAATAGGCTCTTACAACAAGACAGATGGAAAACAATAGTTTGATAGTTGCAATGAGATAGAGGGTATAGAACAAGCATTTGCAACCAACAAGGGCAAATGAGAATGAAGGCAAAAGAAAGGACAAGGAAACAATGAGGATGCATCAAAAAATCTATAGAATGTCACATTTCAGTATTGTGACAAGATGGGTCATATGAAGAAGCACTACAAAAAAGGTTGGCGGAGGGGCTTAGCAAAAGGACTGATCGCAGAGCAATTGGAGTAGTCAACCGTTTTTGCATTTTTGGCCACAAGATTACTAGAGAACTCCAAGTCACTTATATGGGACATAGATTTAGAGCATCACAGCACTTCAACAAGGAGAACTAGTGCACAGACTGCATTGCTTGCTCTAATTCAATGATCTGCAGTGGTGATGACAAGTACATGGTTGTCAATAGATGGAATGTGAAAATATCCTTTGGAGGGAAAAGTTATTTTTTCTCAATGTGTGCTATGTACCATGAATGGGGCTTAATTTACTAAGTCAATTCATGCGACATAGTCCTAATTTAAATGCCATTTTCAACAAACGAAGATGTTTATAATGGATAAGGAAACAGAAAACTATTGCTCTCTTTACAGAAGATTATGGACTGTATAGACTACTTGATTCTAGATAGATCAGGGAACATGCATTGGTAGACAAGGGTGCATCTGACAAGGGTGCACTTTGGCATACATGTTAAGAGCATCTCAATTTTTCCTATCTCTATTGGCCTAAGAAAATTTGGTAGATGGACTTCATAACATATAGCAACAAATACACGGTGTTTGCAAGACTTTCCAATCAGGGAAGTAGAAAAAAACTCATTTTGATGACAGATAGGCTTGCAGAGCTAAGAGAGTCCTACAACTAGTCCATGCAGACTTTTTCTGATCAATGAACATAGCATTTGTCACTAGTGCCAAAAATTTTCTTCTGTTTGTTTATGATTTTAGAAGAAAAACATGGGTACATTTTCTAAAATTAAAATCAGATGTGTTTAAAAAATTCCAAAAATTCAAAGTATCAGTGGAAAAAGAGTCTGGAAGAGAAATGACTACTCTTGGATCTGATAATGGAGGACAATTTTGTTCAAAAGAATTCAAAAACGTTTTATACTAACACAACTTAAAAAGTGGTTTAGCGAGGTATTGACTAGACTCAGAACCATCAATTATACAAAAGAGACCCTTGAATCTCTGCAGTTCCTGTTGGAGCTTTCATCCTCTTTGGATTTGCTGATGCCAAATTGTTAAGTTTTAGGATCGCTGCAAATGTAATAGCACTGCCTGTGATGTATGTGTTTTTCAAATGCAGCAATCTCTCTTTTATTTATATTGAGAATGAGGCTAGGAGAGACATGTCCCTTTGTGGGACATGTCTATTCATTATTATGAGATTAATATAATGACAATTGATTACGTAAATATCTTTGAATCACTATTATATTAATTTCTCCTAATAGTATCTATATATATATATATATATATATATCTTCAATAGTTTAGTCTCATAGTATTTATCCGACAGAAGCTACAAAACATCAACACTCCCTCTTAGCTAGGGAGTTTAAACATAGGATATAATATTGTTGGCATATTTAAGTTGTCATTGGATAAGTTAAAAGGCAAACATCAATCCCAATGGTAAACCAATAGACTAATTATACTCCATAATATGTACCGGTAGACCAAATAGAGTGACAACAACCGGTCTTATAAAACATACATGGGATGTATGAACAACCGGGTATAAGATTGATACCGGTCGACTGCATGATAATCCGAACCGGATTATGCGGAGCTGATTCAGTTAAAACCAGATTATACGGAGTATTCACAGTTAGAACTAGAGTTAGCTTTATTTCTACGTGGATGTTTCAAGGTAAACTCAAGATCATTTTGCAAGTTCTTTGCATGCATGATTTATGGGTGAGTTTACAGCTTGGTAGAATTGTGAGAAGTATTATTTAATAAGATTAATGTCTTATAAATACAGGTCACGGGATACACAAGAAGTGTTGTTGAATATTGAGAGCAAGAGAGATTTCTTTTGAGAGAAGCTACGGTCACAAGAGGTGAAAGTCAAAGAGGTTCAACAGCCAAGCAGCGCGGAAAGGGTAACAAGTATGATCTAATCAAACAGAAAGTGTCATTACAGATCATTGCTTTTACATTGTTAAGTATATTCAAATCCCTCTATGAAGGTGAACCCTAACAAGTTCGTTGTATAAATCCCTTAACCGAGTAACATCTTAATTGGTGTTGAAAGTCCTTTTGCAAGACGACTCCTAATAGGTCAAGATCTGAACAGGTCTTCTACCAAATCCCTTTACCGAGTAGCACTCTTACAAGTGCTTTGTAAGCTCTTCACAGGGCACCTTTATTACTGCAGTAGTAAAGTTGTGGGTTATGTCCAACCGTGGTTTTCACCTTTTAATTGAGGGTTTCCATGTATATATGTTGTGTTGACCTTTGTATTTCTATTTCTGTTTATGAGTGATTGATCATATTTTGTTAATACTGCAAAAATATATATATATATATAAGGTTTAATTAGAATAGAAATTGTGTTTACTGATTCACCCCCCTCTCAGTAACCAGTTAGGAATAACAATTGGTATTAGAGCCCTTTGGTTCTCAAAGATATAAAGCTTAACCGCTTAAGTAAAAGATCATGGAGGGTTACAGGTATTGGAAGCAGCTTGAGGAAGCCAATGACATCATTGCCTCTCTTGAGAATAGGCTAAGAAGATCCCTTGCTAAAAGAAAGGAGTTGGCTCTGTAGTTGAGTGAGAGCAATGAAACGATTGAGGAACTCTCTGGGCAAACTGGATCAAATGAAGATGAGGAGGCAGTCTCTGAGCTTATGGAGAAGAATCAGATTCTAACCGATCAAATCTCCAACCTGAAAAGGAAGCAGGAAGATAATGCCTTAAGAATGACTGAAATAATCGAGAAAAAGAGGAAAGTTGAAGATGAAAGGAACAGTGCAGTGAAATCACTGGCAACCTCCGAGAGAGCAAGAAATATGGCAGAAGAAGTAAGAGAAAGCGATCTTGTCGTTCTGCAACTTTAAGAAGACATGCAGATAGTTACACAAGAAAATGCAAACATGCAAAAGAATTGGCATGATAAAGATGATGCATGCAAAAGGTTGGCAATTGAATTGTATCAACTAAAGTAGCAAATAAAATGACTCGAGGAAAGAAATGAGACACTTAGAAGATATAACGAGAGTTCAGAAAATCTTGATGAGAAACTAAGAGCTCAAAGAAAGCACAAGGATCCCACAGGACTTGGGTTCACCGATCAAAGCAGCAAGGAAACTGGTGAGTCATCTGGAGTCAAGAAAGGCAAGAAGGAAAAGAAGAAACCAGTAGAACAAAAGGCTAAAAAGTCCTTCAATACTTCTTGCAATCACTGTGGCAAACCGGGCCATAAAACAAGTAACTACAGAAATGCACCGGTGAAACCAACTACTACTAACAGTTACTGCAGAAACTGTTACAAGTATGGCCACAAGACTTTTGAATGTAGGTCTCGTCCCAATAGTGTGTCCAGTGGAAGCAGGGGAAGCTTCAAGGGCTATTGCTACGCTTGCAACAAGTTTGGACACAAGGCTGATGAATGCAGATCCAAAACTATGGCATTTAGATCCCCACCGAGACCGATATTCCCTAAGAGGAATGAGAACCAGAGCACAACCAATTGTGCTAACTGTGGCATACATAACCATAATGACTCTTGGTGTCATTCACCCAAGAAAAGAAGGGTAAATCCATGGAAGGCAACCGGGATAGTCTGTTACACCTGCAACAATGTTGGACATCTGGCCAAAGATTGTAAGAACCGGCCAGTGAACAAAAGAAGAGGATCAATCAAACTGGTGAATAAGACCTTGTCTCCCAATCAAAAGGACAACAAGGAAAAAGAGACCGAGAAAGAAGTCAAGAAGATTTGGCTCAAGAAGGAATCAAAGAGCTCCACTGAGGAGAAGACGAAGGGAAGATCATCATCTGCTGATGGTGATATCTCTTCAACAAACTGAGCCCAAAAGGCTTAGAGGGAACCGGTAGTCTGTCTACTGTTCCCGATAGGACTAGTGAGCAATAAACTCACTCAGTCAGTAAGTAAAACCGGACAAGTGTTGTCATCCCAACCGAACTTCGATCAACAAGTAAAAGCTTGAAAACCAGTTGTCGAAAAGGAAAGAAAGATTAGGTAAGGTAATTAATGCTATAGCCGTTAACAAATAGTTATCATTAGACCCTAAATCTATATAAAGGAAGGAGGATTACTCATTTCACTTTGCTTTGCAAATTGTGATTTATGATTTATTATGTTTGAGTAATATTGTTGTGCTTTGATTCACGGTCATTGATAAGATATTTTTGTAAGACTGATCAAGCGATTCTCTGTGTAAACCGGTTAATAGCGATGGCATCATCATCTTCTATCGCCAAGCTGATCCAAGGAAATCAATTTGACTGACCTATTTACAATATCATGGCAGTACAAAACAGGGAGAGTGACATGTCTAGTGCACTATCATCAGTGCCTAATGGAGTTCTGATGACCGAGGATGTCACAGCGTTTATTCACGCTAAGCAAGAAGAGCTGGGAGAAACCTTCATTCAGAGCGAGTACCTCTCGTTGTGCCAAGACCGAAAGCTTCGGGATAAATATGCGAAGCTGGTATCCTCAAGGTTGATCAATGGAGTATGTTACCCAACCGTGTTTCAACCGGATTGGATACGACTAGTTCTCAGTCAAGTGCACGAACCCGGTTTCTGGCTGGCGAAAGGTGCATGCATTGCAATCACCAAGGAGGATCTGCATAGGGTCACCGGGTATAGCGACAAAGGGGAAGCTCTTACCCTCAAAACCATTTCGAATGCCGTTGTCGCAAGATTGACAAAATCAAAGTCTGACAGTCGGCTAATGACTATAAATTATATTGAAGATGAGGGAGTTCAGTTTATGTCTGCCGTATAGGCTACAAGATCTATCAATCGAGCAATCTCAACAGTGTGTCGGGAGGAGCCATTCACGCCACTCACCGGATCATGCATGACAATGCGTAGTATGACCTTTGTGCCATACTTCGAGGGCAGATTTTTGAAAATTTAAAGAAGCTCGGTATCGTAAAGTTCCTGAAATACGGAACCCTACTGGTATGTTTATTCTTTTATTACCAGAATTACTTTCCGAGAATAGGCAAGGTAACATGGGAAACCGATAAACCAGTAATGATTCAGATTAGTGTCATGCCCAACAAACTGGAAAACCACTTTTGTAAAGTCATGAATGACTATTTTGAGGCATTCCAGGTGAAAATGCAAGCCAAGGAAAGGATTCCCTCAACTATTGTTGATTCTTACAAAGATGAGGTGTGTTTCCTAGTCACCACCGATCATTGCATCATTCAAGTTGTGGAACCTAAAACCGGATATGCACCAGAACTGGGGTATGAGATATCTACAAAGACAGCCAAGGCATATGCAGATGCCTTTCAAGAAAACGATCTTGATCTGTCAACCTACCGGTTTGGGACCTTTGAAGAAATTCAGGAGAATCTAAAGAAAAAGTCATCGGTTAAAGTACCTAAAAAGGTATATGTCAAAAGGTCTCCCACTCCGAGGAAGAAGAAATCAACTGAAGAGGAAGCCGAGGTGCAAAGAAAGAGAGCACAACAAGCGCCCAGTGCTCAAGGGGAAGAAACAGAAGAAACAGAGACTGAAGACACAACTCCTCTTCTCCAAAAGAAGCAATCTGCAAAACCGGTAAAAGAGGATGCACCAAGAGGAAGAAAACCCACAATTGATGAATTTGTGAAAGGGCTAAAAGATACAAGTGGTATGGCATTAGTCGGAAGAAGGTATGAACTGGCTAACAAAGAAGATAGGAGAAAATTAGAAGTTGTGGTTCATTGTATTCATAAGTTCAATCTTACTCCTACTGAACTTCATAAGACAATACCTGACGATCTTCAAGAGATTCTTGAAGAAAGATGGAAAGCTTCAATGGAAAAAGAAAAGGAGCTAAGAATTAGGGCTCTACTTGAAGTTCAAAATCATCTAACTCTAGACGAGGCAACTCATCAAGCAGAATTGCACAAGCAAAATTTCTTGATAAGAAAAAGGATAAGTCAAATGCTTGTTGGAGAAGTTGACAAGGTGCACGAAGAAGGTGTTGCTACATGGACAAAACTTCTTCAGCAACAACATCAAGCAGAAGAAGAATGCCAAAAAAACATGGTGCCACCGGTCAAAGATATCGGTAAGGGAAAGGGGATACTAGGAGCTGAGGCTCCAGGAAGAGCAAAAGTATCAACTGAACTGGTCATCGTCAATATCACTAATGATAAAGGTGGCGATATGGCTCCACCAACCATACTGGTATCACCAGTAAAAGGTAAGGCTCGTACACTAACCGTTGATGAAATTGTAGATGAAGCCATGTATTTTGGTGAAGTAGCCAATGCAGCTAAATGGTTTAGTGTGTTAGGAGAGGAAGATAAACAAAAGATACAAGTGGCTTTGTTGGAAACCTTCTTAGATTTCAACAGAAGTCCAAGAGACTATAGGTCTAAATTTCCTCCTGAACTCAATACGAGACTTATGAATAAATGGAGAACCGGTCTAGGCTCCAACAATAGAATTGTTAAGGAGACATTGTCAAAGGTGAAACCTGGTCTCAATGAAGATACTACTAAACTTTTATTGGAGGAAGTATCAAAGAATTTGAATAGAAAGAATAGAGTTGCCAAGATAGTAAATGGATATGAAAAGGAAGTCTATCAAGAGACACTTGAGTTCTGGCAACAATATGACTTTAGTGCTCTAAAAGCAAAAGGTCCACAGGAAGAACCTGAGACAGTACAGGAACCACCAGTTCAATTCACTGCTCATGAACAAACTGGTGAGCAACAAGTTCCAATAGAGACGTTTACGACTAGTGAACAACTGCATCTGGGAGAACAAGCTCTACCAAATGAACATGTACTGGGAGAGTCATCAATCAAGATGACTACTGATAAAGGGTCAAATGAGGCAGAGATCACTGTGGGTAAGCAACGGGCAGCTGAGGAGCAGCACACAGAGGAAGCTCCACTGGAAAAACAAGTTCAACAACAAGAAGCATGACCAGAAGAAGAGGTCAATATTGACGAAGAGGTCCTACCAAAAGAGGAAGTACAACCAGGACGTGAAGAAAATAAAGAGCAGCAGGACAAACAGGAACAAGAGGTACCTATACATACTGAACAGGAAAAGCCCGCAAAAGATCAACCGGTATAGGAACCAAAGCAAAAGGAATAGGTCGATGTTCCAAGCTCATCCTCATCTAAGAGGAAACTAACTTTTCCAATAGAAATTGAAGCCAAGAAGAGAAAAGTTAGCAAAACTGTGGTTGACATAAGCAAGATGTCAACTAGACAACTTAAGGAGCTCACTAAGAGGAAACAGGATGTCTCTAGTGTAAGGAACATCTTGTACAACTTTGTACCAGATGCAGATATTGATGAAGAAGAACATGTCATTGAACAATTGGAAATATTGGCACAAGCAATAGGAGATGATGTCACCGATCCGGAGACAATTGCCATTGATCATTATGAGAAGAAAAGAATAGAAATTCTACATAAACAAGTTGAAGAGTTAAAAGTAACAGTATCTACAACATAAGGGTACTCCAGCAATAGTTACAGGTTGCAGGAAGTCTAATGACAAGGACTTCAAACTTTGATGTTTTTTGTTCAAGATATCATGGAAAAGACATCTAAAACTTCAGAGGAAATAAGGGTTCTTTCATCAAAATTTGATGTAAAGAACATATCTGCAACAGATTTCAGCAGGGAAATGACAAGCCTAGCTCTCATTCTGAGAAAGGCATCTAAAGAGAGAACAAAGAGAATCCAAGATCTCATTGGATTCCAATTATTTCTTGCCCCAACATTCGATCTCATGCAAAGGACTGAAACAGAGGCCGAAAACCTAATCAAGGAACTGGACTACAAGACAGTAGAAGACATGGAGAATATAATTGTATCGCTACAAGCAGCACAGAAAAATCTGGAACATGTCACCAGTCAATGGAATCCTTTTCTTCATTCAGTGAAGAAAATGTATAAGGATATCTTCACAAAGCTACAGATATAAACCGGAATAATTACCCTTTGTCCTATGGAGGCAAAAAGGGGAAGATAATTGCTGGATTGCTGGCGAACTGGAAGAAGATCATCAGGACGGATTATGGATTAGAAGAAGATCAGAACACAAGATGGAAGGAAAGATCAGATGTAAGATAACAATCAGCACAGGGGAAGTCTACATGAAAGGGAAGATAAACTGATGTTTTGCCACCAATGCCAAAGGGGAAGATTGTTGGCATATTTAAGTTGTCAGTGGATAAGTTAAAAGGCAAACATCAATCCCACCGGTAAACCGGTAGACTAATTATACTCTATAATATGTATTGCTAGACCAAACAGAGTGACAACAACCGGTCTTATAAAACATACAGGGGATGTATGAACAAGCGGGTATAAGATTGATACCGGTCGACTGCATGATAATCCGAACCAGATTATGCGGAGCTGATTCAATTAAAACCGGATTATACGGAGTATTCACAGTTAGAACTGGAGTTAGCTTTATTTCTACGCGGATGTTTGAAGGTAAACTCAAGATCATTTTGCAAGTTCTTTACATGCATGATTTATGGGTGAGTTTACAGCTTGGCGGAACGGTGAGAAGTATTCTTTAATAAGATTAATGTCTTATAAATATAGGTCACGAGATACACAAGAAGTGTTGTTCAATATTGAGAGCAGGAGAGATATATCTTCTGAGAGAAGCTACGATCACAAGGGGTGAAAGTCAAAGAGGCTCAACAGCCAAGCTGTAATGTCCCCTTTTTTAGACTATTGGGATTAGCTTGGTTTGGCAACCCTTGCAAGCTAATCAGGCGGTCAGAGGGGGTCAGTTGGCGGCGCCAGTATTGGGATTCCATTCTGGAGGTTCAGATTACCAGGTCTGCTCTTCATTCGGGTCAATTTGGTCAACTTACTATTTTTAGTAAGTGGTATTTTGGGGGTATGGCCAGATTTAGCTGGGCGTCTGCACAAGGTGTCAGATGTTTCAGGACCGAGTTTCAGGGAATCTCCAATTTGAGAGACTTACTATTTATAGTAAGTATTTTTGGCAGTTGGCTATTTGTGGCAGTTGATTATTTCTGGCAGGGCAGTTGAAGTTTGAGGCTCTGATGTCAAAAATGAGGTTGCGCAGTCAGTGGGGTTCAATGGCTTTTAATTTTAAAGTTATTATTATTAAATTAAATTATTTTATTTTAATAACTTTATTACTTTATAACTTTAATGTTATAAAATGAAGTTGTGATTAAAAAGCCTTTTAAGTGAAAAAAGTGAAATTGAAGCTTTTTCCAAAAAGCTATATATTCAATTCGAAAAAGCACTTTCATTCACCCATTGTCATTTGATAAAATTGTGTTTGTGAGAAAATTCGACTTTTCTTAGAGGTGCTAGGGTTTTGAGCTTGGTCTTCATTTTTTGAGAGAGTTCTTCAGAATTTCTTGAGTTTGGTTTTCTTCCAGGAGAAAACTCATTCAACTTTTAATGCAAAATCATTTGGTTCTTATCTCATCAACTTGAAGTTGCAAATTGAATAAATAGTTTATTAATTCGAGGTTGTCGTACATCATTTGTAAAAGTTTGCAGACCGATTTCATAGAGCTGTGTTGAAAGAGAAATCTGCATTATCAAATTTGGAGTTAGCCGTAATTCCTTGTGCCCTAGCTATTGCATTGAGGATTGCGTTTGGATTTAGTCGCTGGAGTCAACTTTTGCTGGGCTGTACGATTTCATGTTGGAGCCATACCATTGCACAGCGGTTAGAATTTGTTTCAGAATTGAAGGAAAGTACTCTTCCTTGGCATACGGCTAGCAAGGAAGCAATTCTCCTTACCCTGCATGAAGGGAGAATTATATTGAGGGTGCAGCATCAAAAGTTAAGCGATTGCGATGTATCAAGGAGCTGTGTTTCACCATCAGTAGCTGGTTATTTGGTCAAGGTGCCTTAAGTTTTGAATTTAACTTGTAATTCAATTCAATCTTGCAATTCTTGCAATTGATAAACAGTTTAAGAACATTGCATTTAAATTTTTTGTTTATGCTATTTCATGTTCTGGGAAATTTTTCATAAAATATGTGTCAGAAATAAATGAAAACAATTGCAATTGAATTAAATAAAAGCTCAGTTTGTATTTTGAGAGCCAGCTGGGCTCTTTATAGTGGTATCATAGCACTGATCTTGCCATCCTGAAGGGTATGAAAATAAAATAATGGCAGACAGATTTATACTAGGAGGGTACTATACCCGCAAGGATAGAAATTCACCACCTCCTAAAGGTAATGAATAGGGCCCACAGAATGAACAGGCAGGAAACAGGAATAATATTGGAAATGATATATACAAGGAGGCCAGAGATGCCTTCAAAAATATTGCAGATGGTCAGCATCATGTTGCAACTGTATTGCAACAGCTTTCAGATACTCTACAACGCATTACATTACCAAGTGCTAGAGACAGAGGTGCGCAGAGTGTTTTAGTCAACTCACACAGGTCACAAGCTAATGACAGGCGAGATTATAGAGCTGACCATACTGGTACCTATGACAGGCCTCATCGCCCGACTTTCTTGAGGCCAAAGCTGGATGCAGTTAGTGTGGAGTCAGAGCCAACACCATTTGTCGATGACATGGTGGCACATTTTGCAGAGTGGGATGCTCTTCCTAAGGCACTAAAAAGAAATTTAAATTTTGAGAGATATTTGACGCAGAAGCATGAGCATTCCAGAGGCAGGCCAGCTCCTGATGCAAGACAGAGACCTAGGCAGAATGAGCTCAAGCAGGCAACCAACAAGTTGACATTAGACCACTTTGATGGAAGTGGGAAGACTACAGCCAAAGCATGGGTCCACAAGCTGGATACTTATCTTTCACTTCGTCCTATGTTTGAGGAGGACGCTATTCAATTTGTCGTGCTTCATTTGGATGGGGTTGCTCATGATTGGTGGTATCATGGGTTAGTGTCTCTGCATCATGATCATATTGTGCAGTACCAAGAGTTCGTAGATAGATTGATAGAGCGGTTTGATAGGAAGGATCCTGAGACTTACTTCAGAGAGTTAGCTCAGTTGAGACACACAGGTGGCCTTGAGGCCTTCATCAATGAGTTTCAGCGCCTATTAGTTATGGTGTGTGACATCTACGAGAGGAGAGTCATGCTTTTCATAGAGGGTTTGTCAGAGCCGTATAGAGGATGGGTCAAGTCCCTGGATCCACCTACTTTATGAGATGCTATGAAGAAGGCAAGAAATCTTGAGACTTTTGTTTCACAGGGCAAGTCTACTCCTAGTCCTACTATTCCTCCTGCAGATGAGGTACCTCCACCAATTGTTGACAGAAAGAAGCCTACAGGTAGACTTGATGATGTCACGCGAGAGGATTTGAGGAGGCAGCTTTGCTATTGGTGCAAAGAGCCTTATGCTAGAGAGCATACTTGTACTATGAGGCCTAAGGGCAGGGCGAATCGCTCTATGTGGGTTTATTCTAGTGAGAGTGAGGCTAAGTCTTCTCATCAGGCTGTTGGTTTTGATACAGAGGAGCAGAGAGTTACTCCAAAGTTTGGTCCTAAAGCCAAACTATCTCCGATTGTGTTGTCCACCTCTATGCCACTTCCCTCTACTTTCAGACTGAAGGGATTAGTGGAAGGACAACCCTGTGTTGCTATGTTGGATACTGGAGCCACACACAACTTTATTCATGAGCAACTTGTTAGTCAATGTGGGCTTCAGGTAGAGGAGTTTGCAAGGTTTGGAGTCAAGGTAGCCGATGGCTACAATTTTACTTGTACCAAGCGCATCCGAGATCTCTCTTTGTTTCTTGGTGATTATGAGCTGATAGCTGATTTCTATGTGTTTGATTTGGGGGAGATGGATGTAGTTTTAGGGATGCAATGGATACAAGAGATTAAAGAGTTCTGCTTTAGTGTGAGCCCAATGCAGATCAAATTTGAGTACTAGGGCAGAGAGTATGTGTTGTCGGGCATTGCTGAGGGGAGTCTATGCACTGTCTTTTTGTGCAGTAGATAGTGCTGATACACGGAGACATGAGTCCATACAGGTTGAGCAGATTACACATCACGTCTCTCAGAGTTCACCGCATTATGGCTCAGATCAACAAATGGGTGTTGTTCATTTTGTGAACAATCCTTTATTTGAGGCAGATGTTGTTATGACTTATGACAACCCGTTGTTTGAGCTTAGTGATGATCCCTTACAGGTGTTGTACGATGATGATAATGATGTTTGGGATCCTATTAGTACATCCGGGTATTAGGAGGATTTTACGGGAGGTCAGTTAGGCCTAGTTGGACAGTTTACCGAGGTGTACACGGTGAGGAGTGCTTATAGCTTTACATTCGATCCTCACATTCAGGATATCTATCAGTCACACAGTTCTTCAACGCATCCTTTTGATGACTGGTATGATGATTTGGTTAGTTTGAGGACTGGGAGTAAGTCCAGTCTGTTGGTTGAGTTACTCCCGTGTGAGTTACTCTCGGTTGAGTTTCTCCCACGAGGCGATCCTGTTGCAGCATCATCAGTTCAGGTGCTGATGTTGGTGTTGTTGATGTTGTTGGCCTCTTCTCAGGAGTATGAGGTTGATCGGGACATTACTCATGACCATCCTTGGGATCCGGGTGGATTGTGACGTTGCTTTGTTTTTCCTGATTGCCTGGGGACAAGCAATCTTGGGAAGGGAGGACTGTAATGTCCCCGTTTTTTTAGACTGTTGGGATTAGCTTGGTTTGGCGAGCCTCGCAAGCTAATCAGGCAATCAGAGGGGGCAGTTGGCGGAGCCAGTGTTGGGATTCCATTCTGGAAGTTCAGATTACCAGGTTTGCTCTTCGTTCGGGTCAATTTGGTCAACTTACTATTTTTAGTAAGTGGTATTTTGGGGGTATGGCCAGATTTAGCAGGGCGTCTGCACGGGGTGTCAGATGTTTCAAGACAGAGTTTCAGGGAATCTCCAGTTTGAGAGACTTACTATTTATAGTAAGTCTATTTTTGGCAGTTGGCTATTTGTGGCAATTGGTTATTTCTGGCAGGGCAGTTGAAGTTTGAGGCTCTGATGTCAGAAATGAGGTTGCGCAGTCAGTGGGGTTCAGTGACTTTTAATTTTAAAGTTATCATTATTAAATTAAATTATTTTAATTTAACAACTTTATTACTTTATAACTTTAATGTTATAAAATGAAGTTGTGATTAAAAAGCCTTTTAAGTGAAAAAAAGTGAAATTGAAGCTTTTTCCAAAAAGCTATATATTCAATTCAAAAAAGCACTTTCATTCACCCATTGTCATTTGATAAAATTGTGTTTGTGAGAAAATTCGACTTTTCTTGGAGGTGCTAGGGTTTTGAGCTTGGTCTTCATTATTGGAGAGAGTTCTTCAGAATTTCTGGAGTTTGGTCTTCTTCCAGAAGAAAACTCATTCAACTTTTAATGCAAAATCATTTGGTTCTTATTTCATCAACTTGAAGTTGCAGATTGAATAAATAGTTTATTAATTCCAAGTTGTCGTACATCATCTGCAGAAGTTTGCAGACTGATTTCATAGAGCTATGTTGAAAGAGAAATCTGCATTATCAAATTTGGAGTTAGCCGTAATTCCTTGTGCCCTAGCTATTGCATTGAGGATTGCGTTTGGATTTAGTCGCTGGAGTCAACTTTTGCTGGGCTGTACAATTTCATCCTGGAGCCGTACCATTGCACAACAGTTAGAATTTGTTTCAGAATTGAAGGAAAGAACTCTTCCTTGGCATACGGCTAGCAAGGAAGCGATTCTCCTTACCCTGCATGAAGGGAGAATTATATTGAGGGTGCAGCATCAAAAGTTAAGGGATTGCGAATTGTATCAAGGAGCTGCGTTTCACCATCAGCAGCTGGTTATTTGGTCAAGGCGCCTTAAGTTCTAAATTTAACTTGTAATTCAATTCAATCTTGCAATTCTTGCAATTGATAAACAGTTTAAGAACATTGCATTTAAATTTGTTGTTTATGCTATTTCATGTTCTGGTAATTTTTTCATAAAATATGTGTCAGAAATAAATGAAAACAATTGCAATTTATTTAAATAAAAGCTCAGTTTTTATTTTGAGAGCCAGCTGGGCTCTTTACACAAGAAGAGCGGAAAGGGTAATAGGTATGATCTAATCAGACAGAAAGTGTCATTACAGATCATTGCTTTTACATTGTTAAGCATATTCAAATCCCTCTATGAGGGTGAACCCTAACAGGTTCTTTGTATAAATCCCTTAACCGGGTAATATCTTAATTGGTGTTGAAAGTCCTTTTGCAAGGCGACTCCTAACAGGGTCAAGATCTTAATAGGTCTTCTACAAAATCCCTTTACCGAGTAGCACTCTTACAAGTGCTTTGTAAGCTCTTCACAGGGCACCTTTATTACTGCAGTAGTAAAGTTGTGGGTCCTATCCCATTGCGGTTTTCTCCTTCTAATCTAACCGAGGGTTTCCACGTATATATGTTGTGTTGACCTGTGTATTTCTATTTATGTTTATGAGTGATTGATTATATTCTATTAATACTGCAAGAATATATATATATATAAGGTTTAATTGGAATAGAAATTGTGTTTACTGATTCACCCCCCCTCTCAGTAACCAGTTAAGAATAACAAATATTACCTCAGCATAATATCAAGAATGTCATGTTTAAGAATATCCTTGATCAGAAGATATTCACCATTGGATATCATCTCATGATATCAGAAGTAATGGCCTTAGAATATCAAGTCGCATCATATTCACCAAGTACTCCAAGTAATGGCCTCAAAATATCAAGTCGTGTGATCTTCACCAAATACTCAAAAATGTTCATAAGGTATGTACACACGTATCCTCAATAATACTTACCATAGGAACATTATATTCATGGTCTGTATAAGGAAATTAATCCACCATGCAAGATGTAACCTATCATGATTTGCTTAGACATCATAAGATATCCATCATAATAGAAGATTAAGTTATTGTAAGATCATCACCTTCCAATAACTTTAACAAATACAAGTGATAATCATTTTGAAATCATCACTTCCTCATTATGTACACAGGGGGCAAGCCCATTAAAAAACTTGGAGTCACACACATGACATCCACCATGCCTCAGCGCAAAGGGTGGAAACAAGGGATTTCACCTCGAACTTCTCTCACAGAGAAGAACCTATTAAGCAGATATCAATCTATTGATATTTTCATCCAAGATTGCTTATGATAAATTGTCAGACTCCCTCTGAATCTATTATCAATCTTCTTTTTCCTGCAAGAGCATCCTCGGAAAAGATCAAGGCAAATAGCTCTTATAGTACGTATAGAAAATACAAATAAGAGAGAGACTACAATGAGTAGATAAATGTAATACTCAAGGATAGTAAATGTATACACCTAAAAATGGTCACCTAGACTGTTAGCCCCTTGCTAGCATTTTTGCTAAAATCATCAATTGCTTATTCCTTGATCAAATCCTAGTTCTATCATTTATTCGATTATTTTCTATCGGCTAACCATCTTATCCTAAGTCTTTATTTATTTAAAAGGAATATTTCCTCCTCTTTTAATAAATAAAAAGCCCCCACTTTTCCTCTTATCCTAAGTTGCACAAATAAAGCATTATTCTTATTTTATAAAAAGAGAAAAAGTACTTTTGTCTCATATGGACACAAAAGTCAACTCTTATTTTCCTATTGGAGGATACTTGTGCACATGGATTGCTCCTCTTTTAAGCTCCACCGTTGATTAAATCTTTTGCCTCTTAATCTCCATGGTCCATTCCTTCTCATTTCCTATAAAAGAAGAGCTCTCTTCTTCATTCTAGATCCCCAACTTTTTATGCTAATATTATGCTGCAGGTTTTCTAGGTACACTTTGGAGCTTTTGAAGATTTGGAGCATTCTTGCATTCTACATCTCATTCTTGCATTCTTAGCTTAGCTTCATATTTATGCTTTCTTAGATTAGCTTCATTTCTATGCTCTAGATTAGCTCACATAGATTAATTAGCTTGGGTTGTAACACTTGCATATTTCTTTTCATAGCTTAGCTTGCATTTCCATTTCTAGCATAGCATTGCATTGCATTTTCATTCTTGATTCTTGAAGATATTGGCATTTTTGCCCTTGTCTTCCTTGAATCTTCCATTGCATGGTTTACTAGCAAGGTTATAGGCTAAATAGCTCTAGCTGAGAGCATTCTCAAAAACCCTTGCACTCCATGCCTAGGGAGCTATGGATCGATTTGTGAGGGCTCATTCTTGAGTTTCCTTGCATGTAATGATCCATAGAAGTGTGACACAATTATAGCACACATTTTTGGCGCCCACCGTGGGGTAGAGTAGACTAGCTTTGTCCCTTCTTTTTTTGCATTTCCGTCATTTTCCATCAATTTTTCGGCAAGTTTTCAGCTTAATTTTTCATCTCTATTTTTTTGTCTCAGATTGTTGTGCGATACTTTCCAGAAGTATAGCGTGATATACCTCTGTATGTGCGCGCGATACTTCGCCTATCATAAGAAGTATCGCGCGATATACCTCTGTATGCGCGTGCGATACTTCGCCTGTCAGAAGTATCGCCTGGCTATAGTAGAGAATATCGCCTGGTGTCGGGCGAAGTATCGCCTGGTATAAGGCGAAATATCGCGTAGACAAAGTATCACCTGGTGTCGGGCGAAGTATCGCGCGATACTGTGTCTGTACCTGGCAATGAGCTATTTTTGGGCTATTTTATCTATCTTGCAAGTTTCGGGTTGTTAGCTATCTTTTTGAAATTTTCTGAAATTTCCAGCGTTTTCAAATCCGTGCCTCTGGAAAACGGGTGCCCATTTTTTTTTTGAAATTTTGCAAATGGTATCAAAAGTTTAAGTGTGATATATCGTTGGAAAGGTCTTTCCGAGCCCAATCCAACCATGATGGTTTCATTTTCAGATTTTATCATTTGATCAGTTATTTTTGCACATTATCTGATTTTTTTCATGTACTAATCATTGTTAGATTTTGGATTTTGATTCTCCTAACTCTTGTTGGTCTAACAAGTTGTGGTTGTAGGTGCTTCTTGCTTGAAATTTGCTAAAATCGCATGTCAAAGAGGGCTACTAATGGTTTTTGCAGGGCTGCCCTAAGCATAAAAAACCAAATCAAGTGCTTGTTTAATTGCTTTCTTTATTAAGTGCGGCATATACTAGTTGTTTCCTTTCATAGGCACTTAATACCTTTTTGTAGAAATTTTGAGGTGGTAGGAGAGTATGCTCTTCACCCTTGTGGTGAAACAGAAATCTTGACCCATCTTGGGATTTTGAAAGCAAGGGGGTAATTGAATCTTTGCTTGGCGTGTTTGGGAGAGATTCTTGAGATAGGAGAGTATGCTCTTCACCCTTGTGGTGAACCAAAAACCTTGAACCTCAAGAATTAATCCACTCTTTGTTTAGCTTAGGATCCTTTAGCGGGCCTGCTCTTGAGCAATCAAGAGGAACGACCCAAGTGGGGACAACCTTGTCATCATTTTCCTTGGTGGCGAGTGATTCCAACTCACTATAATCTCAAGGCTATCGAGGACACAAAACCTTGGTAGACATAGTACTTATCTTCGCTTGATGTGAGTAACTTGTGGGATTGTGACCATGAGGAAAGCATTAAGCAAGAATGCTTAAGGTACTCTTGAGGCCGCGAGGTCCTAGTCCTTTATGAGGAGCAAGAGGGGTGCTATGAACGGAAACCCTTACTATGAACCATTAGATAGAGGCCACCTTATTTTAGCCACTTAGCTTCTTGGTGCAAGGATTGATCCAAGTGGACTTACCCGGATCACCCCAAGACACTCACCATATGTGTTCCTTTGGTTGTGTTTTTGACACTTCCATGACAACGCCAATATCTCTTGTGGGCAACCACTTGGTGTGAGGCAAGGGAGCATCAAGTTGTGGGCCACGTTGCTAAGTAATGAGCCTTGTCCTTCTAGGTAGTAACTGCTTGAATTGTCTTCGATTGTGCTATACCAATGTAAACGTTCTCAACATTCAAACAAACGGTAGCATTCATAAGGTTTTCTATTTTGATATCACAAGTGCTTGTCTTGGCAAGGTTGCTTTTGCCCTTGTTTCAAGTGTTCTATGACATGTTTGATCCCATACTGTTTGCAAACCTGTCTTTTATCTCTTGCTACTGCTTGTCAAACTGAGAAATTGCACTGTTCAATCTACAAATTTGGTCCAAGCGCTTCAAAACTGAGTTTTTCACGTTCACTGGTCAAGAGTCATATGATATTGAAGTATCCTTGCATACCCTCAACCAAGAATCTTGAGTTAATCTGCTGTCCTATTACTGTTGCAATCTAGAGTTGCTAAACTTGCACTTTAACCTGCTGTAGAGTGTCTTTTTCTGTTCTTACCTGAAACTGGTTTGTTACTTACATGTTTAGATTTGTTCTAGACTGAAACAAATGAGCTAAAACTATTGGATTTGAGCTTAACGAATGCTACTCTTGATCACTTGTCACATCACGGTTACCTCTCTAGCTACTTCCTTATTGAGCTTCTTGCTCGCTGCTCGGCTTTAGTCAATTGATTGCTGTAAGTGCTTGAGCACTTTTGACGAGCCATGTCTCTATTGTTCTACTTTGACAAGTGATCTTTATTAGCTTTTCTTATCTCAAATCTAAGAAACTTTGTCTCATTCTATTAGTCAACCAACATCTCTTTTCATGCCGGTTACAACTCGGTCTCAATTTGAGCAGGAGAGTCATCCTCCGTTCAATTATACACAGTTACCTTCTCCAACTAGACGTTCCAAAGCACCCATTAGCAAAGACAGTTCTAGTTCTGACCAATCTGAGAAATCTAAGGCTACACCGTGGTACAAAGGAGGTTTCCTCTTTTCCGCGTTCAAGACTCCCAAAAACACAGACAGTGTCTCACTCACTTTGACTGAACAAGAAAAGTTTCAACTCTTGCAAGAACACTTTGAGCGTAAGGATAATCAAGCGCGCTTAGACAAAGAACACAATCAACAAAGGATGGATGCTACTAGGCGCATGGCTTATAGAGGGACATTTCATGAGCAACCTGAGACTAGTAATCATGAGCATAGACCTCTTTTTAACAATGGCAACAATGGCAACAACACGCCACCAAGATCTCCTCCAAGGCCAACTTTTGCTATGCCTTCTTCACCTCCTAGACCTCCTCCCTCTCAACATGAGGCAGAGGCTAATGATGAGATTTCTAGTGAGGATCTTATGAGATGTGAACAAGATGTGGATTTCCAACGAATGATGCATAAGCTTTTAGAGCGTAATGGCGATCAATATTTTCAATATATGACTTCTAGAGGATACAAGCTTCCTCCCGGCTATGATGTCAGACAAATTGTCCAACAAAGAGTACCAACTGAATTGGAAGTCCTTCAAGAAGAATTACGTCGGACAAATCAACGCCTTACCCAAATGGCATTAGAAAGAGAGCCTCCAAAGGTCTCTTTTGTACAATCAATTTGTGCTCTTCCTTTTGATAAAGATCTATACATGGTCCTGTTTCCTAAGGATATTGAGGTTCCTAAATATGACAAGTATGATGGAAATGGTGACCCTCATGACCATGTGCGTCATTTTTATGCTCTTAGTATGGACTTTCTTCATGAAGACACATATCTCCTACGCTTATTCCCTCGAAGCTTAAGAGGCCAAGCTTTGGAATGGTTTGCAAAATTGACACCACCTCTTAAGACTTTTGATGAGTTGGCTCAGCGATTTACCCAACAGTACTCTTACAACATCCAACAACCTGTCACTGTGATAGATCTCGGTAGTCTAAGACAACATCAAGGTGAGCCATTTGCAACTTACTTACAACGTTGGAGGTCATTGTATTCTCGATATCCTCGTCAGCTACCCGAAAGAGAAAAGATTGACATTTTCGTCAACACACTTGTGCCTGAGCTATTTTATGATCTAAGGAAGCAACTGTTCTCCTCCTTCCATGACATGGTTGAAAGTGCATATTGGATTGAGGATGTAGCTATAAGAAAAGGGGATATTGTTATTAATAAAGATGCTAAAGGCAATGGTCAAGACAAGAACAAACCTTGGAATAAGAACAAGTATGTTGTTAATGATGGGGTTGTTGACGCTCCTAAAGTTAAAGAGCCTGCTTTCAATCTTTCCAATGCTATCTATGCAGCAAAACAACAAGAAGTTGCCAACACTCACAGTGCTCCTAAACCTCAATATGCAGATAAGCCTAAGAAGTCATTTCGAAAGCGAGTCTATACCAAGTTGGCAGAACCATACGATGTGATCCTTAAGACTTTGGTTGACAATGGATATCTTACGCTTCCTGATAAACTTGGTAACTGGGATCCGATAAATAAGCCTGATTGGTGGAGAGAGGATCATTACTGCCATTATCACAGAAACAAGGGACATCCAACAGATAATTGTTTTAGGCTTAAGGATGATATTCAGGATCTTATTGAGAACGGCACAATCTCCACTGATGGCTTAACTAAAAATTCTGATCACACAGCTTTCAAAGATCCTCTACCTAAGCATGATAAGGGGGAAACCTCTCAAACACATAAGAAGAATCATGATGCAAAGATCAATTACACGTATCCTTCTAATACGCTTGTGATTAACATGGTAGAGCCCGTTGAGAGTGTTCTAATGATGAGGTCTCAAGATGATAATAACACCAATCATGGTAAGCCAAAGTTAGTCTTGCAAACACGTGGTAGTTCATCTTCCCGAAGTGAGACACTGAATGCTGTTACTAGGGGGCAAGCCAAGATTGTCCTTAAAACTGCGCAAGATCCCAAGCAAGCTTTGCCTTCCAAACAAGTGGCTCGTTCAGCCACCCCTAGCTATGATCTTGTCCAACATTTGCAAAAGACACCAGCACAGATATCTATCCTTGAGTTGCTTCGGTTATCCTCTTCGCATAGAGAGATTCTTGATGAGGCTCTACGTACAACACGTGTTCCCAATGACATTGATCCAGATCAATTTCAGGCTATGGTCAACCACATTTCATCTCCGCTATCTCTCTCCTTTTCTGCAGAAGATGACATATCTATTGCTCACCCACATAATCTAGCTTTACACATTGAAGTTCTAGTCTACAATACCCGAGTCCGCCGAGTCCTGATAGACAATGGTGCAGGGTTAAATATTGTTTCTTTCAATGTCATACAACAATTGGGTTTGTCAGAATTTGCTGTGGATTCTAAAAAGAAGATTACTATAAAAGCTTATGATGAAGTGGAAAGATCTTCCAAAGGTCTTGTCACGCTGCCTGTCCGAGTGGGCCCTATCACGAAAGATATTAGCTTCCAAGTATTGGACATCCCACTTGCATATAACATTCTTTTGGGTCGTCCTTGGATCCATGACATGCAGGCTGTTCCTTCCACTTATCATCAGTGCGTCAAATTTTCATACAATGGCACTAAGGTTGTGATTCCTGGAGACCATACTATTGCTATCAATGCTCTTGCTGCTACTAAAAAATTTGTTCCTCATAATGAACCTTTTGTTGATCCTAGTACGTCTCTAGCTGCTGCTGAGAAATCACTTAAGATGATGAGCCTTGGTATGGGTGAATATACGCTGGATTCCTTTTCTTCTATACCTGTTTCTCCTAGGTCATATGGGAGACCTTCTGATCACATGAAGCCTTCCACTTCTGCTATGGTGATCTTTGATACTTTTGTTCCTCCATCCGTTCCTTTAGAAGCAAACAGAGAAGAACAAGCTATTCAAGAGTGGATCTATAGAGAAGATGCCCGAAATACTCCCATGCTCAGTAATTCAGACACAGATACAGATGAGTCACCAATACACACTATGGTTCAAATGGGAGATGATCTTCCCTCTACTTCACTTCTTTGGGGAGAAAAATGTATATCTACTGATGATATGGATGTTGATATGGTTCATTCTTGTAGTAACCATCCCGACGTGGTTGATGGGTCTTGTGTGGGGTCTGATGAGTTTGTTCCTCGTATTGCCTTAGTGGACCACGCTGGTTCTTCTATGACAAGTCTAGATCTAGCTACTTTTGGAGCTTACCCTATAGGCTCAACCTCTCTTGTTACCAGAGATGACACCCCTCGCATAAATGCTATTGAACCGGTCACTTCATTTCATCTCGCATCAACACCTGTTACTTCTTCCACCAGCGAACTAGCCACAAAAAAGATTGAATCAGCAATCAAGTATCACAGTCATCACGTCAAAAGAAAAGAGCAATGGTCGGATGGCGAAAACCACATTGTGGCGGTATCTGCACCTAAGAAAAGTAAAAATAAAAATCTGCTCAAAAATAATGAGTCTCAAATAAAAGATGACAAGCTGATTCTCTACCGAAAAATGGTGCACTACTTCAAGCATGATCTCATATCTGTTATACTTCAGCCCATTCCTAGAGCTAAGAACAAAGTTGGTAATGCCTTGGTTACTTCAACATCCATCTTACAAATGAAAAAGCATAAATTTCACTTCAAGTTCCTGGTGGATGAATTACGCTATCCTGCTCACAAATCTTACAATCCTACCATCTTTTCATATCTTCCACCTCATATTCCTCTTGCAAATCCACCACGCCATTCCTTTCGCCATCCCTTACACTTTGCCTTTGTCTCTGGTGACTTGTATAGGAAGGGTCTAGACGGAACTCTCCTTAAGTGTCTAGAAATAGAGGAGTCAGAAAAAGTGCTAGCTAAAATCCACAATGGCATATGTGGATCACATTCTAACAATCCTCCGCTAGCTCAGACATTGCTTAGGGCTGGTTATTATTGGTCGAACTGGTTGAGACCTCCTATTGTCACAGTTGCAGCATTTGGGCCTGGGGCCTATCAATTCTCTACATTAGAGGAAGTAGATTCTTGATGCCCATTTCTGTCTGGGGCATCCTTTGTACATATTTTACGATCCTGAAAAAAAATACCAAAAAAATTCATATATGATGCTGAAAAAATCCTAAAAAGCATAAAAAGTACTGAAAAAATGAGCATCCTAGTGAAAACCTAGTAATAAGCACTTTGATGTCTCACCAAAAAATTCAAAAAAATACAAAAAAATCAAAAAATCCAAAAACTCAAAAAAAAAATTGAAAAAGTGCCTTGGTGAAAACCTGGAAACAGGCGCCTTGGTAGCAAAAATACAAAACAAAAAAATTATAAAAAGTCTTGAAAAAAATTGCAATAAATCTATCAAGTGGTGAAAACCTGGAAACAGGTGCTACTTGAGACCCTCTGCACCTATGTCTATCAGTCTTGCGTGGCGCTCCTTCGCTCCACTTCTCTCTTTGCCTCTCCTAGCCTGGAATTGATTCTTGTCTTAGTCTAGGGGGCATACGTTGTTTTAAGCTTATCTTGGGTCTTTTTGTGCATCTGGGTTTCTTAGGCACCTCGCAAATGGTGTTTTTCAACACCACCCCAACTGTGTTTTTCAACACTGCCCTAGCATCAAGTGTTTCTTAACACTTATCAGATATCCTTCCCGCCGTCTTGGATGATGCAATATTTCTCATTTGCAGATGCAATACTCAAAGCTTGACTCTATGACCTACACACACGCACTCAACTTGTTGAGATATGATGACTTTATTTTTCTTTGTTTGCTGTCTATGATGATTTCTTTGATGAGTGGTCTCTCCCTGAGAAGTTTTCGATGATGCATCGCTAGAAGACTGAGGGTGTGAAAACATGTTTTATTTCTTTATCTGCTTGTGGGTATATTTTGTTGATCCTAACTGTCATGAGCATTTATGCTGGTCTTACTTGACACTATGGACCTACAAGGTATTACCCTTGACTGTTTTGCGAGTGCATGCTTCTAGTTATCCTGACTTTCATGTGTCTTGATACAAGCATAATCTTGCTATATCAAATTTAGGTGATCTCACTGCATTAGTCATCTTGACCTATATGTCTTTGATGCCTAGGTGGGATTTCCACATTTCTATCTGATATAGATCATATTCAGATCCACATAGTTATGCTAGTGTGTATTGTATGATCTTGCGATGCTACCAATAACGCTCGATGATGAATATTAGATGTCTATTGGCTTTGTAACCTTGCAAGTAAACCACTTTTCATGTAGTTTGCATTCTTAAGTTCATGTTAGTTTAGTTTTGCATTTTGCATATGGAGAGAGCTCTCCTTTCATCTTTCATGGACTTGTTAATCAACTGCGCTCACCTTTCGCGTCTTCCTAATCATGTCTTTTGCTTCTTGTCTTTCATATCACATCATTTTCCTTTCATTTCGGGATCAAAACTGAAATCCGAGTTCCCCTTGATTATTCCTATCATCTTTCTCCTTCCGTGCAGTCGGCTAACCTTTTGAGGCCTGATCCTTCGATCTTCGCTAGGGCATTCTTCACCTCTTCATCCCCATCTCTTTCAAACTTCTAGTCTTTCATTCACTTTCAAATCCCAAGTTCAAATTCTTCCCCTCCATGGTGTTTTCGGGTTGAGGGACCACTTGGTTCGTGCCCCGGGTCCCATGTGTGGGGCATATCTTCATTGCTTGATGGTTGTTCTGTTCTCTTTCTTCGATTATGATTTCTAGTGATTTGATCATGCTGCTCTTGCTTCTGCTTTCCCTCTACTTGGATTTCGCTTTCGATCCCGAGGGGGCAGACACATCATATCTTATTGGCTATCTCTTTCCTAAGTGTTCAGTACTGTCGCTACCAGGCTGACCATGCAGGATTTGCTATCTCTCTGCACTTCATTCTTTGGAGTCAGATCACTATTTGCTTGCCTTCTTGGCTATCTCTTGCTTTCTTGGCTGATCTGAGTTGCTTTGTGATCCCAAATCGATCTCACATTTCAACTTCATTCTTTGACTACATGTGTTCCCAGATCGATCACACATTAGTCAAAGAGGGGCAAATGTATACACCTAAAAATGGTCACCTAGACTATTAGCCCCTTGCTAGCATTTTTGCTAAAATCATCAATTGTTTATTCCTTGATCAAATCCTAGTTCTATCATTTATTCGATTATTTTCTATCGGCTAACCATCTTATCCTAAGTCTTTATTTATTTAAAAGGAATATTTCCTCCCCTTTTAATAAATAAAAAGCCCCCACTTTTCCTCTTATCCTAAGTTGCACAAATAAAGCATTATTCTTATTTTATAAAAAGAGAAAAAGTACTTTTCTCTCATATGGACACAAAAGTCAACTCTTATTTTCCTATTGGAGGATACTTGTGCACATGGATTGCTCCTCTTTTAAGCTCCACCGTTGATTAAATCTTTTGCCTCTTAATCTCCATGGTCCATTCCTTCTCATTTCCTATAAAAGAAGAGCTCTCTTCTTCATTCTAGATCCCCAACTTTTTATGCTAATATTATGCTGCAAGTTTTCTAGGTACACTTTGGAGCTTTTGAAGATTTGGAGCATTCTTGCATTCTACATCTCATTCTTGCATTCTTAGCTTAGCTTCATATTTATGCTTTCTTAGATTAGCTTCATTTCTATGCTCTAGATTAGCTCACATAGATTAATTAGCTTGGGTTGTAACACTTGCATATTTCTTTTCATAGCTTAGCTTGCATTTCCATTTCTAGCATAGCATTGCATTGCATTTTCATTCTTGATTCTTGAGGATATTGGCATTTTTGCCCTTGTCTTCCTTGAATCTTCCATTGCATGGTTTACTAGCAAGGTTATAGGCTAAATAGCTCTAGCTGAGAGCATTCTCAAAAACCCTTGCACTCCATGCCTAGGGAGCTATGGATCGATTTGTGAGGGCTCATTCTTGAGTTTCCTTGCATGTAATGATCCATAGAAGTGTGACACAATTATAGCACACAGTAAATACTTATCTGCGCTTCAACATCCTTGATACAAATTGCTCCAATGAGGGTCCATATGCAACAAATCAGAAAACGTCTACATATAATCATTTGTCGACAATATTACTCCAATCAATTATTGCCCTCCTAACCATAGACAATAAAATCTTATTGTCTCCCACGAGCACTTCTTATTCTCAATATAGTAGATTGTGTGTGATATCTATTAACATGCTTAATATATATCACACTGATATTTCCTTGGAGAAGTGTGTAGCCTTGTTGATGAATATGCATTTCTGATAATGACACCAACATATTCTAATTTGGAGTATCAATGGGATCATGGCTCATATTTCAATTATACCCTTGTTGAGTCGACCATTTATAGCTTTTTGTCATCACCTCTCCATGATTCATATACCATTGACTAATCTTTTTTTTTCTTTTTCTTGCTCAAACAAAACCAACAACAATGATATGAAGTTGAGGCTTTGTCCATAGTTGGGAATCAACAATTATATTGTTTTGATGTTTTGATGTAGTCATCACCACTATTATTATCACCTTATTATTTATCACCTCTCTAATTGAAGCGGCCCTCTTATTTCAATTATTAATGGCGATGTTTCGATTATTTTTGTTATGCTCAAATTGTTGTTTGCGATAAATGTATAAGTAGTTGTTTACTTCAGACAAATACAATTATTCCACCAAACATTATGATAGCGGCAGCCAAGTACAATGAGAATCTACTGCAAGCTTAGGCAAGCACCTCCTGACAGTGGCGATGAACTATTATTTCTTTATGGCTGAGTATTAACAATCAAAGGAATCCTCTTATAATAATATTAACGCCACATCTATCACTAGGGAACACGATGAAAAAGGGAACGGAAATATCATTAAGTCTCTGCCCGCCTGACTTTAGGGAAAACTAGATTCAATGATATCCAGGCAAGTATATCTTTCCAGCCAATGCTCCCAATGCCACAATGGCCAATAATTCCGCCCAATGCAGATTGTCATATTAATAGAATGACGATAGGTTTCTTCAAATATTATTTCATATTTCCAGCCGCAAGCGAACTCGGGATCAAACTTCTTTTCCTCCTTCGTATGAATTCTCCTCCATATCATTTATATTCTTTCTCACACTTGCAATCTGGCTCTGATACCATGTTAAGTTTTAGGATCACTGCAAATGTAATAGCACTGCCTGTGATGTATGTGTTTTTCAAATGCAGCAATCTCTCTTTTATTTATATTGAGAATGAGGCTAGGAGAGACATGTCCCTTCATGGGACATGTCTATTCATTATTATGAGATTAATATAATGACAATTGATTATGTATATATCTTTAAATCATTATTACATTAATTTCTCCTAATAGTATCTATATATATATATATTATATCTCACATAATAAAATATATATATATATATATATATATATATATATATATATATATATATATATATATATATATATATATCTTCAATAATTTATTCTTATAGCATTTATCCGACAGAAGCTACAAAACATCAACACAAACTGTACACTAAGGCACGCTCCATCTTCATTGAGCCAGTTTCAACTTGATTGTCATACTTCAAAAACAATCTCTAAGAACAGAATCCTTCTAAAAAAACTACTAGGAAGATATGTTAAGGCTATTCTTCTCATCATGAAAATGAATTGATCTAAGGCTATGATCACTATCAAATGATGAAATATTGCAAGTAAATACATAGAGGGAAAATAACACCCAAATCATTTTAAGTATGCTAACCAAATCTATATCTACCTTCATCACTTCAAACTCTGTTTTAGCGAAAGGATCCCGCACTCTAGAGACTGGCAGTTCAATGACATTATAGCACCCATAATCAGATTTCCTCAAACGGACATACTGCAATCACAAGAAAAAATAAGGTAATTACATTTATATGCTAATCCAAAAGTATCAGAGTTCAGACAACACTGCAATTTCATCATTCCTAGACAACAAAATTCTAATAATAAACTTGTCACACTTTCACTTTGAAGTGGGCAACTAAAGAAAAGCTACATGTCATAGTAAGATTCAGAGTTCCTGTATATGACGACATTGTTTAAAGAAATGAAATAGATTTCTTGCTAAGAAAAGTACTATTAGCCTCAGAAGTCAGGCATTCTAGAATGTATCCAGAAAAGCATATTTTGAACTATGTTTCTAAGATTAGTGTCAAACCTTCATAAAATTATTTCTTGCAGTCTTCCTTTCCATCATAATATCTTGAGATTCTTTTATCATATATATTACAAAAGTGCATATTTTACTCTCTTGCCAATGTAATTGGTTGTACTTTTACATCCAATTGACCCACTTTTGTCATCCATGGGCATCAATAATATTTCTATCTTTCTTTACAATGCCCAACCTATAAGCTAGCAGACTGCATATGAGTTTATGGTCATATTTATTACATATAGAGGGGGAACAAATATTAGAAGCTTTACATTGTAAGTGTTACGTGGTTTGTGAAAACTATAAGTTAGCAATCAGTTTTCAACTGGTACCACTCAAAACAAATTCCATGCAATCCAACCAAGTACTTTCCTTCACATGTGCCTCTCAAGGTGTTAGTTCTAAGTCAATTTAAGTTTAAATATTGAAGTGCACTCTAAGCTTTTTGCATCTTTGAAGTGCCATGTAGCATGCCCTCTAAGAACAGTTCAACAATTTCACCGTATGAAACACCCAGGTGATTCTCCATATTGTAAACGTTTCAGTTTTAAGCATTCACAAAGTCAATAGTAACCATGACAACATAACAAGCCTTTAAAAAATTCAACTAACACTATTCTAGTCAACTTTCTTAAGATAGTGAACATGGCAATCAGAATGCATCTAATAACTGATCAAGCCAAAAACGTAAGTCAAAACAGTGGTCCACATTTAACTCACCTCTTGCTGAATTCATTTTAGCTCCTTGTAACCATAAATAATTAACATTTGCCAAAAAAAAGTGATCTGAATTAAGTTCGTGATTCAGAGGAACTTAATGCATTATACAAGCAGAATTTGAACAATACCAAACAGAAATGACTATTAAAATTGCTGAACAAAATAGGATTTTTGTTTTTTATATTGAACAACAAAATAGGATTTTAGTAAACTAATAGTGCACACAAAGAAGGAAATCATCATAGGAGATATATGCCTTGAGGCTTGAACTATGTATTTTTTCATTCTAATTCACAAATATTTGTATAGCTTTTTAATATAAAAACAAAAAATTACTATAATTAGTAAATTAGGGTTCTGATTGAGATCCAAGAGCCAATCCCACATGGTGGTGACATGTATCATTCTTCAAAGTTCAAATAAGTCAAACAAGTACTGTAGTTTGTAATAATTAACCTATTTTGTCAACAAAACTATCACTGTTCGTGTTAACTAATGAAAGCTCATTTAAAACAATTATATTATCATTGTTTATTGGAAAACCAACACCTTTACTAGACTTTCCTCCATTACAACCACATCTTCAATAATGTTCAATTTTTTCAGGCTCCTAAATCTTAAAATCATTATTTCTAAGTGCCTAGGGACCTTTTCTTTCTACAAGTATACACATTTTTTGGTAATTCTCCAGCATTAACTTTTTTATGCCTATCAGATTTACACAAAAAAAAAGCATTGGAGTCTATAAAGCTACTTTACCTCAAATTTGACATATTTATTTTCCAATTGAAAAACAATCAAAGATAGGATTTTTAGGATTAATGGTAAAGTGGCTTTCATGTTTTCAAACTGAATCACATAACTCGAGGATTCAAGAGCTTCGCGTATAAGATCCCACAACTTTAGGGGGGGCATTTTGTTATAATCTATTTTGGTGTAGACCTAGTCAAGACTTTGCCTACAAAGAACTTAGCGTTCCAAAGGACCAAATTAAAAAAAAAATTAATAAAGCCACCAGAAACCCTTGCTGTAATGTCCCCATTTTTCAGACTTCAGGATTAGCTTGGTTTGGCGACCCTCGCAAGCTAATCGGGTGTTCAGAGGGGGTCAGATTGTGGAGCCAGAGTTGGGATTCCATTCTGAAGATTCAGATTATCAGTTCTGCTCTTCGTTCGGGTCATTTTGGCCAACTTACTATTTTTAGTAAGTGGGGTTTCTAGTATGGCCAGGATTGGCAGGGTGTCTGCACGGAGCGTCAAACATCTCAGGATTGAGTTTCAGAGAATTTCCAGTTTGTGTGACTTACTATTTTTAGTAAGTCTATTTTTAGCAGTGGCTATTTCTAGTAGGGCAATGTCTATTCTCGGCTGGGCAGTTAGTCCTGGTGCTTTGCCAGAATTTCTTGATTGCAGTCTGTCAGTGCAGTGGCTTTGAAGTTTAAATGATGTTATTAAATTAAATTATTTTGGTTTAATTTAATAACTTTTAACTTTATAATATTATATTATAAAGTGGGAGTATTTAATAAAGCCAATTAAGTGAAATATTAAAAAATGTGCTTTTTTGAAAAAGCTATATATTTTGCTCGAAAAAGCACTTTCATGCATTCATTATGCAATCATTTTTATTGAAGTTTGTGAAGAATTGCCCTGGCTAGGGTTTCGAGGATGGATTCCTCTTCCTGGTGATTTGAGCCATTGTCTATTAATGGTGAATCTCACAGCTGCTTATTACTGAGTTCGCAATTCGATGTTGTTGTATATCGAAGTTGGTGAAGGTTATTAATTCTGGGAATTGAATTTGCTGTTAGAAGTGTGTGAAGAATTCAATCAAATCTGAGTTTCAATGATATTTATTTGACAGCTGATTAAATAATTTTTTTCTGAGTAATCAAAGTCTGGAGCAAGCAGAGAATCATTGTATTGAATTGGGAATCAGACAATTCATGTGCTGCATTTCCTAATTATTATCGTGGGAGCTGCTATTCAATATTTAGGTGTGCGTGAGACACTCAGGGACTGCTGCGACTTCATATCTGGTGCACATTATCAATCAGGGCAGAATTTGTTGTTGTCTCTGCCGTATATACTTCAGGCGCCAACATTCCTGTTTGTGACAGTCACATTTCCTAACTGCTGCTGGACGTGACTGGATTGGAGGGCGATTTACATCTGCTGGGGTTCGAACTGTCCAAGATTGGCTACGTTGACAGCCTTAGCCAACCACGTGATTATGTGGGAGCTGATGTATGTGCTGGGAATGATGTTCCGCCATTTTCAAAGGTAGCAGCTTCATTTGTGTGGAGGTTATGACAGTTAGAAAGCATTTTCAGTCACAGGTGCTTTAATGAATTTTTAGAATAGAATTGTTTATGTAATTTGTTTATGCAAATAGGGTTTCTAATGTTGATGGTTTAAGAAGTAATTGTTGGTCTGCAAATTGGATATTGTAAGATGGTGAATATACTTTCAGAATTTGTTATTTGCAAGTTATAAATGGGAAGTAATAAAATTATCAAAATAGTGTTTGAATGATCCAACCATTTGAGGGTGACAATTTGCAAAATATATCAAATTTAGTACATTGATCTAGATATTCAGAGAGAGCCAACGTAGGTTCTTCACACTTGCTACAATATTTTACAAAAGGAAACATACAACACCATTCTTTTACTTTACAAATTGTTTACCAATCATCAAAAAATCTTCTATAAGGCAATGCATCATTATGAAAACAAATGAAAAAATATAGCAATACTTTTTATCCTTTCTTGTTCCTTGTTAATCACTTCTTGCATCATATTATTGAGTTTGATAAAGAGTGTTCTAAGACAAGAAAAATCCTTACCATGCTGTCTTCTTCCACTATTGCTGCTTACTCCAACAAAGGCTTCCTTAGGAACAAGGGTAGATTCATCAACTCACAAAGTGATCTTGTAGGTCCAATTTCCTTCTTATAGATCATTAACATCTTTTGCCTTACTACAACTATTCTTATTATCACGGTTCTATGGTTTCTCTTCGTTGAATCCATTTGGCCTTTCATTTACTAAATTTCTCTATACACACTCAGATCTCATATGTACACAAGTTTAAGACATGCATTAACCTCTAAGTTGATGAGAAAGAGAATAATGTTGCTATGAAATCTCCAATTCCAAGCAGAATGAATCACAATAAATGTAGAAAAAGGGGGTGTTAGGGGGAGTAGAACCCCACCTAATGAATTAATTAAAAATCACACTGAAACCTCCCAATGAACCAAAACCACAACCTTCAAGACACAAAAAATCAAATGCAAGCATAACATACACAAACAACACATGAAGAAGACTAAGAATGAAAGTCACAAGATCATGAAGAAGACCAATCTGATTCAATTGTAGGAAATAATGTAGCTCCAATCATATCAATGAAGGATGACTGTTCATCTTCCTCGCTATGCTATAGAGTTCCCATCTCTCTACATTTGGATAGTCTGAAGCATGATTCAAAGACATACAAGTTTGTAACTTACAAAACTTGAACACTTTCCTCTTTCTACTATGATAGGTATTACCAAAATTAGATAGAAGAACCAAAATGAAAAGGAGTCTACAGAATGAAAGGAGATAGAGGGTGAAAGGCAAAAAGAGAAAGAAGGTGAAAAATGACTACTCTAGAGCTTGGTAAGGGAAACAGAACTTGTATTGATGCTCTTCGAGCTGCACTTCTCCTTTCAATTAAAATGAGTTGGTTAGCTTAAGTAATTTTTGTTATGCTTGTGATTTGGTTGTGTTTATTGTGCATTTTGGTTAAGCTTAATTTTGCTATTGTTGGTATAAAGTTCAGGCATGTTTTGAAATTTTATTTTGGTGGAGTTTATTCCCCATGGCCACCCTTGTCCCCGCATTTATTGTGCTGATATTCATTGGATTTGTGACTATAACAATATATCTTACCTTCCCCATTGTGCCTTTCACTTACACCAAAGGATAATGCATATCAAAATTTCACTAGTGGATGGAGGTGTGAATATTGTATTGAAAATTCTGCAGATGAAAGGTCAAATGGCTTTAATGAGGAGAAATTGTAGAGCCATGATAAGAATGATAGCAATAAACCAGAAAATGTTCCATACTCTAGAAGGTGGAAAATGGTTGCACAAGAACATTTTGCAAGTGACAAATTTACTCCTATGGAAATCATTTTTGCAGCCAAATATTGTGATGGAGACTGAGTCAACATCATCAACCAAGGATTTGAGCCAGATTGGGAAAAAGATGGATGAGCTGTGTATCCTTTACAACAAACAAAATGCCATTACCAATTGGCTTATTGCACAAGTACACACTGCAAGAAGAAAGATCAATAGACTTGAAGCTATTGCCGAGGCAGAAGCAAAGGCGGGGAATTGGACCTACACTAAGGGGGATGAAAGTGTTTGGGAGGTGGCTGAGGATTTTGCACAAAATCTGGACAACTAGGAGATCATGGAAGAACAAATTAGTGAAATCAAAGCTCTCGTACCCTCAGAGGAGGACAAACAAGAAATGCTCAGTGCTCTGGCAAATATGAAACTTAACCAATCTCATCTCAACAAAATGTTATAGGATCTGGTTGCGTTCAGCAAACAAATGATGGAGAAGACTACCCACTCTTTCAACACTCTGCATGTCAAGCTGGAAGAAAAGAGAGCCAAGCAAAGGAAGAGGGAGGAAAATTTACAGGTAGCTATTACTGGCAATGAAGGGACCTCTTCAGATGTTGTTGTGTGTCCTCGCAAGAGGATTTTTTTTCTGGATAAGCTCAAGGAGCTTAATGAAGACTAGAAAGGGGTTAATCTGCCCCTGGTTTAAGTTCATGTGTTAGGTCCTGTTCCTGCTTTTTTTTTTGCTTCTGGTTCTTTAGCTGGTAGTTTTGTTTTGATCTCTGGTTAAATTCATGGCTTGTCAATTCCTTTCTAACTGTCTTTAAGACTTGATGTTATTTTGCTTGTTGGGTTCGGGCCCTATCCCGCTTTGACTGAATCAAAACATCATCAGCCAAGGAGAAAATGGAAACAATGAAGGAGCTGAGGATGGTAAGGGTTCTTTTGGTCTTGGAACATTCATTGCAAGAAAAATAATTTGATGCAAGAAGTGATTAAAAAGGAAGAAGAAAGACTAGAAAAAACTGTGTTTTTTTGCTTGTCTTGATAAGGATATCCTACCTTCCAAAAGGTTTTTTGATGATTTAGCTAAAAATGTGTGGGATAAAAAGATAGGGTGGTATGCATTCTTCTGTAGAATGGTGTAGCAAGGATTGTTTGTAGTTTTCTTCAAAAAATTTAACATGCACATAAGAGTTTTAAATAGAGGTTTTTGAAACATGGATAGGTCTGTGTCTAGAGTGATTATGTCGAACCCTGAGCTTGCCTCCTACGAAGTATCGTACGATGAAAAATTCCGTAAATATTCGTCAATAAATTCGTACGAATGAAAAATCTTCTCTAAATGCATTTTTGTAAGGAGTTTTTAATACATCAATATGCTAAATCAGTTTGCAGATGAGGAGAGGTTGGGAGAGTATCAGTAAATCACTCCCGCAAAATCAAAAAAAATTCACCAGCGACTCAGAGCAAAAGAAAGGCCCCTACAAAAGACCAGAGCTGACCGTTTCGTATTTCACCTGCGTCCGCCATTCCAATGCTTTCCCGTAACTCCAAGATATATTCATTTTTTGTTTTGACGTTATTTTAAATTCCGTCCATCCATTAAGTTTTATATACGCATTTTAATATTTTATTAGGAGTTTATTAGTAGTATTTTATATATGTAACATTAAGATTAGTTTAAATTTAATATGATTTTATTTGTTATATATTTTAATAAATTTAAAAAAATTAACATTTGTTAAATTTAATTTTAATATTCTAAAATATCTAATCTATGGTTAATATATAAACTTAATAAAACTCTAAATATTTGAAAATATATTAGGAAATTTTATATTATTCAATATAAATAATTTATAAATTAAATAAACATTTAGATTAAATATTAACATTATTTTAAATTTATTATAATTTATTTAAATATTTGAATTTTATAGAATATAGTGATATTTTTGACAATGTAATTATTATATATATTATATAAATCAAATTTACATAAGACGAATTTAATCTCGAATTTTTTTTCGAATTTTTCTCCTTGTCAAATTTTATTCGAATTTTATTGTCACCAAACTCAAACTCGAATTTGAACCTTGCGACTTAGCTCAAGTGGATTGAAATAGAAACATTCCCCCACAATTGTTTGTTTTTTTCACTGCACTTTAAAACTATGAGAGATATGCTCCAATTTGAAAGTATTAGAGCCATCTTACCTCACATGAATGTTAAGGTTTTGATAGTTGTTAATCTAGAGAATCTATTTGAGATAACATACATTTTTAGCTAGAAAATAAAAACATCCAATGTGAAGTAAACCAACTTGGTGGCTCGATGTGTTTTCTGTATGAGTGTGTTGGGCATCAAAAAATAGATTGCTCGAAGATTATTTAAAATCAATCAAACAAATGAAAGATGAAGGTCCCCAGGTCCCTAGAAATAATGATATCAGAACTCAAAGTGAACAAATAGTGGAAATCATATTAGATTAAATGATCCCACACATGTTGACATTAACTATGACAAGTGTGTTATAGGGGAAGTTCATAAAATTAATGTTGAGGGGGAGGATAATATTGTTGGGATGAGACCAAGTTTCATGTTTCCCAAGAGACCCAAGTGTTACTAGAAACCAATTTTTCTGTTTAGGTGGAACAGAAAAAAATATCCTTATGATGGGTTTAAAAAGACAGGAGGCTTCAATTAATATGCAAGGGTCAAAGTTCCACAGAAGATATTGACAAGGAAAAGAAAGAAAGGTCTATCTTTAATGAGGTTGTGGATGAATTTGTTAAAATATTGTCAATTGATGGCAACAGTAATCAGCAATTAATATAAACAGTAATATATGCTTATATACAGCAATTTTATTGGAATATATTACCATTGGGAACAGCAATGTTGAAAAGGAATAATGACAGCAATTAGTGAAGTGACTGAGGGCAACAATCTATGTACTGCAGTCATTAATAAGCAAAGACAGTGTTGAAAATAAGAGATGATTACACATAGAAGGCTAATGTTCTAAAGTCAACAAGAATATTATTAATTTCTAAAGGCATCAATGCATAAATTATATGATAAACAGCTGCTGATCAAAAGATAGATATCATAACACAAGGATAAGCATGGGCATCATATTCATAACTGTGAATGCTCTGTCCCCAACAAGTCGCCATTGCAAATCATATCTTCTTAGCGTTGATAAAACTGTGAATCTGTGTGTCAAAAAGTCCCAGCACTAATGTTTCATGTTTGAATTGTATTCAAATCTGCTTTGAAATATAAGTTTCCAATGCTTCCACTAATTGCTGGCAGATGGTGTTCTTCTGCCATCAAAGATTCTGGGATATTTGACTTATACAAGTAAGACAGCAACTTATTATACTTGGGACAGCAATTACAAGGAGTCTAACAAGCATCAATTATGCTTAGGATACTAGAGGAAGCGCTGAAGATAGAAAATAAAACAAATGCACGGTGACTTGAATTAAGAGGAGAGAATGAAGAAGTCAAATGAAAAAATATATTTTGTTTGTGGCATGATTTATCCTCTTGTTGAACGATCACATTATGAAGACCAGCGTACAAAGTATAAAGCAGCGATTACATGTGATAATGATAATGATTTGGGGCAACTAAGGATAAGTGGAGAGGTGTGGTTTGAAAGATATAAATGATATGATATAATGGTCAAAAAATAATGTGTTTAAAAAAATATAACAAAGGTGCGGTTTAATTCTTATTTATGTAGAAAAAACACTAATGTGCAAACCATTTTTATCATGAAAGAGGTGGCATTCCTTTGAGGAAGGCACAACTCTTGAGAAAACATTGTGTCTCTCTAAGAGAGTCACATTCCTTGAGTAAAATATGAAGATATAAAAGGAGAGAAAAATGATAGAGTGGAGTGTGTTGTGAGCAAAGAAAATAGAGTACGTACACCAGAGAAAGAGAGCAGAATATAAAGGATATTATTTCTGGGGTGTATGAGAAGAGAATGAGCAGATTATAAAGAAGAGATTGAGATCTCTTTGAAGCAGATTTCTGATCAGATTTGTGAAAGCAAATTATAGCAGAATTTTTGTATTGAGGTTGGTGCCTCATTTTTGGTGAAGTTGGTGCTTCATCTTTGTGAATTTGATGATTCATCTTTGTGAAGTTGTTGCCTACATTCAAAAGTGGGAGTTGGTGCTTCCAGTGGGTTGGTGCTCACAAATTAAGTTAGGGGTTGATGCTGTTAACCACCAAAATTTGCACCCTAGTCAAGTTGTAAAACTAGACCAATTTTGGTTAACATGGAAACAAACCAAGGTTTGTGGGTAATCTATAGTTGGAATGAATCTCCGGAGAAGGCCGGTTCCTAGATGATACTTCACCTAAACTACTAGAACTTGTTAAAAACTTGTTGGGAAAAGGGAAGAAAGATAAAATACGGTAAAATGCTTGAATGAAAAGGTGATGCACCAGATAATAAAATTAGAACTTGATGTTCTTATAACACAAAGAACATAAACGTGGTTGTTTGGAAGATACAACTTTAATTAAAGTAATCATGCACATAAGTATTTCATAAGAAGGCTTAAGCTAAGATTCAGAAGGATGGAGCCACAACCAATAATCTTTTAACCCTTTGCACAACTTATGACCTATGCATGAAAACTATACTTGTAAAGATGCAATAATGAGACATACAATCAAGGCTTCAAAATGAAACACAGAAATTACTATCAATCACCAGATTTAGCATACTAAGACAAGCTCCAAAGCAGATCCAAAATTTGTTGTATTACGCTCCAAGGCAAAGAAAACCAACTCCAAATGATACACAGTCAATAATCTACACAATGTGTGAAAGTGTCACTTGACAAAGGCTCTCAAAAATTGGATCTCCACAATGAACAAAAGAAAATGATATATCCTCTCAATCTCCCCCCAAAAAGCCCTGAAAAGAGGAACCAAAATTTTGAATTAGGTCGAATCTAGAAAAAAGCCTCAAAAAGAGAACTGCAAACTCATCCAAAACCCATTCAAAAACAAGGAAAAGTCTCCAAGACACGGATATAAACAAAATCCCTCAAAAATAGAACTCAAAAGGCTCCAAAAAGGTGTTCCATGGATCTGAAACTCCTCTAGCAACTGCATAAGATGACCACTCAAAGTTGACTCCAAGAATCTCTAAAAAGACTCAAAAGAGTCACAAAACGACTAAAAGTTCAACATGAACTCTAAGTCATGTGGCAAAAAGAAAATGCCACCATTGCTCCTTTAAGTCCTCACCAAAACTAAGACTCCCCCTTGACTGAAACATCTCCAGTTGGCAAAAAATAAATGCCACCTCACTCATATGAAGATTCCAAGTCAACAAGACTCCTCCATTATATTCTAATTTAATATTTTTATAATCGGTTTATAATGACACCAATTATTAAATATTAAGCACAATAAAAGATGTGTAAGTAGTGATAAAAACAAAAAATAAAAAATAAAAAAATTATCTTTTTATATTCATTTATTATTAAATAACAATAAAAATTTACTTAATAAATATAAATAAAAATTCATATTTATTAAGTAAATTATTTCATTATATTTATTTATAAATAAATATAAAAAATGAATTTTAATTATTTAATGTTTTATTGTTACTTGCGCATCTTTAAGTGATCATTTACAAAATACAAGGTAAAAAACCTTATGTATCTGCGAGCATATGCTTGGACTTGGATATTGTTTTTAAAACATGCCACAAAATAAAAGGCATCTTCACAGCCTTCTTAGGGTAAAAGAATAAACCCTAAACATAATGCATTCTTCTCATTTTGCCTTTGCAATTCTCGAAGAGAGGAAGGCACCGCCAATACGAGGGTTTTCTGAAGGAATTCAAGGACTTTAACCTGGGAGAGATTGAAAAAATCTTGCATTGATCTCGTCCCTCCACAGGTAGACATCTATTGTTTCGCCGAGCTTTATTTTCTTCATGAAAAGACAAAGAAAATCTTTTGCTCAACCGCTAGAAGAAAGCCGCCACTCTACTGCTAGGACTTGACAGTGTCTATCTGAGATTTTCTTCGCTTTTCTTTGCATATTCTGAGATCTTTGTTTTGCGTAGCAATATTGAGGGTTTTGTAAACAATCTCCTCCTGTTTATTTCATTTGAGAATAGAAGATGTCATTTTATTTAAAGTTCTCCTTTTTGAGTTAACTCTTAAGGGTCAAAAATCATTTTCCTTCATTCTACTACAGATCTACAAGGATCCTTTTCTAAACTGAAACCGTGACTCTTTGTATTTCTTTTGCTTGCACATTCACAGGAATTTATAGAAGTCTTTTTCTGTGAAAACTTTTCTCAAAACCCATAAGGGTTTTTCTTGCTTGAAGCTTCCAAAGGGCTTCCAAATTGTAAATCTCTCTTGCATTTATTCTTTGAGTGGTGACCGCCATGATTCTTGAAGTATTTTGAGAAAATTGGTTTTGTAAAATTTCTTTGTGCCTTTTCCAGCTCTACGTTTTCTGTGTATTTGTTGCTCTTTGAGGGATTTCTGCACTTATAGATCCTGTGATTTTCCTGAGAGTAATCTGAACAATTTGCTTCTCTTCAATATGCCGCTCTCTAACTTTGTTCTGTTGTACCATAATTGGTGCTTCTTTTCATAATCTGCAAATATATTAGAAACAAGGCTCTTGTATCTATTCTAACATTGTCACTTCATGCGGCCATAAGAATTTGATAAAATATCTTAGGGTTTCCTACATTGGTAGAAAATTGATCCTTCTGTAATTGCACATTTTATGTTATGAATGCAAATAAGAAAGCTCTCCTTTACCATAGTATTCTAGGTTCGAACCTGTGCTTGTTCATTGCAGCTTACGCTCATGTTCTCATTGCTTTATTTTCTTTAATCTTCTTGGTGATGTTTCACTTTGTAATGTCCCCATTTTTCAGACCTTTGGGATTAGCTTAGTTTGGCTGGCAACCCTCGTAAGCTAATCAGGTGATCAGAGGGGGTCAGTTGGCAGAGCCAGTGATTGGATTCCATTCTGGAGGTTCTGGTTGTCAGGTCTACTCTTCGTTTGGGTCAGATTGGATGACTTACTATTTTTAGTAAGTGGTATTTTGGGTATGGCCTGGTTTAGTAGGGTGTCTGCACAGTGTTATCAGATGTTTCAGGATTGTTTATCAGGGATCTCTAGTTTGAGAGACTTACTATTTATAGTAAGTCTATTTTTGGCAGATGGCTATATCTGGCAGGGCAATTTAAGCTCGTGGCTCCGTTGTCAGAAGTTAGTTTGTTTCAATCAAATAGATTCAGTGGATTCATATTATAATTTGTCGTTATTAAATTAAGTTATTTTAATTTAATAACTTTATGACTTTATAATTTTAATGTTATAAAATGATGTTGTGTTGAAGAAGCTACTTAAGTGAAAAAAGTAAAGTTGAAGCTTTTTCAAAAAGCTTATATATTCAACTCGAAAAAGCACTTTACTCATCCATTGGTCATTTCATAAAAAATTGTGTTTTGAGAGAGGAGAAATACTGCTAGGGTTTGAGGACTGATTCCTCATTCTGTAATTTGAATCATCACTGATTGATGATGAATTTTGCCACTGAAATTTTGAATATTTAGTTCTGGTTCTGTGAATTCGAATTTGATGCTGAAGTATATCAAATTCAAGAGGATTGGACAATTACTGGATTTAAGAGGTTTAATCCATCTGCTGGTTCGATTTTATTCTTGTGACTATCAGTTATACAGAAGGCTATTGTATCTTCCTTTGCTGCAAAATACATCTGGACGCCACAAACTTTCACCTGGTGGCTGCGAATTTATTCAAAGAAGTTGTGTTTTTTCTTTGGCAGCCTGCGACTTCTTCCTGGAAGGCTGCGTGGCAAATAAGAAGGGTTGTGTTTCAGTTTTGGGAGGCTGCAATTCATCCTTGGGAGTCAAGCCTCATTTTCCTTAAGGTTGTGTCTTCTTTCCAGCAGTTGCATTTCAACTTCAGCATGTTACAATTCCTTAAGGTGCCATATTGTATTCATTTTATGTAAATGTTAATTAGATTCTGCCAAATTATAAAATTCAGTTGTTTGACGAGTTTGGAGTAGAAATAATTGCTATCATTTATTATTATTATTTAAATTCTGGAAAAGATTAAAAAAAACCAAATATTATCAAAAACAAAAAAACAAACTTGCAAACAATTCAGAAAGAAAAGTTATTTTTAGCAAAGAGCCAGGTAGGCTCTTTACAGTGGTATCAGAGCATGTTTCCTGCCATCTTGTGGGGTATGAATTCATTTTTATTCTAATGTTATATTAAGAGTGATTAGCACTCTCGCTTTTTCTCGCTATGGACAAATACAGGAGGCCTAGTTCTGAGAGTCGGCGTAGCAGTGTGGGAAAAAGAGAGGAAATAAATGCCTTGATGGAAAGTATGGAGAAACTTAGGCTTCATCAACAAAGGTTGGTGGAGAGCTTGTCGAGTCTAGAGACAATTGAGAGGGCAGCGAGGTAAATGGTTTCCACCTTTAGAAGGCCGACATCGAGATTGTAGGGAAGAAAGCTTGAGTTTTCTCTGACAGGTGTCCATGATGCAGATGTACCTATATTTAATACGACACCTGCAAGTCCTATCCGCAGTGTTGATGATGGACTTATTTCATAGGGACATGTGGATGTATCAGTGCCCTTGGTGGACAACAGCACTGAGCTTCAGCAGGTTGAGGCTCCCAGAGTAGTCGCTACAGTTAGTTCAGAGGCAGCTGATGTTGTAGTTGTCACTGAGTGTTCAGACTCTCCCAAGGAGGGAGTTGTTATTGGAGACTTTTATGTCAGCTATCGTAGTGTTGCTTCAGTGCACGAGGCAGTTGCTTCCTCATATGGGACCAATGCATGTATGGAGTCACCTAGCTGTGATGTTGGTGATCTGGGCATTATAGCGGAGTCGGTAGATGGTGGTTCATGCTCCAGTATTATTGGTGTACAGCCTAACATTGAGTCATGTGTGCAAAGTCAGGTGTCAACAGTTGAGGCTTTAATAGGAGATGTGGATGCAGATAGTATGGACACATCTGATGATACATTCGATGATGCTATGAGCCGCACTGGGTATGACACCCCCTGTGAGATGTTGGGTGATGACTCCGAGGAGGTTTTGGATGAGTCCCAGGATTGATGTTTACAGGATCTTACTATTGAGGTGGACACTGAAACATGCGAGGAGATTGATATTGCGAGGGCTTCCATTTCTTCGGATGAGGAGTTGGTTGAGGTACATAGTAGTTGTATCTCGAATGCAGAGTTGTGCCGGGACAATAGCTCACGTATGAGCGATCTTGTGGTGAGCAGTTTTGATTCAGCCTCCTATCATAGTGCAGTTAGTGGGATAGAGAGCTTGCATAGGAGGCAAGCCTTACATAGGCATCATGTGTCTAGTCAGCTAAAGGTGAATGACAGGGACATCTCTTCAGCTATTGAGCATTATGATGCTATTTGTCAGATGTTGGTCATATCTGGTTGGGGTGCTCCTATGTTAGATGACACGGTGTTAGTAGTCTTTCCCTAGCAGAGGTTCATGCGCTTCGAGAGGCTGTCAGGGTCTTAAAGCATAATTATTCACAGTTAGTCGCTGACAGGGATTACCTTCTGGAGTGGGGGAGTACCTGTTATGAGACATTGTTAGGGAAAGAGGAGGCAGTTGATCTCACCCATGAGTTAGAGGTGACTATGGACTCACTGCAGTGTACTCAGTTGGCTTTCCAGGAGTCACAGTCACGATTAGAGGAGGTGACCGTGGAGTTGGAGCATGTTCGGTCCACACCAGCCCCAGACCCAGTTCGGTTGCACATTGAGGTGGTTGGTTGTTAGTTTGCTTCTACGGTTGGGGATGAGGGACGTAATGATGTGGCAAACACATCCATCCTGGATATGGGTGTAGCGGGTACAAAGGAGGTGAGAGCATCAGTGGGGATGAGCTCTCATGGTGATTTGCTTCCTTTTGCTGGAAGCAAATCTATTTCTACATTTCTTACAGCTGATAGCATTAGGCAGTTGGCAGTGCCACATTTTCAGAGGGATCGGCTGTGGGTTGTGGGGGAGCAAGTTGACGCTTCCATGTACAATTTCTATTGCACCGAGCCATTCATGGAATATTTGCTTGAGAGTGCAGATTTGTGGGAGGATTCATACAGAGTATCTGAGAGTACTCTCGTTCGGGGTTCTCGCGCTATACGACGTTTAGTGGGCAAGATTGTAGAGACTTTGTCTACAATGCTTCCGGACAGGGATTTTGTGGTTGGATTTGCTGAGAGGATCGCCCAGGATCCTACCCAGCCTACAGTTATGCGAAGTCAGAGATTGGAGCCATCCCTTGATTCCCAGTTTGGTAATGACGAGCCATTGACAAAGATTGGGGCTTTCTACCGACATTACATGGTGGGGTATGCTCATCATTTTTCTCTTGACCCACGAGTAGAGGATTTGGTCTCACGCAGGTGTGGATTGGCTCTAGTTTCTTACCATCCATCATGGGATGGGTTAGCACCATCTTTTGCAAATGGAATTGGCAATTGCAAGTTAGACCACTGGAAGTATTGACACACCCAGGACAGTTTATCAGAGTGGTATACTGATTCAGGTACCTATGGTTGTTATCATATCCACAATGCAGTTGGGTGTGAGTGTCAGTTAAACAAGGACTCAAGTATTGATAGAGTTGTTGTTTCAGTTGGGTTGAGTTTTGTTGAGTTGTTTCCTCCATCGGCACCTACAATTGGTCTTCAGATGAGGTTGTTAGTAATGTCAGTTGTTTGGGTATTGAGTGCAGTTTCTCAGTTGTTGATGTTTGTACTGTTGATGTTGTTGATTTCTTCACAAGAGTATGGTGTGGATCGGGACATTACTCATGACCATCCTTAGGATCCAGGTGGACTGTGATGTTGCTTGTTTTTTCCTGATTGCTTGAGGACAAGCAATCTTGGGAAGGGAGGACTGTGATGTCCCCGTTTTTCAAACCTTTGGGATTAGCTTAGTTTGGCGACCCTCGTAAGCTAATCAGGTGATCAGAGGGGGTCAGTTGGCAGAGCCAGTGATTGGATTCCATTCTGGAGGTTCCAGGTGTTAGGTCTGCTCTTCGTTTGGGTCAGATTGGATGACTTACTATTTTTAGTAAGTGGTATTTTGGGTATGGCCTAGTTTAGCAGGGTGTCTGCACAGTGTTATCAAATGTTTCAGGATCGTTTATCAGGGATCTCCAATTTGGGAGATTTACTATTTATAGTAAGTCTATTTAGTAAGTCTATTTCTGGCAGATGGCTATTTCTAGCTGGGCAGTTTGAGCTTGGGGCTTTGTTGTCAGAAGTTAGTTTGTTTCAATCAGATAGATTCAGTGGTTTCATATTTTAATTGTCGTTATTAAATTAAGTTATTTTAATTTAATAACTTTATGACTTTATAACTTTAATGTTATAAAATGATGTTGTGCTGAAGAAGCTACTTAATTGAAAAAGGTAAAGTTGAAGCTTTTTCAAAAAGCTTATATATTCAACTCGAAAAAGCACTTTACTCATCCATTGATCATTTCATAAAAAATTGTGTTTTGAGGAGAAATACTGCTAGGGTTTGAGGACTGATTCCTCATTCTGCAATTTGAATCATCACTGATTGATGATGAATTTTGCCACTGAAATTTTGAATATTTAGTTATGGTTCTGTGAATTCGAATTTGATGTTGAAGTATATCAAATTCAAGAGGATTGGACAATTACTGGATTTAAGAGGTTTAATCCATTTGCTGGTTTGATTTTATTCTTGTGACTGTCAATTATACAGAGGACTGTTGTATCTTCCTTTGCTGCAAAATACATCTGAAGGCCACGAACTTTCACCTGGTGGCTGCAAATTTATTCAGAGAAGCTGTGTTTTTTCTTTGGTCGCCTACGACTTCTTCCTGGAAGGCTGCGTTTTAAATTTGGGAGGCTGTGTGGCAAATAAGAAGGGCTGCATTTCAGTTTTGGGAGGCTACAATTCATCCTTGGGACTCGAGCCTCATTTTCCTTAAGGTTGTGTCTTCTTTCCAGCAGCTGCATTTCAACTTCAGCATGTTACGATTCCTTAAGGTGCCATATTGTATTCATTTTATGTAAATGTTTATTGGATTTTGGCAAATTATAAATTCAGTTGTTTGATGAGTTTGGAGTAGAAATAATTGCTGTCATTTATTATTATTATTTAAATTCTGGAAAAGATTCAAAAAAACCAAATATTATCAAAAACAAAAAAACAAACTTGCAAACAATTCAGAAAGAAAAGTTATTTTTAGCAAAGAGTCAGGCAGGCTCTTTACACACTTTTATTCCCTAGCATTGTCTTGTTGCACTACATAAATATGGGATTGTCCTTTCATGGAGCTTCTATCTTTCCAAAGCAACTGTTATGACAATTTATTCCGGTATCACATGAACACCCTTGTTAGCATACTTCTTTTATGCATTGATCTGAACATAGCATGAATTATGTACCTGATTTGTAGAATATTATGTAATAGCATTGGCTCTGTGACTGACTTTCTATTTCTATTCATCTTGTGCTCTTGTGGCATGCCTTCCATGATATATCTGTACTCTCTTTTAGCTCTGCTCATATCCATGACCCAGCTTCCAACACTGATCCCATTCACAATCATTGTGCTTCTACCTTATTGTTGTCATGACTGAAACCCCTTGAAGAATTGTATAGTATCTTGTTTTCATGACTGTTGGCATCTTTGTCAATGTTGAGTGCTTCCAATATTTGCTGCAATTGATGCTGCTATTTTTCTCTTAAATGCCTTAAAGATTGTGACATGTCCTTATATTCATATCATATTGACTTGTCTACTGCAATAGCATAAAGTATATCCTGCATCACATTGATCTTTATTGCTGCTCCTTAAGGTTCAACATACTTCTAAGGTTAACAAATAACTAATCACCTACTGAGGAAAGTTTGGGAAACATTCTGAATTTCTGAAAAGTATGAATGTTTCCTGAACTTTCTTCAGTATGTGATTAGTTACTGAAAAAAGGAAAAAGTCTCTCATACCCAAGTATGATCTGATTTGATGAAACAAAAGGTTTCATGCGAGGTACATGTCCCTTTAATGCTTCTTTTACCATTTAGTTCTGAATATGCAAGTGTTAATCCTGTATCTTCATTTGTAAAGCTTTCACTGTTTTGACAAGCTGGGCTCAACCCTTGTGGGAGCCGCATTTTACTCCACTTGTCAGAATAGAAAACACTTGTCTCTGCACATAGAACAAACTAGTTAGAACATAATCATTGTTCTTTCAATTTGGTATTGATACATGTTTATGCGAGAAAATTGATAGGGTAGGGCACAGTCGTTGCTTAGAAAAAAAGTTCTAACGCATTGCATTTCATCTTTTTCAGGTTCGGGACAGCAAGAACCACGGACTCCAAAATTCAGAGACTCGAAGAATCAAGGCTCAGCAACCAAAAGACTTCCTTCCACTCCTGCCAATCATTCAAGCAATGGCTGGTCTCCACCTTATTTATTTACTTGTTCATATTCATATAAAATTTTCAATTTGAAGATTCAACGAATTATGTTTTAGCTAGTTTCACGGCTTGTGTGGAGCAAAATGAAATACTTCGATGAAAAAAAATCACATTTTCAAAAAAGATTTGCATAATGTAACCTCTATGTCATATTCTTTTCTTCATCAAATGTAATAATTAGTTTTAATTTCAAAGTCAAAGTATTTGTCAGAAATGTACAAAATGTAGGAATATAATCAAAAGGCACCTCTTTGTTTGAAAAGCATATAAACTTCACCAAATTGAGCCTTAGTGAAATTTAACCTTCTATCTGAAATGCTTTCGCTTTTCCTCACTAAATTGCAAACATGTGAAAATCTAGTAACAGATGCCTCTAGCAGGTTGGTGCCTACATACATTGTAAAAGGAGATATTCATTTTAAGAATTTATTGTTGTGGTTTTTCCCATTAGGCTTTCCTCGTAAATTCTTTTGTTTTGGTTTTCTTATTTGATAAACCTTGCATATGTGTTGATTAAGCTTAAAAAGTGTGAAGAGCCTAAGTTGGCTCTCTCTGAATATCCGGATCAATATACTAAATTTGATATAATTTGCAAATTGCCATGCTCAAATGGTTGGATCATTAAAACAATAATATCATATTTTTCTCTACTTCCAATTATTACTTGCAAATAACGAATTCTGTAAGTATATCCTATCAACTTAAAATATCCCATACATATCAAATAACTCTTGCATTTTTAATTTCCAACAACTAAAGTTCTTCTATACCTCTAAGAAATCCATTGACAGCAAATTCAGTAAATACATTCAAAGCACCTGAATGTTCAGCAAGATACCTTCCCAATTTATCACGTCACCCTGTAGGTATGCACGTGACTGGTTTAGAATAACTCGCTCAGGCCCAGAATTGACCACGTGGCCAAGAAGACTATACAGTCCTATTGTTTTGACTTCCACGTTACCCAAACTGAACACTAGCTGCCCCCCAATAAACTATCAACGGCCCTACTCTGTTCTCACGCAATTCCAGTCCACCACGTGAGTCCCAGGGATTGCGTACTGTTCCAAGATCAGTCCAGCACGTGACTGTATTATCTTTTATCTCCAGCAGCAACAATAAACCCTCACATCTATAACTCCCAGCATTAATTAAAATCACAGCACAAGGGTTCACCAATACCAAAGAAAATCGAAAATCCAGAGGCTGCACAATACTTTTGATGACTAATAAATAGATAACCAGACTTTGAATAAATATTCCAGAACTTTGGATTGGTTGCATTTACCAACACAATTTCATCAACAAAACTTGAACTTCAGAATTGAATACAACTTCATCTGCAGATCTTCAAACTCCAAAAATAAAAACTTTCTTCAATTCAATATACCTCAGGATTGAATTGATATTCAGAATTAAACAATTGTGAAATTCACCATTACAGGTAATGGCTCAAATCACCAGGAAGAGGAATCCGTCCTCGAAACCCTAGCCAGGGCAATACTTCAAACTTCAAAATAATGATTGCATAATGAATGAATGAAAGTGCTTTTTCGTGCAAAATATATAACTTTTTCGAAAAAGCACTTTTTTAATATTTCCCTTAATTGGCTTATTAAATACTCCCCACTTTATAATATAATATTATAAAGTCATTAGTTATTAAATTAAATCAATATAATTTAATTTAATAACGCCTTTAAAATTAAAGCCACAAACCCGTCTGCCTGCAATCTTCGAACTTTTGACAAAGCATCAGGACCAACTGCCCAGCCAAAAATAGATACTGCCTTGCCAGAAATAGCCACTGCTAAAAATAGACTTACTATAAATAGTAAGTCTCTCAAACTGGAGATTCTCTGAAACTGAATCCTGAGATGCCTGACACTCCGTGCAGATACCCTACCAATCCCGGCCATACCAGAAATCCCACTTACTAAAAATAGTAAGTTGGCCAAAATGACCCGAACGAAGATTAGACCTGATAATCTGAATCTCCAGAATGGAATCCCAACGCTAGCTCCACAAACTGACCCCCTCTGAACACCCGTTTAGCTTGCGAGGGTTGCCAAACCAAGCTAAATCCGAAGTCTGAAAAACGGGGACATTACAAAAAGGCCACTACTATTTCTTAATCAAGTTTTAAAAGATTGAAATTCATTAATCTACTGATTCATCCCCCCCCCTCAGTATATTTGTGCTCTTCAATTTGTATTAGAGTGGGTTCCTCCGGAGATAGCCTAGCCGCTTGAAGGTAGACCTATAAAGAGCACTAATTGCCACAAAAGGACACGGCTTCTCATCAAACAGGGCACCCTTATTTGATGGAACTAATTATGCTTTTTGGAGCATAAAGATGGAGACTTATTTGAATGCTTTGCGATATGATGTCTAGCAGTCTGTGGTAGATGGTTACGCACCTCTCTCAACTCCCTAACATATCAAGCCGAGGAAAAGAGTGGAAACAATGCCAAAGGAAAACACGCAATTCTATGTGGACTAGCAAACTAAATTCATCATAGTTCTGCATCCCAAATCCATCTCTGCCCCTCTTCCGAAGATCCCCTATTTGAATCAACCTCATGCCTTTTCTTCCCCTTCTAGCTCCTCTAAGCACAGAACCTAGAATGCTCAACAATTGATTTTGGATAGGATGAGATGTTTGTCTAAGACTCGCAAAAGAATTGAAAACTAGTTATACAATGGAAGCCCTATGTATAAGTGCAACATTGTCACTAGAAACTCTCCTCATGGTACCTCTCATTCACCTCTCCCTAGTGGGGATAAGATCATAGCCCTAGGTAAGGGAGGTGTGGGTTCACCAACCAAACTGATTGGGGTCAATTGTGGTGAGTCTTTTAAATCAAAACTTTGTGCAGATACTGTCAATATACCTTCTGGTTCTCCAAGAAGATGTAGTTAACATTGGTGGTGATGATAATACCACTAAGCCCCTACAGAGGGACTCTGTGGGGATAGAGAAGTCTGAGGATTTTGCCTCCTCCATTGACCACAATTAGAGGGACGATGAGGACATCACCCTTAATCAACACCTTGAGGTTGTCCTGACTAAGGGAGAGGGTGTGGGTCATAACACTCTTTAAAGACATGGACTTTGAAGTTACTAAAGGTGCTATTGTCCCATACACAGGTACCAATAACCCAAATGACCTGAATGATGCCTTGAAGGAATGTGATGCAAAGGCAAGTAAAAGTAAAGCTTCCCTTAGAAAGAATAAGAGAGCTAGGAGAGATAGTTCCTCCTCAATGGGAGCGGAACAGACTTTTGAATTCAAAAGGAAAAGGGGAAGACCTAGAGGCTCTATAGCTGGTAGGTCTGGATTTAGGGTCTCTCAAGGCAAGCTACCAAAGTGTTATAAGGCATTTAGGACAACCATGGAAACTGAACCCTAATTGTCTATGGAGATCAATTGCATTTCATGGAATGTAAAGGGTTTGGAAACCCCAGATAGAAAATATGTTGTTAAAAGGTTTCTAAGATCTCAGAAGACATTGGATGTTGTGTTGCTACAAGAAGTTAAAGTTGTGCAATTTACTTTGGATATCAGTCTTAAGTGTATTTGGAGGGATGCAGACTTTTACACTACCAAGCATAGTAAAGGTAAGGAGAGGGCAGTTATTTTATTGTATCAAAAATGGAGTAAGCAGGTTGTGAGATGGAGCTTCTCCCCTTGCAATAGGGTTGTTTGGGTTGTCCTCAAATGCAAAGACAAGGAGTATGGGATATGCTCCTTGTACGCCTCCAATGATTATAAGGAAAGAATTGGTCTATGGAGCTGGTTGGCTCAGCTAGATGATGTTCCATGGATCCTAAGGGGTGATTTCGATATGATTAAGAGGCCCTTGGACAATGCAGGAGGTACCAAGTTTGAATGGAAGGGAGATGAGAGGTTTTATTGGAATAGAATGCTGAATAAACTGAGACTCTTTGATCCCTTGGCAAGAAAGAAGAATGAGTCTAACAAGAAAGAAGAATGAGTCTAACTCCATTTCGTTTTCCAGGTGCAACTTTCAGAAAGAGGGGGAACTTGGTCTTAAAGATCTGAGAGTTCAATGCTTACCTTTAGCAGCTAAGTGGATCTTTAAGGCCTTGCAAGGCAATGAACAATGGAAAATTTTAATTAGGCATAATATTGCTAGGTCTGCTCCTAAACAAAATTCCAAGTGGAAAGGCCTCCCACTTCGCGATCTGCTTGTTGGTCTTTTTCCGGTGAAGCTAGTAGACTCATTAGTGTTTAAGACCATCTAGAAAGCATGGGAGAATGTAAGGCACCTCATTGGCCAAATGGTGTTATTACCAATAACAACACTTTATGTGGAGAAAGGTCCATTTAGTGAAACCTAAAACATAAGGACAAACCACTAGCCCTATTGCAAGGGTGTCCGGCTAGATAGTGGGCAAGAAAGGGTATAAAGATTTTCAGTGATATCATTGTTGAAGGGCAGTCGATCTCATGGAATGATATCTATGCTAAATATGATATTCCTCAAGCATAGTGGAGGACCTTTTTAGTGCTTAGGGAAGCCACTTCAGCTTTATCCCTCCCCAGGTATTGTGTGAACTCAGATGACTGCTTTAACCTTTTTTCTTGGCCTGATGGCTCCTTGCTCTCTAATGTGAGAGCTAAAAAATATTTGCTCTTCCCTTGTTGATAATGATGATATTCTTTCCCATTTGAATTCTTCCTGGAAGCTTAACTCGGACCCTCCCTCTTGGCATAATACCTTTAGTAGTATGTGGGCTAGACCAAGTGAGCCAAAAAAAAAAAGGTGTTTTCTGTGGCAACTACTGCTTCTTAAGCTCCCTATACATACTTCCATGGGGGTTACCAGCATTTGCTCTATCTGCAGACTTTCAAATACTGTCATGCATATGTTTTTTGAATGTCTTTTTGCTAAAGAGGTTTGGAATTCATTTGGCATCACTATTAATGGCAATATTAGTACCTGGGAGATCCTAAATGGCTATGTCTCAGTGCTTAAGAAAGATACTAACGCTTTTTGGTCTATTGTTTCTTGTGAAATTCTATGGCTCTTAAGGAAATTTTGGAATAGTGACGTTTTTAGTGGTAGAAAACGGTTTCTTGTTGAGTCTCTAAGGAGGCTCATTATTAATGATATCTATTGGCAAGTTACAACCACAATGAGATTGGCCAAAGACAAGTTTGAAAGAATTCTGAAAGATGGCACTGCTTGTGTGTTCAAATGGGAAATAGCCGATGGATATACCTGGACAAGGAGGACAGATGAAAGAACACCTTTCGAGGTTGGGCTTGCCAATTTTGTGGCAGAGTTGGAGGAAAATAGAAAGAATACAGCAAGGACACAAGGCATTAAATAGGTACCTACAGTTGCACCTGTACCTATCAATGTGGTCCTTCCAGGGGTGAGCATCACAAACTTTATCAAAGCAATGGCACGCACTAAGAAGAAACAAATATGGATGGAAGCAGCAATGGGGTGGACTGCTTGGATTAATGTAATAACAGAGAAAGATGGAACTTCATAGATGTGATATTTACCATGTCTTGTCATATACCATGTTTTAATTTGCAATGTAATATTTGGCTAGTAGTAGATATCTAACTTGGATTTGAGGTACTCTGAAATTCTATTTTTGTAGTGCTTCTTGTATGGATGTAACATGACTCTATTATATTTAATAGAAAAAAATTATCATTATTATAATAATATATTATACAATACATAACATAATATATGTCAAATAATTATATCATTTCTGATCGTAGAGGGATTGGCTTCCATAAATCAATAAAATGAAAGATATTAATCAGGACACATCAAATTTATTAATCGACAATCAAGGAACGATTGTCATTAATATTAGTTAATTAAAAACATAATTAAATTAAGGGTTGTGACTTCTGGTTCAGACCCATGCGTCCAAAGAAAGACATCCATTAGGAACAAAGGTATTAATCAATGGTCTTCGACAAGAGAAAGGGAATGGACAGAATAGTTACAATTCTTTCTAGCAAAGGAGATGATCTCATTGGCGACAACTCTAAATTTGGTAGAAAGATCAATCAAACCCCAGACAAACAAAAGATACACTATATCCTCCAACTATAATCGGGAGCTTCTTGTGTGAGTGCCTTCGATATTGATTGTGTCTAGAACAAAGATTATTGGCGGAAGTGAGGATAGCAGCTTATGGCAGAAATTTATTAAAATTGTGGATAATATAGATAGAGGGAAACATACAAACCAAGCATCGGACAAATACCTGGAGTGTACACTCAACACATAACAACACGGGGAGATCGGCTATTGATTTAGTATTTGCAGTGTATGGAAAGAAGACCATTGGGCGCAAGAAACATATTCATGACATAGCAAATATTAGTTTTCAAGCTCGAATCGTGGCAATAAAATTGTGGGCGGAGAGGTAGAATTATTGGAACTAGCCCCTCATTACATACAATATTTAGTTGGTGGGATTTTCAAATCTGTCTCGATCATATTCTGCTGGTACAACTTGATCTATGAGGACCATTGGGAAAAGAAAATTGTAAGCAAGGCCACAATATATTCTGGGATGATTGACTCGTAGAGTCTTGAGAAGACATCGATCATTTGAAGGCATCCAAATCAAGAGTGTTAGGGAATTGCCACGAGACAGTTTTCATTGCCTAAATATTGATTACCAAATTTATCAATCCATATTGATATCAAGTTGTGGACAAAGAAAGTTTTCTCTTGATTGACATTCATTCTAGAGGTTATATATATGAAGAGAACTATACATTTGCGTTACATATATCGGCATCTTGTCTTGGTGACCCCCAACACCAAGCCACATCAATATAAGATCGACAGCTAGATGTAATGCAATACAATTGCAGTCCTTTGCTTCTTCTGTTTATACTTTGGAGCAAAGCTTAAATACTTCATTCCTAAAAGTTCAAGATAGATAGTATTGTTTTTCCTCTATCTATGCAAGGGACATTACACTTGAGTAAGGTGGTGAACCAGGACTACACATATAACATGCATGTTATAAGAATCCTTGGCCAAGGTGGCACATTGCTTAGGAAGCATTTGTTCGTTCATTAGACCTGACTACACCTGAGTCAATAAGGTCATACAAAGATAGGGATTAACCTAGCGTGTGACTAACTAGAGTAATGTAGGGCCTAAACGCCAAAGCTTAGATGGTAGAAGATCCATCGGTTGTTACACCCTCGAGCAGGGCAAGGCCATTCTCCAGTTGGATCCAGTTGGAGGATGTGCAAGGAAGCAATTGGCTCATGGTTGGGAGTAAAGCACCTCAATGATGCCCCCCCTCTCTAGCAAATAGTCAAATGTACATGGAAACACCTCAACGTGGTTCAGAATTGTATCAGGTTTCTATCTTTACTTCGGTACTTGTTTTTCTTACAGCTATTAGTAGCAATCGAGATAAAAGAATGTTTTTGTTTAAAATTCATTTGAGTTACTTCATCCAATTAGAAATGTTGATTATTAAAAAGTTGATCAGCTCTTGCACTTACTTTCTTTTCAAAAAAAGAAAGTTACTGCTATCTACGTAAATTTGATTTACAAGTAATGTTGAGTTTATATTATTGCATAAGAGTTGCATGTTACACTGTTGTATTTGAGCCCATATCCATAGCAGCAATGGATAACTCTAACAGTCGTCCACAAACTGCTATGTTTAATGTTTCACAAGACGCTTTTCAATATACCTACCAATACCCAACAGCCGGATATGAAACCAATACCCGTGTTTCACCTTCAAATCCTATCTAATTCCACAATTAATAAAATTGCAATTATTTATAAAGTAACATTATTTTATAATGGCCCAATTAAGGAAAAAGAATGAATATATAATATCAATATACTTTCACAAAGTTCTCGCGAGGTAAACCCTATTCATTCAAATCACCATAAATAATATTCATGCACCTGTATTCTTCCAAACAAACAAGTACATTAAAAACCCAAGGGTTTTAATCAAACTCCACAATATATTCACATGGTGAGAATAGCCACAACCTTAATAAAGAGACGCTCCATATTAAAATAATTAATCAATGGCACCAAAATCATAAGTAATGTCGACACATTATTACTATATCAATCTAAATAAAATCTCCAAATTAATACTGGTGTCCAATTGCTTTGATTAAACAATAAACAATAACCACAAAGATGACCTGCAGACTTCGTTGTTATTCGTCTTCAATACTATGCATATTAGCAATATTCCTGATGTTGCCTGTTTTGCCCTTCTGTCACCATTATGACATTATTCTCTATATTTGCTTTCCACAATCTTCATTTTAAGCTCACATGAAGAACCTGTGTGATTCTTCCTCTTCCACCTAGGGCAGATCTCTCACTGCCGTAAATGGAGAACTCAGGCACACCCTGAGAATGAATTTAAAAAATCTTCTAAAATCAACAATTGAAAAAATAATTAATCCAAATCATACCTTTCATCCATTCCCCAATCTCCTTTATAATAATTATTATTAGTTACATTCCTGTACCACCACCATTATCAATTAATGATATAGTTAACATTTTAAAGTGTTTAATAATTATTTAGTGTTATCATTTGATAAAAATATTAAATAATTAAATTAAATCCTTTTTTTCTAGACTTCAGAAATTAATTTGTTTTTCAAACCCTCTCAAATGGTGACATTACAAGTCCTCCTGCCCAAACTTGCTGGTCCTCATGCAATCTGGCGCCAAGATCCCATATTAGTCTCGGAAGCCAGTATGAATTCCTTTGGAAACACTGTACTGCCAAAACACTGCAGGTACTATCTACTTATCTTTCCTAGAAAATAGTTGAATAGTCATCTGTATCAAACAATCAAACTCTCCATCTTGTCCCTTATCTTTCTTTGATAATTCTTGCACTACTCCGGTTCCCACCTGAAGAACTTCAAAGTTTGCATACAATGCTTCCATCCTTTATACTATCACTCCCTTCTATGGACTATTGTTTTATGCTCTCAACACCACCTTCCATCCCTCTGAATTCCATCTCTTTTATTCAAAAGTTCTGACTGTATCTACCAAGAGAGTGCAACCACAAAATTCCCAATATCAAAACTGTCTTATCAAGCCCAATCACAAAGAAATTATTGGTGAGTGAAACCATCCAACTAGATGCTCAGTAGTAAAATTGTCTAAGTGCAACATGTTTGAAGTCCTTTTGTTATCTTGATTTTGAACCCTACAGTGTTCTCAACTTGTATTACTTGAGTCACTACCAAATCTATATTGATGACATTATAAGTCACTGCACTATCCACCAAACACATCACCAATTGTCCCATCAGTACTCTCACTCAGAAAGGTTTATGTGTGGAACCCCCAAATAAGCAAGCAATTGTACCATGAACCTGCTCATGCTCATCTTCCAAGCTAGTATCTATTAGCTTGTCTTCCACATCAGATGAGACCTCTATATAATAAGCTTTGTGTTTCCCACTACACCTGACCCAGTTTCTACAGTTCTTAACAAGTAAAGCGCAACTTTTTCTTCCTCAAATCACTTCTTGATTCGAAATCCAATTTGGTAAGTGCAGACTTAGGTCCATTATGGACTCTTGTATTCAGTTTGTCATCTTGTTTCTCATCTTTGGGTGATATCCCTTTGGACTGATTTCTCCTTCGAAAAGGAAGGCTCCATGGCTCTTGCCCGCTTGATTGCATCCTGTAATGAGGATGGGTTAAGAGCTTTAACCCACCCTTTCAAAGAGTCAGAGAATCCATCAATAAAAAGTACAATCAAATGTCGATCTGATATATCATATATTTGTCACCAACACTGACAATCTCTGAAAATAAGCTATATAGTTACCAACTGAACCCCATTGTTTTAACTAAGCCAATTCCATAAACTGTAATTTTGGGTCCTCAAACCTATCAATATTACGTTATCTTTGAAGAAAATAGTATCAATAATTTGTTAATAATTTGTTAAGAGAGCTGAATATATATTATTTGGCCTTTGATTATAAGATTTCATCAAGTAAATCAACAATACTTGGTATTTTGTTCCTCTTAAGTACTCTACATTTCTTGGTAGGGATTGGGGCTTCCTGAGAAAACTGTTGTTATCTTGGTATTCATTATTTTGTCAAACCCTCTCTTAAGAATGTGTGGGATTGGGTTTAACATTAAATGGAGAACAAGAGTATCACATAGCAACGAAATATATATATATATATATGAAAGAAACAGAAACAAGCACAACCCAAAAAACAATTTACTGCATCTACAAACTAAACCTCCAAACTCAAACCTAAACTAATAACAGGGTTAGCAACTTAGAGTGATTGCATCGAAAGCCCTATATTGTATCCTTACAAGCTCTATTATTGGTCTTCCTATTTGGAGCCTTGTTCTGCCTAAGAATATGAGATGTTGAATTACAATTTTCTAAGAAAGCAGCTTTGATTTTTGTAATTGAAGAAAATAGTTTCAATAGTTTGTTAAGAGGGCTGAATATATATTGTTTGGCATTTGATTTTAAGATTTCATCTAGTAAATCATCAATACTTGGTATTTTGTTCCCCTTTAAGTAGTTTAAATTTCTTGGTAGGGATTGGGGGTTCACAGCAAAATTGTTGTTATCTTGGTATTCAAACCCTCTCTTAAGGATATGCGGGATCAGGTTTAACATTAAATGAAGAACAAGTGTACCAAATTGCAAGGAATTTATTACCATTGGCAAGTAGAGCCCAAGATTGTCAAATGGTAATTTCCTATTTCAGCATTTATTATGATTATGCTTGGCTTTTTGGTAGGTCCCAAGTCGAGTCACTTCAGAGTTCAGATGACAGTCAAATTTTCTCTTTGGGCAGATGGGAAGCTAACAGAAACAGGAAAGCTATCAAATGGAATTAGTTTTTCTATCTAATAAATTGGGTGGTTTAGAGCTGAAAGATCTCAAAATTCAAGGTATTGCTTTGGCTGTCAAATGGATGATTTTGGTATTAGATGGATCTGAGCCGTTGAAAAGTCGGCTAACAAATAATAACCATATTACATCTCGGAAGAAAAATAAGCTTTGGAAGGGCCTATACCCCCATGACATTACATTTAGTAAAATCCATGTCAAGCCTAGAGGGTGTTTTTAGTAATGGTTTTCTAGTTTCATGGAATGAGCTATGAGATAAGCTACAAGTTCTTGTTACTTGAAAGAATACGCGCACCATTCTTAAAAAAAATTGTATAGTGTGAATTTCCTATTCAACTAAGTTTTAACACTTAAGTCTTGAGCAATAATGCATGGAAAAATGAAACTCCACTAATGAAGGTCAAATTACAGATGTTTAAAACATGTTGATAGATACTTGAGTATTTTGATATGCTCTACCTCCTTTGGAACTCTTGCTTTATGTTGAAGTTCAGTAGTCTATTCTTGGTCACTTGTAATCTACAAGGCTTGAGCCCAAGAAAGTCTGTTTTAAATGGTTGATTCTTCTTTTTTTAATTGTTGTTGAATCTGTTTTGAATAATGTTGGTATCGATCCTCATGTCTATCTTACGTAGAATGTTGTTAAAAAAGTTGAGCATTTGCTTTTTTATTGTAAACTTGTTAAATGTTGTTTGTCTGTTTTGTTAGGTGATCGATTGGGGTGGGATTACAGAAACAATATTTACCAATGTGTGATGAGCTCAACTAGCTCTCAAGTACAAACTAAATTTTTTCTTTAATTTCAATTGCAATTGTTTTCATTTATTTCTAACACATACACTTTTGTGAATTTTTTCCTAGAATCATGAAATGACATCAACAGCAAATTTGAATCCAATGCTCTTAAACTGATTTATCAATTGCAAGAATTACAAAATTAAATTGAATTACAAAGTTAAATTCAATATTTAAGGCAGCTTGACCAATGTACGGCTGCTGATGATGAAACGTGGCCCCTTGACACAGTTTGCAATCCCTTAGATTATGATGCAGCACCTTCAATATTGCTCTCCCTGCTAGCAGTATGCCAAGGAAGAGTAACTCCCTTCAATTCCGTACACAAATTCAAACTGTCGTAATTACTGTGCAATGGTACGACTCAAGGCATGACCCGTACAGCTCTTGGTCTGAACACATCTTTCAAACATTCAGCAACAATTCACTGGCATTTCATTATCCAGCTCAAAGTGCATAAACAAATCTTGAAGAAGTCCACATTTCTTCAAGAAGGTGATCTCAAACCCTCAATCACCATTTTTGCATTTCCTCAAGCTCTCCAATTAATGCTAATAAATTCTAACCAGCTGCACATAAAAATTCTGATCATTTACCATTCAATGCTCATGTGAAATTGACGAGTTCTCTCCAAAATCTGAAGACCAAACTCATTGCAAACCCTAGCTTCCTTGAAGAAATTCAATTTCTTCCTTGGACAAAAAACTTCTTCACTTTTCAATTTCATAAAAAATGACATAAGGTGAATGAAAAAGCTCTTCATGTTTTATTTATAAGTTTTTTAATAAAGGCTTCTCATTTGCACTTTTCACTAAAGAGCCTTCTTCAACACACCATCGAATTATAACATATAAATGCATAGTTATTAAATTAAAGTAGACTTAATTTAATAACTTCAAATATAATGCAATGTTATAACAACTTATGACCATAACATCCTGAATTCTGACATAGCATCTAAATCATACATTGCCCTGCCAGAAATAGCCATCTAACCAAAATAGACTTACTATAAATAGTAAGTCTCTCAAACAGGAGATTCCGCATAAGGAACTCTGAATCATTTGAAACCCCTGCCCAGGTGCTCTGCCAAACATAGAAATACCCGAAATATCGCTTACTATAAATAGTAAGTCATCCAATCTAACCCCAACGAAGAGCAGACCTAACAACTAGAACCTGCAGAATGGAATCCAACCACTGGCTCTGCCAACTGACCCCCTCTGACAATCTGATTAGCTTAGGAGGGTCACCGAACTAAGCTAATCCCAAGAGTCTGAAAAACGGGGACATTACACAATGTGAAATTTTATTTGGTTTTATGAAATGTTCGAACAAGATCTTTAATAGAGTGTGGCATAATTTCTCTACTAAAATTCTATGGTATTTGTGGAAGGCTGGGAATGATGGAGTGTTCGAAGGTAAAAAGGCTTCTACTGATCCTTGTTGGGAGCTCACCTTCTCATTCAATGTTTTGGAGGTTACCATGACTCTGAAAATTTCTAAAAACAAATTTTATAAAATGATGGCCCATGGCAAACTTCTGTTACAAAAGTCTGATATAATCCAAGCTGAAAGGTGATCAGATATCAATAGGAATGGTGGACAGTTGGAAGATAGTGAAACTGAAGACGATCCTATAAAAGTGACCCTATTCCAACTACTGATTTGGATAGTACTGTTGTTATTGCTGATATGTTAGGGAACATTTATGATAGATAACAAGCTCCTCCCCGACGTATCAATGTGTTGATCCCAACCAATGCTAATGAGCAGGAATTAAGTACCCTGTTCTCTAATGATTCTACAGTTCTTGAGGACTCTTCATAATGCTTGGCTTTGGTGGACTTAACATGTAGCTATGATCAGTATGTAATCTGTGATATGGTATTTTATTGGTTCTAGGACTGTTACTGTTTTGGTAAATCCAGGTGCTTTTTCTACATAAGCCCTAGAAAGTCATCTTTTGTCTTGTTTTATTTATGAACTGTGTTATCAATTTGCTCTAATAGCTAACAAGGCTCATGATGTGTAACCTATACTCTTTGTTGACTATATATAATATATATTTGAAAAAAAAGGCAGGAAAGAAAGATTTCAATTGCTGAAGAGTATCAAGACCCAGTAGGCCAAGCTAGTGAGATCTGAAAAAATTTCAATAGTAGTAAACTTTGGCGTGTGTTTCCTGATGACTATTATATTTCTACAAATACAATAAAAGTAAAACAAGAAAAAAAGAAGGATGTTAAGTTTGTCTTCCATATTGTATTTGTGCATTATGTGCCAGCTATGTGGTTGACATTTATTCGATTGACACCCAAACCACACCATCATTTGTAGTCCATAAAGGTCACTGGTAAGGAAATTAATCTGAAATAGAAATGGACAACATCGTCCAATAAAAAAGGGTGAAACTATAAGTATCTTTATGGCAATGGCTAAGGGCCACATCTGTAGTTGTCAGTGCGATGATTATAAATCAGTCACATTATATCAAATTAGTACAGATTTTGCTCACTTATGCATACCATGGTTTGTAGCTTCCAAGTGTTTATACATAATTCTCTTTATAATTTTTCTTTCTCAATGAAAAGAACAACAATGATATAGTATTCTATGATTTAGCACTTTGATTTGTATTACCATTAACCAAATGTATCATTGTAATCCCCATTTGTGTGATTCTGGTCATGAGCAAGTTGCAAATTTTAATTGGGTTTTCGATTTGATTTGATGAGAAATGGAACACCACCATATGCAGCACCATGTGAGTTCCCAAAGAGAGTTATTTTGACCACTGAAACAAGAACGTAAGGAGTAGAAGCAGAAAAATCTCTAAAGGTCAAATCCAAAGACTTACACCTTATAGACCCCAAGGAGATTAAGCAATAACAAAGTGATATTTTCATCTCCCTCGGCAGATAAGAGAGCTATAAGCAGGAGAAAGCTGATAAACATTGTTACAATCCTACCAACATCCACCAGTTAAAGCATTGTCATTTTATTTCAACTTATCCCCTAGGTTTATGATTGTAAGCTTTAAAATCTTGTCTTTGTGTCTCCAAACATTTGTATCAGTGTTATATTTATAAATTCATAATAATATTTTCACATATAATATTTTTTGGAAGGTGAATGAAAAACATCATTTTTGTGTAGGGAAATGCTCTATAACACCCACTTTTTTGTTTTGTGACAGATCATATACCAGTCAATAAAACTTTCTAGAAGGAACAAGAGAATTTACAATAGACAAACAACCAGTCAAGACTTCCTTGTTCTGTCAAGCAAAGCATTCCTTGTAAAAGCTATCTACTTACCTTGTTGGGTATTTTCCCCACGACTTGCGGGATTGAATAAACGTCAATTTCAGGAGGAGATACATACATCTGCAGCCATTTGACGTTACATCATTATTGCTAGAATTCATTGCATTTCCAAAAAATAAAACATGAAATAACATTAAAAACTTATCATGCTCTCAATCTACAAAAAAAAGTGCAAATTGCCTCACACATGAATGAATCAATGGTGCTTACACTCTTCTCTGTGCCATGAATATTATCATCACTCATGAATCGGGCCTCATTCATTCATGCTGTGAAATTTAAAGAATTAAGAAATGCAAAGTTATAATTAAGAATAGAAATTGCAACTGTTCTATTTCTTAAAATGTGATATATAAATATTATATACTATTAACCAGTCAGAATAGATGACCCTGTTAATGGGAATCAAGTATCCAAGGTGTACTGTATTAGTCAGATGGCTGCCACCAGTCCGCAGAGGATGGAAGCTAAATTTCAAAAGAGGTAGTTAGGGCAAGTGCTTAATCAGAGATCAAGATGGAAGTTTGGCAATAATGACCTTGTCATTCATTGCAAAAGGTATAAACAACAAAGCCCAAGTACAAGTGCTTGTGAAAAAACTTAGGCTGGCCGCTCAGTTGAGACTCCCATTAAAATAGGTCAAAAGCAATTCCACAATCATCATCTCCACAAGGATAAAAGGCCATACCCCACTGCTAAAAGCTTAATGCAATCCTAAAAGAGGCTACAGATTAGCCTCAAGAATCCCAAAAATAGCTTTTCCCATTCCTATAAAGAAATCAAATGCCCTGCACACCTGCTAACCAATACTCAGGGTCCCTTCTCCCTCATCTTTGGCTCTAACCCAGCCAAGTGGGAAGGTTTGCTAACAGTATTACCTGATATTCATCTTCGGAATTGGCCATTTTTCAGCCCAAGGGGTAAATGAAAAACAAATTAAAAGAGGGGAGCGGGTAAATATTAATAAAATGACCAATTGTGTTTTGATGAAGGTGATCCCTTGAGTAAAAACATGGAACCTTTCACATGCGTTGGCATAGGCTAGATTGAGCTTCAATAAGAAAGAGAAGGGTACATAACAACCATCTCATCCCTCCCTCAATTCACAACCCTTGGTTACCTCAAGCACAACACTTCGACCTGCAACAGATTCCAAACTTACTTCCTATTGTGAATAATAAGGACTTGGAGCTTGCTAGGGCTATTATGGGCATGGAGGTGCTTGCACATATGCCATGAGGCAAACAAACATGTATGACAGATTATTTCCTTCAAGACTTGGCACGAAGAGTTTTGCACAAACACATCTTTGGTCGGATTGCAAAATTCTTGATCAAAAGAAAATTCACAATGGATGAAGTCAGAGTCAATATTGTGGGATGCCCAATACCACATCAATCTTCTAAGGTGAGGCTATATTGACTTTTGGCTTAAACTGCACGCCACACCACATTTGCTTCAAAATTGGGTGCAGCTACTCTCACAAAATGGAACCACTTGTGAAAGGCTCCAACTTGGAAGCCCAATTGGATCTTCTTGAACAAAAATTATATTTTGAGCAAACACATTACACTGCAGTTTCATAAAGGAGAAAAGGTGATTGTGGATGGTGGATGGTGGATGGTGATTGAGTGCACAATTTGATATTGTTAGTCCCTAACCTACATTGCATTAAGTGTGAATAGCAGCTGAGGCATCAACTTTTGCTACGAGGAAAGAACCACAAACCTTGCCCATCATCTACCTCCACCAATCATTCAAGGTAGCACATGAGGCCTTAACAATGTTGTGGAGCTACTTCATGGTCCAATTAAATATCTTGAAGATTGAAGCCTTCGGAACTCAATGATGGGTTGTCTAGGAAGGTGTATGTGTATTATATCCAAGAAAACTGTACGAATCTCATGTAATGAAAAATGAAGGACAACTTCACAAGCAAAGTTGGGATATTATTAGATTGTAGCTATGGCAATTGATTCCACCATTAGCTACGGCCATAATCACTGACATTCATGAGATCGTGGCAAAAGGGGTCAAGGATGAAGAAAGAACCATGGAGTAGCTATTGCAACAACAAAGTTGCTGGAAGTTGAAGATCACATGGTAAATGCCAAGGGTGCTGCCCTATCAACTACAAATATGGAGATGGGGCTAGTGGCAAGAGCAAACATAAGTCTAAATTTGGACTTGGAGGTCCTTGGGATCAAACTGGCATGCCCCTAAACTTGATTACAGCCACAACAGCAATCATGACAATACTTTGTCTTTAAGACAAACAACTGTTAATAAAAGTAGCAGACTTTCTCAAGTTTGCACAGCAATTTATATTTTTAATGAGCATCAAACATGGGCAAGCAATTTACAAAGGAAGTGATCATATTGAAAAGAGAATGCTCCCTTAACAGCAATTAAAATAAATGGTTTGTTTTATTAAAGAAACATCTAATTACAAGTGACTTATGTTAAAACTAAAAACAACAATTAAACCTTGAATAGTATGTTAAGGTATGCTCCTATTGCATAAGTTATTAAAGGGTGCCACCTGTCTTTGAGGTTATGATCATTAATGAAAAGGAATCTTCCCTTTGGGGAAATTAAATATTATTATGTAGAGTTGAATGAGAGGGAGGTATGGAGAATATCAGATCAGATTTGGTATTACTAATAAATTAAGCATATAGCAGTTCGAGCATATGCTGGTTTGTCATCATTGATCAGTAAAGAAATAAGATATTCCTTCAGACCATCAAGTCCAAGACATCAGCAGTCAATTCAAAATCAGATATTTCTTCAGAACCTCGAACCAGCAAACCCAAGACATCAGCAAACCATCGAGATTACACCTTCAGATCCAAGTATAAACACTCCTGCAGAAATTTAGTATCATCCTTGCAGCGGCAGATCTGGTGTCCAAACATGGCACCAGCAGTGGCTAGCAGACCAATCCATCCACAGTCAACATTCAGTATATTGGTAGAATTTATACTATATCAGATTCTTCCATTCTATATATGTATATTGATATGCCTTTATGATGAGATAATGTCTAAATGAGTGTTACTAGAATATTACATATATTATCTGAAACCCAGCATGCGAGGAAAAGGTCCTGAGGTGTAAGAGAAGGGTCGTGAGGAGGCCGTCCTAGTAGGACCATTGCAGCCTAGGACAAGAGGACACTCACCAAGTCAAGTCACCCCTTACAACCTCCACCCGACTCCACAAGGTGGCAACTGTTCGTAGGGAGACAAGATATGATTGGGGAAAGCAGATACAAGCCGCCAAGCAAGAGGGTTGTGGTAGACATCCCTCTTACACAGGTGTAGAAATAGCTTTGGGAGAAACCCATCATGTTTTTGCCCCAATATGTTTGAAACCTAAGCATCTAATATGATTTTTCTAACCCTAATGATTAAATATATATAAAGATGTACATGTATTGAATATTGTTGTCGGTAAACTTGTATGTACGAGAGTGTTATGTTAATTAAGTTGTTAGTCTGGGTCGTTAGTGGCCGAAGGATAAGCGGTTATGTCGCGACGGTTCAGTCGCACCCATTTGGCTGATATATGTATTCTCTCGGATGGAAGAGAAGGGGGGAAACTGATATCATATTATGTTATGCTTTCATTGGAGGTAACTAGGTTATGATTAATGGAAAATATGGCAGTTCTCTGATATCTTGTAGCACTTATTATCTGTTATAATTTCCTCCGATGGTATGCATTAAATCCAATTAGACGCTTCCTACGCCCCCTCCTACTTCTTGAGTAGTATTTTTTGTTGTGTAGTCATGTTTGGTCGTCATCCCCATTTTGTGTACATCGTCGGGGACGACTTGTTTTTTGGGGGGGGATGATGTTGTCAATAAAATTGTATGTACGGGAGTGTTATGTTAATTAAGTTGTTAGTCTGGGTCGTTAGTGGCCGAAGGGTAAGCGGTTATGTCGCGACAGTTCAGTCGCACCCCTTCGGGTGATACACGTATTCTCTTGGATGGAAGAGAAGGGGGAAACTGATATTATATCATATTATGCTTGCATTGGAGGTAATTGGGTTATGATTAATGGAATATCTGGCAGTTCTTTGATATCTTGTTGCACTTATTATCTGTTATAATTTCCTTCGGTGGTATGCATTAAATCCAGTTTACCGTAGGTGGTAAACACATGTCTCTTTCAACTTGTTTTTGTAGGATTCAAATCTAGGATCGCATTATTGAGGAAATATTTAATCAGTAAATCGTAACCCTGACCCTAGTTTATTGCAATTGTGATTTTAGGGCAAATTAGTAAGGGTACATTACACAAACCCTAGTCCCCACAGATCCTCAACTAGCTATGAGATCATTTGGTTTATGCTAATTTACTGATTTGGGTTTAGGTTCAAGAACCCGATTTGCCAGTACAGCATAATTTTGAAATGGGATTCGGGTTCGTTTGTACAAAAATATGTAAAAAAAAATTTATATATATATGCAACCTAGAAGCATGAATTCAGATTAGAATGTCACATAGTATCATATAAACAATAAAAACACCATAAACATGTAATCATAGCATTGTGATCATACCATCATAGCATCATATACTTCAAGTTCAATATCAAAATATTAAAATAATAATAGCGAGTTCAAGAATCATTGTTCAAACTTTCAACAATTGGAACTTTATACTAAGTTTCAATCATCAAATGGATTATCTAAATCATCTTCTTCTTCTTCGTCATCGTCATTGGCATTAGTTGATTCACAAAAAATGTCAATGCCAATGGGATCAAGTGCACCAATAGTGTTCCCGCTTTCCAAGTCCTCAAATGTAGCAACTACATGCTGAGAAGTGGAAGCATCCAAGTCCATATGCTTTGGTTGTATATCCCACATCTTCAACTCCCCTTCTTTACATTCATTTTGCTAGTGTGAAAGGAGACACAAGTTAGAATGCACATATACTAAGTTCTCCACTCTTTTTTATTGCAATCTATTGCACTCTACTAAGTGGATGAAAGAATATGAGCTCCAATTTCTTTCTAATGCAGATGAACTAGCAACCTACGAAGACAAGTCACAAGACAAAGTAAACAATTAAATTATAAAAGTTATAAAATTATTAGCAACCTATGAAGACAAAGTATAAATAAAACTTACTTGTGATAAAATTTTGATTGCGAGGGGCTACAGCATTTGGAGGCATTGGCCACGGAGGTACCACCAACTATGAACGTCCTTCTTGAACCAATGACATAGAGTGTCAATGCTTAGACTATTTGCATTCACAAATTCTATGAACTCATTTGTAATCAATTCTCACATATCATCATCAAGACAGAGTCTAAGGAATGTTGCCTTGTACCCTTCAGACACTTCTAAATCATTATATGGTGAAAGCCTTCTTGGCATATCAACAAACTATTTTCTATAGTATTTTGGATTTATTGAATAGGCAAGAAGATGTAATGGAGTGGTCATCTTGTTCCATCTTTCATCAACAATTGCTTCCAATTGTTTGAAGAAAGTCTCCTCAGGGTTTTTCTCTTTTGCATTTCCAATTTTCTTCATCTTCTCAAGCATTGAGTCAATGTCATCATACACCTCTCCAATGCAAGGCCTATCCATGTCAGTGTAGTGAATCATGCTCGCAATGGGCTCAATGAAACTAAGGAGACACTCCAAACAATCCCACCATGAGTCATCTAATATCCTTTGCTTAATTTTTGTTGCCCTATCAATACTATTTTGCTTTCATATAGACAAATTTTGGTTGATCACCATATTACAAAGTGCCTCTTTAACTTTCACAAGTCGTGTTAAGACAATTGTGTTACATGCAAAACAGATCTATGCAACCTGTAATAGAAATTAAAGCCAAAATGATTAAAAAATAAAGACAAAATTTAAAGAACACACATTACACAATCAAATTATGAAAATCAGAAAATGTAAAATACTAATTTTTTTGATTAAATTACTACTTCAAGTTCACTTACCATCAATAGCTCCAAACTTGAAAATAATCTGAAAATTTCTTGAGACATGTGGAAGTTGATGATGAACATCTAGATGTCCTCAGTCTTTGCATACACCTCTTTGATCCACCCAATTTATTCCCAATCTTTAGTAGAATAAGATTGAGCGAGTAGACCACATAAGATGTCCAAAAGATATGTTGATATGACTTATTTGCTCTACAATTATTTGCATCGTCTAATATGACTTGAATATGTCTAGGTCCCACTATCTCCATGGAAGAGATGAGAATATCAGCAATAAATTGTCCATCTTTTACTTGCCCTTCACAATCCACAGTTTTCAAAAACATTGCCCCTTTAAAGGACACCGCTATGAGATTGATCAAGGGACGATTTCTTGAATCTTTCCACCCATCTGAAACAATGGATACACTTGTCTCGATCCATAATACCCTTATGGGCTTCAATGCATCTTCAACCCCCTTTATCTCTCTTTCAAACAAGGTGTTGTGTACCTTCTCATAACCCAGGCCCTTATACCCTCTTGGAGCTAACACTTTTCAACATCTTTTTCAAATATGGGGAGAAAACAACATTTTAAAGGCAACCCATTTGCATATATACATCTTGGTCGGCAATGTCTTGACTCTCATTTTGAAATGCACTTTCCAAAGGTGCCTTTCTTTTGCGTGCAATGGGTGTTTCACTTTCAAGCTCAGTTGTAGTAGTAAAAAATGGGTGGTCTTATACTACAATATTCGAATTAGATGGGGGTTGCATTCCCTTCGATTTTTTTAATGGACAAATCTTGTCTATGTGCTTCTCCTACTTCTTCATGCTAGAATAATATATTTTAACACTGTCTCATTTGTTATAGGTGCATCTTCTTTTCTAGGGCACTTTTTGACTCCATGTGAATCCACACAAATGACCTACCCCTTGATAAAATAAACTATACGTTATGCATCACAACCCCAGCATTTCCAATGGAATTCCCCACCTCCTAGAAGCGGTTTTATAATATCAACATATTTCCATATAGAAGAATTTGGATCTATTTTGTGTTGTCCATTTGTGCCTATGAAGGAAGAGACAAATGTCATTCTAGTTCCTATGGCAAGAAATTTTATAAACACGTTCAAAACTAAAGCAAGAGAATGGAAACAAATAAAATAGGTAGATTCAATCAACAAGTTTAAGATCAAACAAAAACAAAATAAAATGCAAAAAAAAGTTACCTCTTTCAGCCAATGGAAGCTTGCAAATGAGTAGGAATGAAGCTGAAACACTTGATCAAGCTTCAAAAATCAATCTTCAACTCCCTCTTGCTCAACCTCACAGAGAACCCAAATTTTTGCTCCATCTGAAGAAAAAACCAACTGTTTGCATAACAAGTGACCAAAGAAACCAACTTAAGTGTTTTAGAAGTCACTTTTTAGGGTTGTGGACTTCAAAAAAAGTTTAAATTGCAAAAAAAACGTCTTAGGTACTTTTTTGGCTAGGTTCACACTTTGTCTGCCTAGATATGCCTGGGTTTGCAATGAGTTTGTCCTAAGAAAATTGGCCCGTCCAGAAGTGGACCCTGGCCAAACCCACAATCAAACTAGACTAGGACCTGTACCTAATGCGAACTAGATCGGTACTGGGACCCGCAAACCCTACAACGTAGGGTTTATGTATCCAAAGTTTACCTCCAATATACAAGATGCAAATAGATTGCAAAGAATTATGCCAAATGTTGTTATACTATAGCTAAGGTTGTTTGTCAAGACATTGGTGTCCGTAGGGGCACTTCTTGCTTTTTTGGCCATGGTCCCCAATAAGTACCACTAATTTACAACCCATCCCCAAGGCAAAAGAAAATGTCCCAAATGTTTATTGTTCTTGAAGGATAGAAGCACAAGAAGCCCTTTTTTAAATTATTGAATCTCCCATTCTTTTAATGTTTGGGATGGCTTGTCATCCTCAAGAAGGCCAAAGAAAAACAAAATGTCCCTGACCATCCTAAGGATGTTAAGGCATGTCTCTATAATCTACAATTTCTAAAGTTGAAAAAAAAAATTAAAAAAATATAAACAAACATTTCTAGAATAAAGTTAACCATAGAAGTGGTTCCACCATTCTAACCCAACATAAAACACTCCTAAACCCTGTGTTACTGGTTCAGCCCCCAAGACCTGCTAGTACAGGTCTGATTCTTCTCAGATACAAGATCAGGTTCAGTATGCAAGGGGGTGATAGCATCAATAATCACATACTCTCAAGCTTTGATACCAACTAAAAGCTACCTATTTCAAATTAAAACAAAGGAAAACTAATGTTGTCCTCGACGTGACAAAACTCAGAAATACAAGCAGTAACTAATTAATGAGACAGATAATTTTATTTAAACTTGGCCTTCCAATGGCCATTCATGCTGAACATCATTTCTCTTTACCTTTACTCTGCCCTAATCTTGAAATATCCCTACGGGATCTGCCCTAAAGTTCTGTTATCAAATTTCTGAGTTCTGCCCTATATTTATGTATTTCAGATTTCTGCTCAGAATCCTAATTTCTGATTTTATTTTCTGCACTTAACAAACAATTACAGTGAACACAAACATGACAAATACTAATGGAAAGAAGTACTATAAGATGATACATTATGTAGACAATCAAATTGAAACAACAAATCTGCTTTACTGAATCAAACTCTGTTGCTACAAGTGAAAGTTCTGGCCTGATTTTACAAATGGATTCTAAAGCATAACCTGACAAGCAGTGCTCAGAATTTTTGAACAATAAATCAGGTTTGTAAAGTATGGTTGTGCATACCAAATATATGCAGATTAGAGGACAAATCATATACCCTTGTTGGGCAAAATTTTACAGAAGATGCACCTAACGTTTTGCTGCTCCAAACCACCTCTAGAACAAGTGAAAATGCCCTCAAGTTGTGTGCTCCAGATCTGCCAAGTGTGAAACCCTAGAGCAACAAACTCAACAAAGCTACCCAGAGCACTACTTTAGACCTTCAGACCTAGATATGCAATGGATTGTCGTATATGAATATTGTACTTGCTCATTAGAAGCATGAATGTTATGGTAACCTTTGTGAATGATTAATGAAAGCTTCATGTTATCTGATCTAATCCTGTCTCTGCTAGTTACATTCCTGTAAACTTCTATGCTTCTGTAAACGAGTTTACCCCAGCGGGTATAACATCTGGCACCGCTGCCTAGACGTACTCAGATGGCGTGTAGACACAATGGGCTTACCACTCGGAGAACTTAATCCAAAAGCCGACGACGCTCGGACGGAACTATACGAGGGAGAAGATAACCAGACACGAAAATTTAGAATTTTATTCCAAGTAGCAATCGAAACCTACGTTCGGCGAGAAGCCACGAACGAGGAAGTTCCCACAGGCACCGTGTGGGACACCATTGGGGCTAACCCTGCAGCCAATCGACTGCTGAACCATCTCCCTCGGTTGCTAGCACAAGCAGCATTGGCACAACGCACTCGCCATGAAGAAATCGCCCGAGAGGAACACCGCCAGGAAATCCTCCGTGCATTCCACGCTCGGGAGCACCTCCACCGCCATCAAGAAGAAGGCGATGGCAAAGGTTGGGGTCTTTGAAGTATGAACAGAAGGGGGAAAGGAACACAAACAATTGTAATGCGATTGTAATGCAATTGGAAATGTTGTAAATCAACATGAATAAATAAAAAATAAGTGTTCTCTTGGTTGAAAAGCAATGTTTTTTGTTCCGTCTCGATGCCCAACATTTTAAATAAGGATAGAAATAAGAAAGTAATAGATGAGGAAGGGGAGGCCGCACACACGGCTTTGATCTCCGCGTAGCAACGTGAACGTCGGTATAGGCTAAGGCAACTTGCCAAAGACCAACTTGCCGGAGGGTTGCCCGAAAGGAACCCCGGAAGTGGTACGGAGGGTGCACAGGCCGACGGAGAACAATTCACTTCGTCGGAGCATCGGAGAGTGCGGAGTAGAGAAGAACTACTCAAAGAAACACGGTTGAGAAGATCCTTCCTCCAGGGGGAGAGAGATCGGTTTGAGGAGGGTCTAACCCGTACACCAGGTGCGGAGAACCAAACCAGCGGGGAGGACGGTACGGTCGAAGGTGCTACAAACGCACAGGCAGACCCTCTGTTGGAACCAAGAACTCCACACAGTACGGTCCCATCACAACTGCCGCAAGGGCAAGTGCCACTAGCCCACAATACACACAGTACTCAAGGAAGTGCAGGCACGAGTGCTGGCACAAGAGGGCCGGAGCACCGAATCCACCGCGGACAACCATGGCGGCGAGTAAACAAAAACTGCACAAGTTCACGGGCCAAGCAAAGGAGGATCCGGTTCGGCATTGCCGAACGTGTGAGACCATATGGGCTACCAATGGGGTTACCGACCAAGACGAATGGATCCGCCAATTCTCTGCAACATTGAGGGAGCCATTGACTGGTATTCAGATGTCGACAAAACTGGTATGACGACATGGGACATTGTGAAAAAAGCATTCCAGACGGAATTTCAGTTGTTAAGGGATGACAATGAGATTCTGGCGGAGATTTACAATACCAAGCAAACGAAGAGCGAGTCTATCCGTGCCTACAGACGGCGACTGAAGGAACTTATCGAGAAGATGGAGTCCGCCCTAGCAGACGAACTCAAGAAGAGGTGGTTCGTAGAGGGACTAAAAGCTTCCCTTTGGAAGAAAATGAAAATTGTCCCACCCACGTCATACAGTAACGCATACAACCGTGCAATGGACTTGGAGAGCGAGTGTAAGACCTCCAGAAAGACTAAGTCTTCGGATGACGAATCGGAGATAGGAAGCGGCGAGGGTGAATCTAGTAAGAAAGTGCTAGCCCTACAAAAAGATCTGGAACGGATGATGAAAGAATTGAAGGCCACCAAAGGGAGCTCGAGCAAAACAGAGGAAGACATTGTGTGGTGCACGGACTGCAAGGAAGCAGGCCACACAAAAGGTTCTTGTCCCAAGAAAGCCTTTTGCGACATCTGCCAAATTGCGGAACATTCCACTAAAGAATGTCCCTACAACTTAAGGGCAAGAAATCAACAAGTGCTCTACACCCAGGAGCAACCCTCCACGTCCGGGACCGGCGGACAACAAAATGCTGCATCATCTGGCGGGTACAAAAACAACCGCGGGGGAGGCCAGGGCAATAATGAGAACAAGCCACGGGTCCAATATGATGCTAAGGGGAGACCCATGATACAATGCAGAAGCTGTAATCAATGGGGACATTATGCCCGTGACTATCAGAATGAGGCTACCGCTCCACAAAAACTGTGTCGGTGATGCGAACCGGGAGACCACGAGGACACTAACTGTCTGAAGCCCAGCTGTAATATCCTGGACATGGAACGAGGGGGCACTGAGAAAGTCCTGACAATCACACACGGACAGACCAAAAAGACCACGTATCCTCACCCTCCGACGGAGAAACAAAGGGTGCTCGAAGCGAAGGTCGAGATCGAGAAGGGTATGCAGGACCAATGGGACCCCACAGACACCAGCACTTCTCACCGAGCAATGGCCGAACAACATATTCTAAGGCAGATGATGCAACTGGAGATACCCATAAAGGTCAAGGACCTACTGGAGACTATGCCACATCTCAAAACGGCCCTATTCCTAGGCCATAACATCCCAACAAGCACGGTTGAACGAACAAAGATCCCCGGCGACTCTGCAGCCGACCCCATGACACTATCAATAAATAATGGGTGGAACCTTGCAGTAGTGGAGATGGGTATCTTGGGTACCATCCTCACGAACACGATTGTTGACGATGGGTCGGGGGTGAACGTCCTACCGGAAGAAACCTGGAAGAGCCTGGGGAAACCAACACTGTGGCCGCCGACCTTCAATCTACTAGGGGCCGACCAGCACGGCATCAAGCCCCTTGGCACGCTAATGCCACAACAGGTAACTATCGAGACCCAACCATTCATCCTCGACTTTGTTGTAATCCCCCTCAAGTAGAAGGGGTATGACGCCATCCTAGGAAGAGGGTGGCTGGTGACTGCCAGAGCCAATCACAATTGGAAAAGAAACACCCTGGCAATTGAAAAGGGGGGAAGGAAGTTTGTGGTGGACCTCACCATGCAGATGGTTGGGGAGGAAATGGCATCCTCCTCCGATGAGGAGTCAGATGACGAAGTAGACGGAGAGGAAGGAACCATGGAACCTAATGCCGAAGGGATACTGGAAATAGAAGATGATACAAATTCGATGGATGGTCTATTCCACTGGCAAATGCGTGATTATGAATTATTTCCACCGTCCTGCAACATACTCGAGATCGAAGAAAACCGGAATGAGTTCCCTCCGGAATACACAAAATACAGAGAAGGGGAAGCTCGGATGAGAGAAAGCCCCGCCCATGAGTTTTCGAAGGAGGAACCAATACAATATAAGGAAGCAAAGTTGAAGGCAATAAACCTCAGGGATGAACAAAATCCCAAAACCATCCTCATGGGAGATGACTGGAGCCCCATATTAAAAACGGCAGCTTTCAAATTTTTTACAGAATATAAGGATGTGTTTACCTGGACCTACAAAGACTTGAAGGGCGTACCTCCGGAACTATGCGTGCACCGCATTCCTCTGGTTCCTGGAGCCCAACCTATGCAGAAGAGACCATACAAGATGAACAAAAATTATGCTGCACAGGTAGAGACCGAAATCAAGCGGATGTTGGAAGCTGGGATCATCTTCCGGGTGGACACAAGTGAGTGGGTCTCACCAATTGTGATCTCCCAGAAGGAGGCCAACCAGATCCGCATCTGTGTAGACTTCAGGTGCCTCAATGCAGTAATGATCAAGGACCCCTTTCCGATTCCTTTCACGAATACCATACTGGAAGAGGTGGCGGGCCATGAAATTTATTCCTTTATGGACGGGTTCTCGAGATATAACCAGATATCCATTGCAGAGGAAGATAAATTGAAAACAACCTTTGTAGTGGAGGATGGTGTGTACGCATACAATCGCATGCCCTTTGGTCTGTGCAATGCACCGGTGACCTTCCAGAGGATTATCCTCCATATTTTTGACAAGATGTCCAAAGGAAATTTTAAAGCATTTTTGGACAACTGGTCCATCTTCAGTGGCCAGGACAAACACATTGCAACATTGGGAGAATGCATGGAGCGGTGTTGGAAAGCTCGTCTGGCACTTAACCCGAAGAAGTGCCGATTTATGGTGCCACAAGGGAAGTTGCTCAGGCACATAGTTTGCAAAGAAGGGTTAAAGACAGACCCCGACAAGGTCCGGGTGATAGTTGAAATGGAGGCCCCCAGTGACATAACGAGCGTCAAGTCCTTCCTAGGCCATATTGGGTACTACCGACGGTTCATAAAGAATTTTTCCCGGGTTTCATACCCGATGGATAAACTCATGAAGAAGGGGGAGCCATACGTCTCGGCGAAGGAGCAAGGGGAAGCCTTCGATGATCTAAAAACAAGACTGTTGGCGGCTCCCATCCTCGCATTTCCAAACTGGGACAGGGAGTTCCACGTCCACGTGGATGCATCAAACTACGCCATCAGAGCCACCCTAGCTCAGGAAGGCGGACATGGGCTTGATCACCCTATCTATTTTGCAAGCCAGTTACTGTCAAACGCAGAGAAGAATTACAGTACCACCGAACGGGAGGCTCTGGGAATGATTTACTCGGTCCAGAAGTTTAGGCATTATCTATTGGCAACGTCATTCACCTTCTTTGTGGACCACTAGGCCCTGATGTACCTCGTCAACAAACCCATTATCCAAGGGAGGGTGAGCAGGTGGCTCCTACTACAGGAATTCACCTTCAAGATCGTAGTACAGCCAGGGCGTAGCCATGTGATCGCCGATCAGCTGTCCCGAATCAAGTCGGGGGAGCCACCCGTGGGAGTAAATGACAATTTCCCAGATGCACACTTGTTCCATATCGTTGTACTCCCGAAGTGGTACACGAGCATTGGCGAATATTTGTCCACGGCCTGATTCCCAGAAGGCATGCCCCCAGGAGAACGTAGGAAGTTGGTTCTAAGGAGCAGGACCTTTCAACTTATCAATGGACTCCTGTACAAAATGGGTCCAGACCAAGTACTCAGGCGATGCGTGATGGAAGAAGTGCCCAAAGTTCTGAGGGAAGCTCACGAAGGACCTGCCGAAGGCCACATGGGTCCAGATACCACGGCCAGGAAGGTGTTGTTGGCCAGCTTATGGTGGCCGACATTGTACAATGACGCCAGAGAATGGGTAGTCAGTTGTGACACTTGCCAGCGCACTGGGAGACCCCTCAAATGAGACTTTATGCCACTCAACCCCTCCCACGCCTAGGAATTATTCGAAAGGTGGGGATTGGATTTTGTCGAGCCTCTAAAGGCCAGTCGTGCCCAGTGCTGCCAATACATTGTGGTAGCAACGGAGTATTTAACCAAATGGGTAGAGGTGCGCGCACTAACTGATAACTCCACTATAAGCACAGCAAAGTTCATTTATGAACAGATAATAACGAGATATGGCATTCCAATCGAGTTGACGAGCGATAGGGGTGGCTGCTTCGTCAATCACGTGATTAAACTCCTGACCACGGAATTCAAGATCTTCCATACATTGTCAAGTCCCTACTACCCTCGGGCGAATGGCCAGGCAGAGGCAACCAATAAAATTTTGGTCGGAATCATTTATAAGTCATGTGGTGTTGAAGGTGAAGACTGGGAAGAAAAGTTGCCCTCTGTGTTATGGGCCTACCGGACTTCCTACAAGGTGACTACCGGTCAGACACCATTCCGGCTGATGTACGGGCAGAAGGCAGTAGTACCGGCTGAGTTCATGGTACCTAGCTTCCGGATAGCTATCGAAAATAAACTTGGAGACATGGAGAGTTTGAGGGAAAGACTTTACCTCTTGAATAAACTGGATGAAAAAATAGCACTGGCACAGTGGGCCACGGAAGCAACCCAGCAACGGAGGAAACTGTGGCATGACAAGCACCTTCACCGAATGCAATTCACACCAGGCTAGTTAGTATTAAAGTACAATGGGCGAAACGAGATTAAGCCTGGAAAATTCAAAGTTAAGTGGGTAGGCCACTACAAGGTTCGAGAGGTGGCAGTGAACGGGTCTGTGAAGCTGTGGACCCTCGACGGACGAGAAATTCCCGATGCAGTGAACGGCTCGAAATTGAAGGTTTACCATGAAAGACCAGAGACGCATCGACGGCAATCAGACAGTTAGAAAAAAAAAAAGAAAGAAAGAAAGAAAAAAATAAAAAATAAAAATGGTGTTTCGACGGTGGGACCACCGTCCGTCATTATAAAGCCAGCCGGCGGGTGAAATACATAACGTGGGTGAAGGAACCACCGCGCACTTAAACACTTAGTAGAAAACATAACACGGGTGAACCAAACGCAAGCCGCAACCGCACGAAGAAAAAAGACCAGTGCAACGCAGGTGAAGGGGAGCAGCCGTCAGAGGGAAAGAAAAGACAACACCAGGCGGAAACAGGTGAATGGAGATATAATAAGGGGTTTTTCAGTCTGAGGTATTTGTTGGGAGTGCTCTTGTTGACATGTACGCCAAATGAAGGTTGCAGGGCATCCGGCAAGTGGGAAGAAACTCAAGTCTGTACAGGAGGAAAAGGAAAAAGATGGTGTCACCTACCAGACGGTAGCATTCGAAGGACTTAATGGATTGGAATGTAGGAAATGGTGGAAGGAGACTCCAGATGACGACGAGGTAAAGAAATTTTTACGGTAGGCGGGTGTTCACTGGGCTATCCAAATGCCCTTATTTCCTGTGCGTAATCTGGAAAATACCTTGAGGATAATGATTCAGTGTTTCGACAAGCAGACGAAGAAGAGTACATTCATGTATTGAAACCACAGGCTCACAATCTCGTATGGACCTGAGGACTTCACATGGGTCTTCGGCATTCCAGGACGTAATGGACAAAAGGTGGATACCACAAAGCAAAAAATGTCCACAAAGAGGAAAGAGTTTTGGATAAAGCATGTCTGCCATCGGCTCACACCAGTAGAGTTGGAAAAGGTGGTAAACGCGACCAAAGCGCGAGGGCTGAGGAAGGAGTACGTAGCAGAGGGTGCTTGGCGTTACATTCTTGATGTCCTTAAGAGCAGGTTGACTGGTTTGAGCCGTGCATCCGACATTGCCCTCCCACAAATCGTCTACATGCAAGGGTTGATGAATGGTGTGGTCTATGACTGGGCTTCAGTGTTGGCGGAGAGGATGTGGGAATTCATGACGCTACAACATCACACCTTTTACATGCCCCATTACGCCATTGGACTATTTCTCGAGGTTGCACTTAGACAGATGCCCGCGGACGAGTTGGAGCTCAAGCCGCAAGGCAAGCTCACCGGAGGAGCTCCGCCTGTGTTCTACTGCCAGTATTTGGATACGGGAGGTGTAGTCAGCGGACAGAAATGAAGGCGGCAAATGGTGGTAGAGTCCAACCAAGATGACATTGACAGCGGTCGGGAAGCCTATGGAGAATCCTCCGACGCAAACTCGGGCGAAGAAGATGGTGACACCACCGCGGCAACCACTGTGTGGTTTGCACCACCAGTGTTATCTCCCTCGGCCCACTTAGCTTCTGCACCGTTGGTCAATTCTACAGTTCCTCTAGTTGAGTTACCACCTGAGGAAGCAGCCACGGACATTCTAGGGGAAGGGGATCCCGAACCTTCGACGGAGGTAGTGGTAGCAGCAGAAGAGGAAGTACGTAGAGGCACTCATGATATTGGCGAAGGCCAAGTTCGGATGGAAGTGATAGGGTCGGATGCTGTAGTGACTGTGGATGGGGCACTCTTGCAGGATCTTTCACCACCTCATGACCCTATGCAGGTGGGAGCTATGCGTTCTTGGATTAGCCGGCGATTTCAATTAGTTCCGGCTCCACCACCAGCAGTAGTTCTCTCTCCTCGAAGGGAGGACCCACAAGAGGTTATTGGTATAGAGTCTGCAGATGTCCGAGTGGAAACAGATGATCTTCCTCCTTTCTCTGAGGAGGACAGGGCTGTGGCAGGGGGCGAGGTGGCCAGGGAGGCACCTCGTGGAATTGAATTGGCGCGCCCGACAACCCTTGCTGGTCCTGGGGCGTCAAAAGGAGAAGACGTGGAGACCTATTTAACAGACATGGTCATTCGAGGACGTCGGTTGGTGGCTGTAGCAGAGTCCCGAGCTGTGGCGACTATCGTTGAGGATTTGAGACGTCTCCTAGCCTTTGCCCGAGTAGGCTGTGGTGCAGCATTTGTTGCTTGTTTTGAGCGGGGGATATGGCCTGATGGCGAGACTGCCGAGATGTTGGCTGCACGGGCGGTTCCTACGCCAGTCATTGAGAGTGAGGCAGCATCTCTTGTTAGAGAGTTGGAGCAGACATTCAGGGAGGGGTACTATGCATTGAGGCGATCTGAGTATGTCTCGTCTGACCAGAAGACTACATTGGTGACCGCACAGAGAACTCAAGAGGAGCTAGGCACCAAGTTAGAGGCAATGGAGAGAGACTTACTCCAGCGTACCCAGGAGTTGATGGCTGAACAAGCAGCATGGGTGGCTCTAGAGCAACGGTTGGCAGCAGCACAGGCAGAAAATGAGGCAAAGGAGAAGGAACTGTTGGAAGCTGCAATGATGATCAAGTCCGCCTTGGAGTTACAGATGGTAGCTGAAGCACACTAGCAGACTTGGACTACACAGGCTTATCAACTTCGGGCTCAGTTGGGGTCGTCCACCACACCAGTTCCTCCAGCAGAGCAGCATGCTTCCTCATTCGGTATGCTTCCTCTGCCCCACTTTACTTCTCAGTCTTAGCATTAGTAGTTCATCATTCCTATTTTGTTGTTCTATCCCGGACATTTTGTTGTCGTCCAGAGACGACTTTTCTTAAGGGGGGGATGATGTTAGCCGTAAAGTTGTGTTACCGTCGGATGTTATAGTTGCCGACGGAGGTAAAGTTGTGTTACCGTCAGATGTTAGTTGCCGATGGAGGTTAGTTAGTTGCCGACGGTTGAGAAGGGTGACGACGTTTGGTTGCACCGCTTCGGATTGTATATGAATATTGTACTTGCTCATTAGAAGCATGAATGTTATGGTAACCTTGGTGAATGATTAATGAAAGCTTCATGTTATCTGATCTAATTCTGTCTCTGCTAGTTACATTCCTGTAAACTTCTATGCTTCTATAAACGAGTTTACCCCAGCGGGTAAAACAGCGATATGTCTGCCCTGCAATGGAAATGGAAGATAATCAATATCTGTTATACATCAATAATTCCTAATCTCCTATTCAAGAGTAGGGTTTCTATCCTACCTTGCTAGAATCTTGAGGTTTTCGTCTCAGATACTCCTACATGCTCAGAGGCATGAACAACAGATTTTCAAGCATACCTAAATGATGTTGGAGCCTCCTCTTAAATAGGATACTCCTGTGTGCTCAAAGGCATGAACAACAGATTTTCAAGCAGGCATAAATGATGTTGGAGCCTCCTCTTAAATAGGTGATGCATATGACTTTGGCCAAAGTCGGTGCAAAAGGGAAATAAAAACATTTTATTTAAATAACCTACTTTTAACAAAACCCTAAGTCAGCTAGGGCCAACCTACTTTAATTTATTTTTATTTACGTAAATATTTTACTTATTTAAATATTAATTATAGAGCAGATGAAGAGGTGCTGATGAGCACCATCTGGTTGGCCGACCAGCCCCTTATAATTCAAATTCATCAGTCTTCCCATCCTCTAATTGCTTAACCTCAAGCAATTTCAAGTTGGGATGCTCAAAGACCTCTATCCCTTCCCAAGTGGCATCTTCCTATGGGACTGCCTTCCATTTCACTAAGCATTCTAGAATCAGCTTGTTCCTTAAACTTGTTTCTCTTACATCCAACACTGTTTCAGGTTCCAAAATTAGTTTGCCTTCATTATCAAGTGGTGGCAATTCCCTGGAAGGTTTGATCTGCTGTCCGAGGGCCTTCTTAAGACATGAGACACGGAAAGTATTATGAATTCTACTGTCAAGTGGTAATTCCAATTCATATGCAACCTGTCCCACTTTTCTTACCACCGGATAAGGACCATAGAATTGTGGTTTTAACTTTTCTGCCACACTACCCTTAACAGATGACTGTCTATAGGGCTGCAACCTTAGAAATATCATGTCACCCACCTAAGACGTTTTTTTGGTCCAGTGCTGGTCAGCATATAACTTTTGTTGATTCTGAGAACACTGCAAGTTCTCCTTGAGAGCTACCAAAATATCCTTGCTTTGTCAGACCACATCTTTAGCACTAGGAACTCTACTATCAGTAAAAATCAAATCCACAAAAGAAGTAGCATTGTAACCATAGAGGGCCTTGAAAGGAGACATACCAATTCATATGTGGTGAGTGGTGTTGTAGCAACAATCCCCCAAATGTAACCACTTAATCCACACTGCTTGCTGACCTATAACATAATTCCTCAAATAGCCCTCAATCCACTTATTCATTATTTTAGTTTGTCTATTTGTTTGTGGACGGTAGCTAGTGCTAGGTATTAACTCTGTCCCTATCAAACGAACGAGTTCTTGCCAAAACAAACTAAAAAATTTTATGTCCCAATTGCTCACAATTGTTTTTGGCAGCCATAAAGTTTGAAAATCTCTTTGAAGAACAAATCTGCTACCTGAGGTGCTTTAAACTCTGAAAATATAGCATGAAAGTGAGCATATTTCATAAGTCTATCTACCACCACATATAGACAATCCTTACCTTGAACTTTTGGCAGGCCTGTGATGAAATCCATCAATACTCTACCATTTTTTATTTGGGATGGGTAAAGCCTGCAACAACCCCGCAGGAAAGACATGCTCCACCTTGTTTTGTTGACACTCCTTGCATTCCCTTACTGCATTATGTCCTTTTTCAAGCGTTACCAAGAGAAACACTCTCTTGTTTATATGTTTTGTAAAAACCCAAATGGCCTACAAGTGAAGTGTCATGGAAAGCATTCAAAATCCTTTTCTTCATTTTGGAATCAGTTGTGAGATACACTCCTCCCTTGTATAGAATCAACTCATCAGCCATCTTGAATCTATCATCTTGCACCTTGCCTTCCACAATATCATTAGCAAACTGATTTTTGGCATACTCCACGATGATTAATGATTCCCAATTGGTAGATATATCAAAAATGGAATGTAATTGAGGTTTTCAAGACAAGGCATCAGCCACTACGTTGTTATTCCCTTTAACAAACTCAATATTGAAGTCATAGGCTTAAATTTTACTTACCCACTTTTGTTGCCGGTCATTCAAATCCCTTTTATTGAGGAAGTATTCCAGATCAAAGTTCCCAAACTCGGACTTTGTAATGACCCCTACTAGGGCCCTACTTGATTTTCTCTAGAAATTCCCAATTAGGGTTTCGATTACATTTGTTTCATACCAAGAGAATTCCAACTCTCTATCATCATCATATTTAGAAACAATCATTGACTCATAATACATACTTAAGCTCCCATTCCTTAATCCTCTCCCAATCACTAACCCTAATGCGAATGTTATAATTATTGTGCTTGGGTAGAAACAGTCTCCAAGAGGCTCCCTCATGAACAGAGCCCGTTTTGGGAATCTTCTCCTCACTGTGACTGGATTGCTCTCCTCTTCACAAACTCCCTATCTACTTAGTTGTATTAGTGAGTGATTAAATAATGAGCTAAGTATATATTATTATCTTATATATTACGAATATATTAATAAGCATGAATAACATAACCAATATATAATTCTATTTCACTCTTATTAACATAAATTATTAATATTCTGACCTCTTCCCTATAATTTATATTCTTGAATTTCCTTCTATATATATTTATATTATATACTTTCTTGTTTCATAGAAATGCCTATATACTTCCTTCTTTTTCTCCTATATTTTTTCCTAGATTTTATCCTATATTATTTCCTTGATTTTCTCCTATATTTTTCATGTTCTTTGCCATTTTAAATATTATATTTACATACTAAATATAATAATAAAAAGGTGGGAGATATTGATAAGAACTATGAATCATTTTCTTCCATAATATTATTATTAAGATAAGAATAAGATCTATGTCCCTATTTCCATATTTCAAAATGTTTTCTTTTAATTTCATCCTCTAGATTCTCTCCTTTCCACATGCTATGAGAATTTGTTGCTGTTCTCTTTCTTTCTTTTTTTATTTCTTAATGTTCCCCAATGCTTATTTTCTTTATTACCATCCAACTTCTTATCTCCCAAGAATGACTTTCAATCTTCAATATATATCTTTTCTTTCCTTACATAAGAGGGATGCGACTTTTGAAAGTGCTTGTTCATAATAATTAGAAAAGACCCTATTAGAGTTTTATATTTACTAACTTTATACTATTAGTATCTTGTTAAATATGGTTCTTTCATGAGTTATAATAATCTTGTAACCATCGCTTCTTTCACATTTTACCAAAACCTTCATTTTAGTATTTTGTATGATTATAAATGAGTCATATTTAATTATAAAGATATTTATTAATTATTATTTAGATATTTATTAATAACATATAATTATTAATATTAATTTAATTAACATTATGGATTGATATAATATATATAAATAATATTGACTATAGATTAATATTAATGCTTATATTATATTGATGAATATTAATACTATATCATAGATTAATATCAATGATTAATATGATATTTATTAATTAATAATATTGATTAATATTAGTATGATATAATCAAAATATACAGTTAGTTAATTAATTATTGATCAAACGTTAAATAAGGGATTTATGTAATTATTACAGCAATATTTAAATAGAATATATATGTATTTAAGAATATATTTATATTGTGCATACATCAATTAGGGCTTACGACATACTACCCCTCCCAAAATTGCTTTCCCTCAAGCAATTATTATCACAATTTTTCTTAGTTAGAAAGGGAATTATGATCTTATATAAACTATAACAAAATCATCATTTGTATGATAACAAGCGTCATTGCTCTAAATAATAATTAAGGCTATACATCTTAAAATATGAAGTACATGCATTAAGACACAGAGCATACACGAAGTATACACATTAATACATGAAGACATGAGCCATACACAATGTAGACACATAATACACAAAATCTTGAATAAACCCTACAATTTACAATTTGCAATGACCTAGGGTTAGGGAAATGGTTTACAAAATTTACTTCTTCATTATGTTTTTTTTATGAACCCTGCAACCACAAAGTGAACATAAGTACATACATATGTATATATAAGCTTCAAAGAAAACTTGAGTCATGATAAGTTAGTCCAAGCCAATCCCATACTAATCCCAAGAGCGGAACTATAGCCCCCTTGGCCTCAATGGCAGGTGTTAGGCATCCACACGAGGTGGTCTACTTAGCAAACTGCTTGTTTTCTTAACTATTTATACATCATCTCCTCTGTTAGAAGGGATTTTACAAAAGGTGTCGTTAGCGTCTTTCCCTTAACTAGTACTACAACAGGGTGTCCTAGCAATTCTCCCTTAATTGCAGACTCCGTAGGAAAGCTACTTGCAGTAGGGTGCCCTTATCGTCTTTCCCTTAACTCTTTTTCTACCCACAATGGACCGTAGAATTACTGCACTTGGGATGGAAACAACCTACCATAGGCTCCCATTATGGTCTTGCCTTAGGGTGGTTGAATTACTCCTATCCACGACAAAATCCCTGTCCATTATGGATTTAAAGGAAAGATTAGAAAAAATAAACTTACAAACAATTAGTAAACATATTGTCTGTATATTGAGACTATATTAATTATATATACATATATCTTATGTTCTTTCCACAAAATGTCTCTAGAAATGTTTCATCATTTCCAACGACATTCTCTTAACATTAAAGATAAATAAAAACTAAGACTCAACCTTACTATTGCACAGGTACACGTACTTGTGACCTGTAAAATATCTCTGTGATACACTGATAGTACTAGGCGGTATGTGTCTTGTTTGTGACTTTCTTTTTATTCCTTTTATAACCTGACCAATTCCATTCCTCCTTTCAGATTATCCTCATTTTATCTTTACCTTGCAAGATGGAAGGATCATGCTCCGATACCACTTGTAATGACCCCTACTAAGGCCCTACTTGATTTTCTCTAGAAATTCCCAATTAGGGTTTCGATTACATTTGTTTCATACTAAGAGAATTCCAACTCTCTATCATCATCATATTTAGAAACAATCGTTAACTCATAATACATACTTAAGCTCCCATTCCTTAATCCTCTCCCAATCACTAACCCTAATGTGAATGTTATAATTATTGTGCCTCGGTAGAAAAAGTCTCCAAGAGGCTCCCAAATGAACAAAGCCCATTTTGGGAATCTTCTTCTCACTGTGATCGGATTACTCTCCTCTTCACAAACTCCCTATCCGCTTAGTTGTATTAGTGAGTGATTAAATAATGAGCTAAGTATATATTATTATCTTATATATTACGAATATATTAATAAGCATGAATAACATAACCAATGTATAATTCTATTTTACTCTTATTAACATATATCATTAATATTCTTTGACCTCTTCCTTATAATTTATATTCTTGAATTTCCTTCTATATATATTTATATTATATACTTTCTTGTTTCTTAGAAATGCTTATATACTTCCTTCTTTTTCTCCTATATTTTTTCCTAGCTTTTCTCCTATATTATTTCCTAGATTTTCTCCTATATTTTCCATGTCCCTTGCCATTTTAAATATTATATTTACATACTAAATATAATAATAAAAAGGTGGGAGATATTGATAAGAACTATGAATCATTTTCTTCCATAATATTATTATTAAGATAAGAATAAGATCTATGTCCCCATTTCCATATTTCAAAATGATTTCTTTTAATTTCATCCTCCAGATTCTCTACTTTCCACATGCTATGAGAATTTGTTGCTGCTCTCTTTCTTTCTTTTTTTATTTCTTAATGTTCCCCAATGCTTATTTTCTTTATTACTATCCAGCTTCTTATCTCCCAAGAATGACTTTCTTTCTTCAATATATATCTTTTCTTTCCTTACGTAAAAGGGATGTGACTTTTGAAAGTGCTTGTTCATAATAATTAGAAAAGATCCTATTAGAGTTTTATATTTTCTAACTTTATACTATTAGTATCTTGTTAAATATGGCTCTTTCATGAGTTATAATAATCTTGTAACTATCAGTTCTTTCACATTTTACCAAAACCTACATTTTAGTATTTTGTATAATTATAAATGAATCATATTTAATTATAAAGATATTTATTAATTATTATTTAGATATTTATTAATAACATATAATTATTAATATTAATTTGATTAACATTATGCATTGATATTATATTGATAAATAATATTAATTATAGATTAATATTAATGCTTAATATTATATTGATTAGTATTAATACTATATCATAGATTAATATCAATGATTAATATTATATTTATTAATTAATAATATTGATTAATATTAGTATGATATAATCAAAATATAGAATTAGTTAATTAATTATTGATCAAACATTAAATAAGGGATTTATGTAGTTATTGTTACAACAATATTTAAATAGAATATATATGTATTTAAGAATATATTTATATTGTACATACATCAATTAGGGCTTATGACAAACTCGGCTCAGACTCAGTGAGAATGACTCGACTCATGACTCAGCAAAATGAAAAAGCCCTTGAAATTTAGATATTTTTAAGGATTTAAAATTTGTTTCATGCACCCATTATTGAATAAAGCTTAAAGACACTATAACATCATCAAATAGAAGCTAATTAACATAAATATACATTGATCACATAAGTACAACCACAAATTAATACATTGACGACAATTAATACACAAACAAATAACCAATATTATCAAACACAACATAGGGATTTTATGCCAACTACATCATCCCCCCTAAAAGAAAAGTCATCTTCCAGAATAGTATACATCATGTAATATCCAAGAAGACTAATGACAAGAGTGTAGATAATGACTCGTACTACGCAAACTCAAAGTTGTAGTGTACTTCAAAAATAAAATGGGAGTTTGGGGGCAACACCCCCAATGAGGTCAAGGGGCATCACCCTTTGTGGGGGTCTGGGACAGCGCCCCCAGTAGGGTCAAGGGGTAGCGCCCCTTGCGGGGTTCTGGGGGGAAATGCCCTTTGCAAGGTCTGGTGGCAGCGCATAAAAACTCCATGACATACATCATTTTCTTGAATTTTTAAGATGCCAAAAACTATACTAATAAAACCCAAAAATGCAATTTCTAGACATGACCTTTGCATCTCAAATTGAATGTTTTAAACTTTTAAGGGGAAATAAGTCAAAAAAAAGTTTATAAGTTATTATTTCTTTTGTTTTTTCATTGGCAACTAAAGTTGTTGCACGGCCGGGTCAGAGGGCACGGACTCAGCAAGTCAACCCCTGACTTGCTGACTCAACGAGTCACACGAGTTAGAGGGTCTGACACGGTGAGTCACAAGTCAGGGTCATCCTAACCTGCCAAGAATGGCTCAGTTCGGCAACTTGGATGACTCACGACGAGTTAGGGAACACTGGTTATGATCAGCCTTAACCAAGAATTTGTCGCACACCAAATATTGTCTAAACTTGGTCAAAGTGTGCATTATATGATGGTCCCAACCAGTGCTGAGAGAGGAGGGGTGAATCAGCACCCACTAAAACTTAAGAAACAAAATCTAATATAATCTAACTAAAACTGTAAGGAGAATGAATTCTATCACAGAACTAGCTATCACACAATCAAGCAGTAAACAACACCAGATTTATCACGTGGAAACCCAAATCGGGAGAAAACCACGGTGTGAGGAAACCTCACAAATTTTGCACTCTTCTGAAGTGCGCCCTCTAAGGAGCCTTCCCTGTTAAAGGATTACAAACACACTGTTAGATGTGACTCGGTTAAGGGATTTAGGAAATAAGGCATGTTAGAACCTACCTAGTTAGAGGACTTAAAATATCTACACAGATGTCACCCGGTTAAGGGATTTAATACAAGGGACCTGTTAATGTCCACCCAAAATACTGGAATTTTTTTATTGCAATTGTCAGAGAGCAATAGAGGGTTTGATCTTTAAGAAATGGCTTTGTTGAGCCTAATAAGATCGTTGTGCTTCTCAATTGAGAATCATCACCAGTCACCACAGGTATGTTCTCCTTGGTTGTTGTGCTTCCTTGCACACTCTTCTTTTCTTCTTCTCTTCACCTTTTCATAGCTTCTTTCAGCTTACAGGTACACTCTTTTTCTTTGGCAGAATGAAGGCAAACAATATTCTTCACAGGCTGAAGAATATATAGTCTTCTTTACCTTTCCACTTTTTACATGCACGACCTGTTTAAAGATCCCATTCGGATCCATCACCCAATGGAGTCTCAATTCATTGAGAAAACATCCGATGCATGCCATGTGTTTTTTCTGTTTTATGAAAGAAATGACACATGCGTGCCAAAAACTTTCCTTCACTAGAGATTTCTACATGTTTTAATGCCACAAACTTTGGCATTAAAACCTTCAATTGCACCTTGCACCAATCTTCTTGATAACACAAAGTCATCTGGATTTTGTGCAACAAATCCCGGTCAAAGAGTCACACAAGTGTTTGTCGACAGTGACTTTCCCAATTCACCAATCTTGATGATATCTTTGATGATCGGTTTATGACCTTAGGTTGTGCACAGGTATAAACCTTCACCTGTCATCATTTCTTTCTTTGTGTGTACCAGTTTGATCCTCAGTTCCAGTTACTATACCGGTTGGATCCTTGGTTCCAGTTATACACTTTATTGGTCATAGTACTGAAACCTTGATTACCGGTTGCGTCTTCCTTGGTTACCGGTTACTCTGATGATTAGTTAAAACTTAAACAGTAACCGAGACAGTGCCTCTTCCTGCTCACTACATGTCATCTGTCTCCAAACCAGTCTCTCCTTGCACTTATTATTGTCAGTTTTACCTGACCTGTCCTTGGTTCCTGACTGAACACTGGGCATCCCTTAGTCATAAATGACAACACCTCTTTGCCAATCAATGACAATACCTCTTTACCATTTACCATGTACCGGTTACATCCTTACCAGTTAATGCCAACAATCTCCCCCTTTGGCATTGATGGAAAAACACAACTTACAAAACTTACCAGTCTGGTCTACATCTTCACCGGTAACAGAATCTCCCCCTTTGACAATAATGTCAAAGGCTAGTCAAAAGACTACCTTCATGAGATCTGCTCCCCCTTCGAGCAGCAGTCCTTTATCACCAATCCTATTAGGATGAGGCTGAATCCTCTGTTGACGCACAATGGATTGATGAACACCTTTGTCTTGAACCTGAAGATCAGGAAGGGGCATTACCCCTAATTTTCCTCTAAGATACTCAAAAGTACTCTTCGGTAAAGGCTTTGTGAATATGTCAGCAACTTGGTCTTTTGTAGGAACATATTCCAATTTTACCTCTTTATTTTGCACCTACTCTCTCAGCTAGTGGTACTTTATAGCAATGTGCTTTGTTTTAGAGTGCATGACAGGATTTTTAGATATATTTATTGCACTTGTATTGTCACATTAAATTGCAATCGGTTTAGGTATTTGTTCTTGGATTCCTTCCAATATCTGTTTGATCCAAATCACCTGTGTGCAATTGATTGCAGCAACAACATACTCAGCTTCTGTTGTGGACTGTGAAATGCAGTTTTGCTTCTTACTCGTCCACGACACAATCCTCTCTTCAAGAAAGAATGCACCTCCACTTGTGCTCTTTTTGTCATCTATATTACCAACCCAATCTGCATCAGTGAATACATTTATCTCGAAATCTTCTTTCTAAGGAAACCATAGGCCATACTCCTCAATACCCTTTAGGTATCTAAAAATTCTCTTCACTACTATTAGATATGTTTCTTTTGGGTTAGCAAAGAATCTGGCTACAATGCCTACTGCATGTGCAATATCAAGTCTACTATGCACGACATACTGTAACTTGCCAATCATTGACCAATACAATGTCTCATTTACATCTTTTGCATCATCCTCTGTTGATAACTTGAGGTTAGTTATCATTGGTGTGCCAACCAGTCTGGATTCTTCTAGCCCAAAGAATTTAAGAATTTATTTAACATACTTGGACAGAGAAATAAAAATACCTTCTTTTAGCTGATGGACTTGCAATCCAATGAAGAATTTTATAGCTCCAATCATGGACATTTCAAATTCTTTCTTCATCTCCTCAGCGAAGTCTTTGCTCATTTTGTCATCTCCTGCAAAGATGATGTCATCCACAAATATTTCAGCAATCAGGTTCCCTTCTTTGCCAATCTTGAGATATATATTGTTGTTATCTTTTGTTCTTGTGAATCCTATGGTCAGGAGGTATGAGCGTAACCTTTCATACTAGGCCCTTGCGGCTTGTTTCAGCCCATAAAGTCTCTTTTTCAATTTACAAACCATACCACTTTTCTCTGTGGATGAGAAGCCTTCTAGTTGTTCTATGTAAACTTCTTCCTCCAATATACCATTCAGGAATGCAGACTTTACATCCATCTGGTATACTTTGAACCTTTTATGAGCAGCATAGGCAAGTAGAATTCTTACTCCTAGTCTGGCCTCAGGTGCAAAGGTTTCTCCATAATCTAGTCCTGCCTCCTGTGCATATCCTTTGTAGACTAGTCTTGCTTTGTTCCTTACCACCTTTCCTTCTTCATTTAATTTGTTTCTGTACACCCACTTGGTCCCAATGACATTCTTGTCATGTGGTCTTGGAACAAGAGTCCATGTTTCATTCTTCTCAATTTGCTCAATCTCTTCTTCCATTGCCTCGACCCAATTCTCATCCTCCAGAGCCTCTCTAGTTTGGGCCTCTATATTTGAAAGTAAGCAAATACTTTCTCTAGCCTTTCTCCTGGTCAGAATATTAGCATGTTTGTCACCAATAATGTTACCAGTGACGAGTGATATGTGACAAACCTTGGCAGAACCGGTTGGTGTTCCCGGTCTATATCTTCCAATTGAGCAATATCTCCAGCAAGGTCATGAACAATTTCCTGTTCATCATCCTGGATTGGTCTTAAAATCTAATCCCTTCCTGGCTCGAGTACATTACCCTGCTCCAAGGGTTTGTTTACCTGTTCTTCTTCTTCATCAACAACAATCATTTCATTAAAGTCCAAATGATTTTCAGCATCATGTTCCTAGTGACAATCTGATTTATCATTTATGATCTTTTCCTTTGGTTCTGAATATTCATCAATCTTTACATTGATACTTACCACTATTTTTCCTGTCCTCTTATTCAAACACTGGTAGGCTTAACTTTTTGGGGAATAACCCAAAAATATGCCTTCATCACTTTTTGGCTCAAACTTACCAGAGTAAACATCTCTTTTGATGTAACCGTTGTTGCCAAAAATTCTGAAATAGCCTACACTGGGAGTGTGACCAAACCACAACTCATAGGGAGTCTTACCGATTCCTTTCTTAACTTGAACTCGGTTTAGTGTATATACTGCAGTGCTGATAGCCTCTCTCCAGAAGTGATGGGGAAGATCCTTCCGAATCATTAGGGTTCTAGCACAATCAATCAGAGTCTTGTTTCTTCTTTTAGCGACTCCATTTTGTTGCGGGGTTCTCAGTGCAGTTAACTGCCTTTTTATCCCCCGTTCCTCACAGTAGTGAGTGAACTCTTGACAGGTGTACTCACCTCCTCTGTTTGATCTCAGACACTTCAAGCTTTTACTGGTCTCCTTCTCTGCTCAAGCCTTATAGATTTTGAACATGCGAAAGGCCTCTGATTTTTCTCTAAGAAAGAGTGTCCACATCATTCTTGAAAAATCATCTACAAAGAGCATGAAGTACCTGTCTCCATAGTAGCTCTTCGTCCTCATAAGTCCACACAAGTCTATGTGTACGAGATCCAGCACGTTTTCAACAGAAAAGGATTTACTGTTGAAGCTCGTTCCTATCAGTTTTCCTAATTGACATTCTTTATAAATACCTCTGTCAAGCTTTGCAATTTCAAGAAGCCCTCTAACTGACTTCTTACTTTGACAATACTGTCAAAGTTTATGTGGCAGAGCCTCTTATGCCACAACTAACTGTTCTCCTCTTTAGTTATGAGACAAATTTTATTTGTCTCACCTTTTGCCGTTGCTATGAGGCAAGCCCCCTCGGTTGAGTTTAGATAGAACAGGTTCCCTTTACTCTGTCTACCGATGGCAACATGAGCTCCAGATTGATTCTTGACAATACAAGAACCCTGCCCAAACTCCAACAAGTATCCTTTGTTGTTTAATTGAGCTACACTCATTAGATTGTACTTGATTCCTTCCACCCAGTACACATCCTCACATACAGCTTCATTGCTAAGTGCAATTGAACCTTTGCCTTTGATAGCACAGGGAGCATTGTTACCAAGGGTCACCGATCCACCATCATTGAGCTTTAGGATGATGAATTTGTTCTTATCACCAGTCATGTGGTGAGTGCATCCATTGTCAATGATCCAGTCATCATATTGATGTGCATCCATTGTCCGTGACTCCTTCCTCACCAAGGTAGCACTTCTTTCCTTTGTTCTTGAATCGGTTGTTCTTTTCTTTATTTTCATTATTCGGACACCTTGCAGCAATGTGTCCTATCTTGTTGCAAGAAAAGCACTTTAATGGAAGTTCCCTTTGTACTTCCCTTTGCCTCTTGGAAATCTCCTTGCGATGAGTGCTTCAAACTCATCCTGTTCTATCTCTTCATAGAGTAGATTTTCAACAAAATTTCCAGACTTACCGGTAGAGCTATTATCGGTTTCTCTTCCTTTTTTGGTGGAAGAAGTATTAACAGAGGACTTAAAGGCAGCTTCTAACATGGGTTAGCTGTTATCAAAATTGCTCAATTCAAATGCAATCAACTTACCGATTAGGGAGTCAAGAGTGACTTGAGATGAGCTCACTTATCTGAGCTCTTGTATGGATGAGATTTTGATAGCGTATTGTGGCCTTAGTGTCCTCAATATTTTGCTTATCACATCTTCCTCACTTAATGTTCCTCCAGCGCTTTTGATGGAGTTCATCACTTCTTTGATTCTATTGTTGTATTGCTCAATATCCTCTCCTTCATTCATCCTCATATCATCATATTTGCCTCTAAGGCTCTCTACCTTTGCTCTTTGAACATGTGGGTCACCACCATACATAGTTTGTAGCTTGGCCCACATCTTGCAAGCAGTAGTCAGATTTTCAATCTCTGCATATACATGGTCAAGTAGCATACTTGCTATCATATCCATTGTAGTTGTGTGTTTTGTGCTGATCTTTTGTTGATCGGGTGTCAAGGTACCGGTGGGTTCAGTGTAATCATGGATTACATGAGTCCAGTATTGATCTCCAGTGGTCTTCATGTACAGCTTCATTCTGCTGCACCATAAGGTGAAGTTTTCCTTCGAAAACTTTGATCCTTCCTTCCTCATCATTGGAACATTTCCCTATTGCGGTTAAACATCTTAGAAAAGGGACTCGGCTCTGATACCAATTGATGGTCCCAACCGGTGCTGAGAGGGGAGGGGTGAATCAGCACCCACTAAAGCTTAAGTAACAAAATCTAATATAATCTAACTAAAATTGTAAGCAGAATCATAGAAATAGCTATCACACAATCAAGCAGTAAACAACACCAGATTTATCACGTGGAAACCCAAATCGGGAGAAAACCACAGTGTGAGGAAACCTCACAAATTTTGCACTCTTTTGAAGTGCACCCTCTAAGGAGCCTTACTTGTTAAAGGATTACAAACGAGCTGTTAGATCTGACCCGGTTAAGGGATTTAGGAAATAAAGCCTATTAGAACTTGCCTGGTTAGAGGACTTAGAACATCTACACAAATGTCACCCGGTTAAGGGATTTAATACAAGGGACCTATTAATGTCCACCCAAAATACTGGGATTTTTCTATTGCAATTGTCAGAGAGCAATAGAGGGTTTGATCTTTAAGAAATGGCTTTGCTGAGCCTGATAAAATCATTGTGCTTCTCAATTGAGAATCATCACCAATCACCACAGGTATGTTCTCCTTGGTCGTTGTGCTTCCTTGCACACTCTTCTTTTCTTCTATTTCTCTTCACCTTTTCGTAGCTTCTTTCATCTTACAGGTTCCCTCTTCTTCTTTGGCGGAATGAAGGCAAACAATATTCTTCACAGGCTGAAGAATATATAGTCTTCTTTACCTTTCCTCTTTTTACATGCACGACCTGTTTAAAGATCTCCTTCGGATCCATCACCCAGTGGAGTCTCAATTCACTGAGAAAACATCCAATGCATGCCATGTGATTTTTCTACTTTATGAAGGAAATGACAAATGTGTGCCAAAAGCTTTCCTTCACTAGAGATTTCTACATGTTTTAATGCCACAAACTTTGGCATTAAAACTTTCAATTGTGCCTTGCACCGATCTTTCTTGATAACACAAAGTCGTCCGGATTTTGTGCAACAAATCCCAGTCAAAGAGTCACACAAGTGTTTGTCGACTTTGACTTTCCCCAGTTCATCAGTCTTGACGATATCTTTGTTGATCGGTTTATGACCCTAGGTTGTGCACAGGTAAAAACCTTCACCTGTCATCGTTTCTTTCTCTATCTGTACCAGTTTGATCCTCAGTTCCGGTTGGATCCTTGGTTCCGGTTATACACTTTATCGGTCATAGTACTGAAACCTTGATTACCAGTTGCGCCTTCCTTGGTTACCGGTTACTTTGATGATCAGTTAGAGCTTTAACAGTAACCGAGACAATGCCTCTTCCTGCTCACTACATGTCACCGGTCTCCAAACCCGTCTCTCCTTGCGCTTATTATTGTTAGTTGTACTTAACCTGTCCTTGGTTCCTGACTGAACACTGGACATCCCTTAGTCATAAATGACAACACCTCTTTGCCAATCAATGACAATACCTCTTTACCATTTACCATGTACCGGTTGCATCCTTACCGGTTAATGCCAACATTATAGCTAGCATCTCCTTATCATAAATTGAGAGTTTACGCTCAGCCTCTTTGAGCTTCCTACTTTCATATGCTATAGGATGTTCATTTTGCATCAAAACAGCCCCCATCCCTTTACCAGAAGCATCACATTCCAAAACAAAAGGGAGTGAAAACTTGGAATTGCCAGAACAAGGGTTGAACTCATTACATCCTTGAGCTTATCAAAGGCTTAATGTTGAGCGGATGGAGTCCATACAAATGCTCCCCTCTTGGTTAAATTGGTTAAGGGGGCAGCTAGCTATGAAAACCCACTTACAAACCTTCTATAGTAGACGCATAATCCTACAAATCCTCTTAGCTGCATCAAATTATTTGGCCTAGGCCAATCTTGGATGGCCTTGATCTTCGCTTTATCAACACTCACCCTTGCTCATTGATGTTAAAACCCAAATGCAGAATTTCTTGTAACCCAATTTCACACTTAGATGCTTCGGCATAAAATGACTACTGCTCTAGAATATCCAAGTATCTTAGATGATCTTCCCAAGTCTTGCTATAAACTAAGATATCATCAAAGAAGACCAAAACAAACTTCCTCAATTGTAAGATGAAGACTTGACTCATACATGACTGGAAAGTTGTTGGTGTGTTTGTTAGACCAAAGGGTATTACCAAAAATTCATAGTGCCCATGATGGCACCAAAATGTTGTCTTATGTGCATCTTCATCCCTAACTTTGATTTGATGGTATCCTGAATGCAAATCAATCTTAGAGAAGTACCTTGCTCCATGAAGCTCATCAATCAATTCATCAATCCATGGAATTGGGTAGCGGTTCTTCATAGTCCTCATGTTGAGAGCCTAGTAATCTATACACATTCTCATAGTCCCATCCTTATTAACCAACACTACGGAAGATGCAAAAGGTATTAGAACTAGGTCTGATATGCCCCATATCCAACAATTCTTTAATTGCCTTCTCAATTTCCTCCTTGTATGCCACGATAGGGAGTGATCATTACTAGTTTTGCTCCTTCCTCAATCTCAATGATATGCTGGAAACCTCTATTAGGAGGCAATCTTGGTGGTATGTCCTTGAATAGCCCGCTATGTTTATCTAGAAAAGACTGAATCTGCACAATAGTAGTCCCCTCTTTCCTAGCATCATTTTGTTGGTGGTACTGATAACACATCTCATTGCCCATGCTACCTGCCCTTTACGAAAAACTCTCTCCATTCTTTTAGCTGATATCTCCATTGTTCCTTTGCTGGTCAATCCATGTAATGTCACATTTTTCCCATTATGTTGGAAGGAGATTTCCATCTTTCAATGGCTGGTCTCATATTTGTCAATTTTATGCAACCCTGGCATCCCAAAACTATCTCAATGTCCATATTAATCACATAGAAGTCATTACACAATTTATACTCACCCATTGTCAATTCCATTTGAGGAACTTTTCTAGTGCAAGAGAGAATAGTTCCACTGGCTACCTTTACATCAAACCCGTCAAGTGAAGTTGTATTCAGTTCCAACCTCCTTACTACTTCCTCATTAACGTAGTTATAAGTGGCTCCACTATCAATAAGGACAATTACCTTTTGTCCTTTCAAAACCCTTTTTATGCAGAATGCTCCTATGAGGGCGGCAAGTGTGCCTTGTGTGGAGCTTCCTAATTCTCTCCTTCATTTTCATAATCAACCTCGTCACTATCAGCATCTTCATCAAAGATAACTTCAATATAATGGATCTGTCCTTTCCCCAGACAATGATGCCCTAGCTGCCCTGATTCCTTGCATGTAAAACACAATTTCTTTCTTCTCAATTCATTTCTACTTACTTTTTTTGGCTTGATGTTTGCTACAGGTGTCTTTGGAGGCATTGGGCTCCTTTGGAAGGTCTTTTTGATCTACATGGTAGTGTCATCCTCTTGCTATTGAAGTTGTCCCTAGCCACTGAGTCTTCCAAATTATGAGTTGATTTCAGAGCTTCCTTAAAGGTCGTCGGGTTTAGTACCTTTAGTAATCCTTTAAGTGGCTCGTATAAACCTTCAACAAAAAGCACTACCAGCCTTCTATCAGACACATTCGGCACCATTACCGAAAGCTTTTCAAACTCAGCCACACAATCTTCCATCGTGCCTTCTTGCCTTAGTTGAGCTAAACTTCTGAAATGTATTTTTGGGTCCGTTCTATCAAATATGTCCATCAATCTTTGACTGAATTCTTCTATGGTTGAGACTGAATCGTGTCCTTGAGTGACTAATCCATGGTACCACCACTCATGAACAACTCCTTCCAAATGCAAGGTTGCAAACTTGATGGCTTCCTCTTCTGTCATTGAATTCAATGAGAAATAAGTATCAAGGTTTTGTAACCATGCTTGGGTTGTGGTACTGCTTTTCCCATCAAAGTTGGGCATTATGAATTTTCCCAAGCGGTGTTGAATATCTTTCCTCTCCTTCCCTTTCCTCCCATGCCCTCCTTTTTCTTTTAGACCACAGTATTCAGTAAAGGTCGTGTCATTCTTCACTGCTTCACTTAAGGCTTGGTATTCCATATCAAGACAATTCATCTCATTGGTCTGACTTAGTTAATCCTCACTAGCTTCTTCATTGGTCAGAAACTTGGACCTAAATGTCTTGGCTGGAACTTTATCTCCTCCAAAACTATTAATTCCTCCATTCCTAACAAATTCCCTTTCATTAGCAGCACTTCCTTCACCCCTATCTGCTTTAGAACTCTCACCACCATGCATCTAATGGATCCCCTTCAGCAACAGTGCCACCTCCTCCAAGGTCTCAGGCATCCTGTAATGTAGCTCTTCAAGCCTCTTAAAGTAGGCCTTCGCCTCTTCATCAACCATGTCACTCATAGTGCCCTTTTTCTTCTCCCTGTTCAAGTATCTCAATTCTCTTTCACTCATCAACAATACCCACTGGCCGGCAGGAATTAAGCTCTGATACCCCTAAAATATCCCAACTGGGATCTGCCCTAAAATTCTGTTATCTAATTTCTGATTTCTGCCCTATATTTCTGCATTTCAGATTTCTGCTCAAAACTTTCTGATTTTATTTTCTGCCCTTAACAAACAATTACAGTGAACACAAACATGCCCAAACATGACAAATACTGATGGCAAGAGGTACTACAAGATGATACATTGTGTAGAGTCGTAGACATTCAAATTGAAACAACAAATCTGCTTTCCTCAATTAAACTCTGCTGCTACAACTGAAAGTTCTGACCTGATTTTTACAAACAGATTCTAGGGCATGACCTACCAAGCAGTGCCCAGAATTTCTGCACTATAAATCAGGGTTTTGCTGCTCCAAACCACCCCTAGAACAAGTGAAAATGCCCTCAAGTTGTGCGCTCTAGATCTGCCAAGTGTGAAACCCTAAAACAACAAACTGAACAAAGCTATCCAGAGCGCTGCTTTCGACATTCAGACCTGGATATGCAATGGATTGCCATTCTCAGCGATATGTCTGGCCTGCAATGGAAATGGAAGATAATCAATATTTGCTATCCATCAATACTTCCTAATCTGCTCTGCAAGAGCAGCATTTTCATCCTACCTTGCTGGAATCCTGAGGTTTTCGTCTCAGATACTTATGTGTTCTCAGAGGCATGAACAACAGATTTTCAAGCATGCGTAAATGATGTTGGAGCCTCCTCTTAAATAGGCTATGCATAAGACTTTGGCCAAAGTTAGCCCAAAAGGGAAATAAAAACATTTTATTTAAAAAAAAACACTTTTAACAAAACCCTAAGTCGGCTGAGGTCAACCTACCTTAATTTATTTTTATTTATGTAAGTATTTTATTTATTTAAATGCTAATCATAAAGCAAATGAAGAGGTGTTGATGAGCACCATCTGGCTAGACGACCAACCCTTCTGATTCGGGTTCATCACAAACCTCTCCTCTATTCTATTTCCCTCATACAACTAGCACATATCACCTCCTACCCCACACACACATAAGACTCTACACGTAGTTTGTCTTCTTCTCCCCAAATTACCCTATGCAGCCCTTTTTCAATGTTCTCCAACCTTCCAAACTTGCCACGCGATCACTACTATATTTGTTCTCCCACTTGACTGTTGGCTTCTCCTTTCAAGGTTAATTCCATCAATTCATATTATTGATGTCTATGCTTCTTTGCAATGGAATCCGCCCTTACATATCCTTTGCTCCTTGTAACTCTATACAGAATCCCCCCTTAAACTGCCCAATTCCTTAAATACAAGAAACTGCTAAACTAATTCCAATAACTACCAATGGTTTGTTCCCTTAACAGGAGACAAAATAGAAATTTGTCTAACAAAAATCAAAAGCAAAACAAAGTAAACAATAATAAACAAACCAAAATTAGATGTAAAAACAATGCTCCTACATCAGACTCCCCTAGAGACAAAAGAAAACATATGCTCCTACACATGGGAGTAATGATCAACAACTATTTCCCACTTCTCCTTTCTTCCTCTTTTTCCAACATTGCTCAGGGACACTCAACATTCTGTTACAACATTGTTGTACAATTTTCTTTGCTTCATTTATAGATTTAATCCTATCATGTATAGTCTTCCTCCAAAATTTGTCTGCCCACTCATCCATGTATAAATCTGCATAAATGAATTGATGGAAATTTTAAATTCCCATGCCTTCAAACTCATACACACTATCCACTTGTCTATTAACTTCATCAAAATCATCCTTCCATGGCAACTCATCTTGGACTTCACCAAACATATTACAACTTACAATATCCTTACAAAAATCTGCATATCCTGCTCCACATGTCTTACCAAATTTCTCACTATTCAACATATCTAAATGACGCAAAACAATGTCTACACGGGGATTTACCTCTTCTTGTAACTCTCCTATAAGCTCTTTATCATAGGCTACAATAGCAGTCTTCACTGTCCCATTTAACTTCATGTTTCTATTAGCACGTTTCTTCGTTTCATTTATTACACATTCACAAAAAACATCTTCAACTGTATAAAAGACTCTTGAAAAAAAAATAATGAACTCATTATCTGCTGCCCCCTCATTCAAATCTGCACTTTCACTTTCATCTTCTTGAGGCTTTTTACCATTTACTGAACTTAAACAATTTCTTTTACTTCCAGGCTTTATTGCTTCAACCTCTGCAACTACTACAATCTCATTTGGTGCCTCTTCATTTTCTCCATCATCCCATGCTTCTGCTGTCTTCTTTTGCTTTTCATTACTCTTACATCACTCATTCTTTGAATCCTCTCCATACTTGTATTGACTCATTCCGAGCTTTCCCATCTGCTTTTGTTTGTTTTCCTTCATTTTCTTGTACCTTTTCCTTCTCTTTTTTTTCTCACTTACAAGCTTCCATAACTCCATTTCATATTCATGAATTCCATCATCACTATTTGTTTCCCCATACTTTCATCTTCTTCATCAATTTCATTCAAAAGCATCATTATTTGAATTGTCTGGGTCAACTTTCTTACCTTCTACCTTGCCTGTGTTCTCCTCAGCCTTCTGCCAGGATGCTCCATGCTTCTTCTTCTTCTTTGGTATTTCATCAATTAATACTTTGGTTGCTCCATCTTCATTTTTCTTCTCAAATTATCTTTCATGCTTTTGACCATCATTTTCCTTTCTAACTTGTACTATCATGTCTTCTGCATGGTGTAACAATGCTTCTTCTCCTTTCTTGGATTCTTCTTCATAAGTTTCAGCTTGTTGTCTACCCTGCTGCAACGTCTTCTTTTCATCCTTTATTGACTTCAACTTGACCCTTTGTTCATTGGTTTTGCCATTTCTTCACATCTTCTATTATCACAAATTGTTTCCTTTTCACCATGCCTTACAACTCTACACTCATTTTCTGTTGTCCCGCGCTTAACTATCCACACTTTGTTTCCCATAGCCTTGGGCCGACATCTTTCTGTTTCTGTGCTCACTCTCCTCAATTCATGATCTGTTTTCTGCCTTAAAACATCTCTTCTATGCCTCCTTCCTTGACACCTCGACTTAAATTCTTGTCTCCACTTGAATTCTGTTATAGCTTTTATGGTTGGTATTTGTTTTCTGTCATAAATTCTCTCATAACCATCTTCTTTTGTACACTTTATATGCTACCCTTGAACAACTGGTTTCTATATCCAACTTAGTATTTTATATCCATGATTCTCCAATTTCCTTTTCTCCTTATTAACTGGTTTATCCACATTCTTAAATCTACATATATGATCAAAACCAACTTTTTTGTTCCCACATACATAACCAAAATCAGCATTTTGGCTTCCATTTACCTGTGCATTAATCTGTTGTCCAACTTTGCTTTCATCCTTAAACTCCATTGCTTGACAATTCTTCACTGTTGTAGTCTTCTTTTCCTTCATCTGCAACATCTTCCAAGACATCATGAAACTCTCAGGCATCTTCAAGATCTTCTTTACCATGCCAAAAAACTTCAACATCATCCACATCTTCATTTTTAAGATTCATTGCAATGTACCTCTGCTACAAACTGCTTCCTTATACCTGCTTGGTAGACTGCTGCAACTTTTCTCCTCTCTTTCTCATCTTCATCTCTGTCTACAGATGCTTGTCTAGCCCCTTCTCTTCTCATCTCTAAGGTCTTATTCTTGATCCCCCTTATAAAACTTCTCATTCCTATGTACACATACTCACACACAACATTAGATAATAAAATAAGGGACCAAAATGCCTCTGTGAGTGCCTCCTTTGTGGACACTTTCCTCTCTTCTTTACTCTTTTCTTCGAGTGTTGCTTTCTGCACTTCTTCCTATCTCCATTCTTTCTTGTCTTTCCTCATGTTCTCCACAATGAGAACTTCCTTCACCTCTTCTGCTGCACGTTGTTGACTTGGCAACCCTCTACTGTCCAAACCCTTTGGGATTTTCCTCACACCTTCCTCTTCTCCTTTCAAGGCAGCCATCCTTCGCCTTAATCTTTTCTTGACAATCTTCTTTACAAGCCACTTCAACTTATTTTTCAATGGCCAACACCAACTATATTCTTGTCTTCTTTCCTCTAACTATTGCTGTATTAAAAGCTTACATCTCGCAAAATCTCTTCTCAACTCTATTGTTTCTCTATCCCACTCTGAATATTGCTTCTTCAAATTTGTTTTCATTTTGTCTTTCTTCTTAAGACATTCTTTTTGAACATACTGCTACATCTTCCAATCTTTCCTCTTGACTTCTCGATACCTCACCTAAGGCTTCTCTCCCTTTTCCATTACTGCCCAGTCTTTTGGTACGTAGTTTTTTCTCATTAACCTGTCAATCTACAACACATATCTTTCCGAGAATCCATAACTAACTTCTTTTACCCAAATTATTTTTTCTTTTAAAGCTCTCAACTTCCTCTTCCCAGACCTTTTAGGATCCGATACCAAATGATGGCATCAATGATAATGTTTTAAGCCAGAAATCAAGATAAGCAGCAAAACAACAAATGAACAAAGAGACACGGTAAATCTATCCTAGGAAAACCCTCCACCAAAGGGTGAAAAACCCAGCCACCCCAAGAACAATCTCTTTATTGAATAAAAATCGAAGTCTGAGTACAATCTGACTCAATGAAAGATCCTAATCTGAGATCAAAATCTTAATCCTTAAAATACAGATCATCCTCTCTGCAGTAATATAAGACATCAGCAAATACGACTTCCCAAAAAGACGCTGCATGCTACCCTCTAAAAGACCTCCATCACAAGCAGAAATTCTATTCATGACTAAAAGATTTATCTTGATTGCCTGTAAAGAACCCAACTGGCTCTCAACTGGAAACTAACTCTTTTCTCAATTTTATTTGTAATTTAACAAAGATCCAAAATATTTATAACTTATTTGCAAAATTTCAATTAAAAATCAGAGATAATATTTCACTGAATTTCTCAACATAAGCATTATGAACAATAGAAATTTATATCAACTTCATTGCTTATTTAAATTGGAACTCAACCAGCCTGTCATTAACAATAACCATTACAATAAACAATTCAGAATATGGCACCTTGACAAAACGTGCATGCTGGGAATGAAATGCAGCCACATGAAGAATTGGCACCAAGCATTAAACTCCTCCCCTTTTTGCAATGACGTCTTCAAAAACTAACCAAGTGTAACTCCAACCAATTTACAACAGCAGCAACCTGTTTCAGCCCTCAAACTTGCAATCATTAATCAGTAGTGTACGGCCCTGCCATGTCCATACAGCAGCCTGCATAAAATCTGTACGGCCCTTCCAGAATTTCGTACGGCAGCCTTAAAGATGCTTGTCAATAACTCCCAGCATCTTCCATAATTGCTAAACAATAACCCCCAACAATGCTATCGAATTTCTGAAGAATTCTCTCCAAACTATGAAGACCAAACTCACAAACAGCTTCTCAATAACAGCAAACACAATAGAGAAGTTAATTCAATTTGCTCTACCTCAACAGCAAATTGAATTTCCAAAATCAGAATTGTATTCTCAGAATTCAGTTTGCAAAATTCATTATTAATCAGTGATGATTCAAATTGCCAAGAGAGGAATCAGTCCTCAAACCCTAGCCATTTCTCATAGCCAAGAACTTCATAAAATTTTCATCAAATGAATAATGGATTATCTTAGAATGAGCTCTCAAGTCCCTTTTTATTCTTTCTTGTGAGAGCTCAAACACAATTTTTACCAATGTGGGATAAATAAATATACTTTTCCTTTTAATAATTCATTTACTCCAATACTTTAAAATAATACCTTGGCTTAGGCTTCCATGAATTAATTAAATAAATGGCCCCTTCCCATGATGACTCAACCCTCAACTTAAGTGAAATTATAAAATTAAATTATAACTTTATAATAAACCATTTAATGATTTAATAATAATTTGGCCACCAAAATAATAATAACTCCCAAAATACTGATCCTTTTAATATGTCGTCTGAAACAGGAGTCACACCTATTATTTCCCCATGTGACCAAATGCACTTTCCAAAAATAGAAAGGGTCCTTCTTGAACAACATCAGGCTTACTATAAATAGTAAACGTGGCAAAACTATAGCAAATGAAGTTTGAATGACGTCAAACGAAAGCCAAACCAAAGCACACTGAATCTTGAAGTAGATGCCCACTGAAAGAGACCCTCTGTCCATCCTCATTAGCCTACGAGGGTCACATGATAGGCTAATCCCAAGAGCCTGAAAAAGGGGGACATTACATTGTCGTAACATGCAAGAACCAATCGTCTCCACACGGGAGACTCTTCAACTACCCACACAGAAAACTATCCATCTTCCTTTTAATGGAAGACTCTTCATGACTCTAAACGTGAGTCTCTTCAATTCCCAATCATAGGTCTCTTCATTTCAAGCAGATGTCTCTTCATATATCCCGTCGAGAATCTCTTCATATAACTCCCGACGCTATATCATCAACACTCCCTCTTAGCTAGGGAGCTATCTTTCTAGATATCTAAGTTATGTAGTGATATCCACCATGGCTACTCCCAGAGGGTGGGTCCATCATGGCTACTCCCATGAATGGAAATGCAAATCAACATAAGTGCTCATCACGAAATCACTCAACGTGATGTTGCCATGTCATCATGACATTCACCATGTCTACTACGAGAGGGTGAATAAACACAAGTGCTAAGTCACAGAATCTCTCACATGGCGTCCACCATGGCTACTCCCAAATGGTGGAACAAAGGCTTTCACCTCAAACTTCTCTCACAAAGAAGAATGCGTTAACAAGGGCTTGCACCTCAAACTTCTCTCACAGAGAAGAATGCATTAACAAGCGCTTGCACCTCAAACTTCTCTCACGGAGAAGAATGCATTAACAAGGGCTTGCACCTCAAACTTCTCTCGCAAAGAAGAATGCATTAACAAGGGCTTTCACCTCAAATTTCTCGCTCTCAGAGAAAAATGCATTAAAACACATAAAAGTTCATCTGAATGTTGAGACTCCCTCTCAATAGGAATCATGCTAAGACTCCCTCTTAGCAAGAATCGCAAATGATACAATTATTGAAAATACCTTCTTCTCAAGGGAAATGTCAGCTTAAGCAAATGAACCAGTTGCAACAACTCAAGAAATTTTTGGTTCCTTCACTGCTATCACTGTCAAGCTATACTCACCTTCATACTCATGCACAAAAATGGGCCTGGAATAAATATCAGTGCCGACCACATCTCAAGATCTCCCGAATACTAGTTACTTGCCAGACTCATCAATTCAGATATAGCCATTAGAGTTCATAATTTTTTAAACAATCCAAATGTTGAATGTCGCCCCCAAGTATATATCTATCTGATACAACTCAAAAGCTATACGCAACTCTGTTGACAAGCACGGAAGGGCTTTGGAACATCTACAAGAGCCAACCCCAAACTACAATGCATGCACACTTTGTATGGCTTTCCCTACAAGATTCTGAAATACATTTTCCTCAAGAATTGATTCTCATTCACGCATAGAATTTCAGAGAAATTGCAATCGGCAAGCACAAATCCAGATTCATCAATTCTAGCCAGCAACTTCTTTGCCTTTTCTTCTTCAAAACATGATCGCTAAGCCTCAATATCTGACAGTAAGTTTTCATCGGGTATCATCACCAATGACAATCATCATTCATACTTTTGCAGAACTACAGCAGGGAAATCACGATAGGAGGGATATCGGATTCTTGCAGAGATGATTCACAATCCCTAATAAGAAAATTGTCATGTCCCCATTCTGGCTGACATCATTTAGCGTGTCGGATCAGTCTATCACAGGCTCTCGTAGACTGGTGGCGATGTGGAGAGAGTCATTTTGTAGATCAGTGGTTGTATTTGCTCTTGGAGAAGTGATTTAGAGCTTATTTTTATTATTATGAGTTATGCGGGCCCCACATGTTATAATTTTAAGTTGAGTTGCACTTTTTATTTTATAAAGTTATATTATTATAAAAGTGCATTATAATGAGATTTTATAATGGATGCTTCTAGAAGTTCTTAGTAACTTCTCAAAAAGTGAATAAATGGGGGGCTTGGGCATTCATTTGGACAAGCTGATTTGAGGATTCTTCTACTTTTCCATATTGGAGCAATTTGTAGTCATTTGATCTGCAAATTTTCATTAGATCTTTGGGAACGATAACTCCCTTGGATTTGCATAACTGAGGAAGTGAGATATCTTCTGAAGGGTTGCACATTGGAAGTGGTATTCAGCCATTTCATGTTGAGCTTATTTGGAATCCTCAGATTTACCTGAGGGTTTGAGTTTTAGTTGTAAGAGGAAGAAAAAGCAGGTCCGAAAAAGCAATCCGAAAAAGCAAAACGAAAAAGCAAAATGAAAAAGCGGATCCGAAAAAGCAGTCCGAAAAAGCAAATCCGAAAAAAGCAGTCCGAAAAAGTAGACCTGAAAAAGCAAAGCAAAAAAAAAAAAACAGAATTGCAGCCATCTACAATCAGCTGTAAATTGGGATCAGTTCGAGTGCAATTGGAGGTGTCTACATCAGCATACTTCATCATCGATTTGATCAACATTTGGTGCAGCATTTCCAGGTTTTTATACATTGTTTGATATTGATGTTTTGGGTACCAAAATGGTAAAAATCTGCATAAGTACAGTCACTATATAGCAGTCCAGAATTCCTTTGAACAGTCACTGTTATTTCTCATTGTAATTGGATTGATTTAGTGAAGTGCATTCTATGGTTTGGTCATTACCATAGTTCATTGTTGAAATCTGAATTTGACATAGTTGTCACAGCCCATTATACTCTCAGAATTCAGTCATAGTAATCAGTCTTGGGAAAATTGATCATTGCACTAATAGCAGAGTTTCTCTTTGTTGATATAGTCATTGTAAGGTGCCAAGTGATTGAAATCTCTGAATGTTACTATTAGTGCTGTTAATGTTCATTTCAATATTGGTATTGTTATCTCAATTGTACTTGATGCTCAAAACAATTACAACCTTGAAACACATTATTGCAAGCAAAACAATTCAGTGCATGCCAACTGTTTGACGAATTGTCTCAGTTCAGATTGAGGGTTTTTAGTGGCCTTTATAGTAAGGGTCATTACAGTGGTATCAGAGCGGTTTCCTGCCAACCTGATTGGGTTATTTCAAATTGAATTCAACTGTCAGCATGGCTTTAACAGGAGACAAGGAATTGAAAGAGAGAATGCACACTGCATTGAAGAAACTAGATCATCCATTTCAGCGAACAAAGGACCTCCTAAGAACTTTGGAGGAGTTGGAAACTTATTTAGGCAAGGTTGATCAGTCAGATTCCTATGCTATGCAAACAGCTTTATCTCCAGTATTTGGTTCTTTGGTGAAGCCCCGATTATTGAGACATCATGATGAGGTGGTAAGACTTGCAGCTCTCTCTTGCATTAGTGAAATCATGAGGATAATAGCTGGCTTTAATTCTTATGATGATCAGATTATGAGAGAGGTACTTCATGCCATGGTGAAAAGCTTCGAAAGGTTGGATGACATCAGGGACCCTCATTTCACAAAGAGGGTAAGATTACTTGAAGTATTTGCATGGTGTAGGTTTGAAAACATTATGTTGTCAATAGGTTGTATTGATGACATTCGCAGAATGTTTAACACATTTTGGAATATTTTGGATGAGTTTCATTCCAGCGATGTATTAGCATCAATGCACTCCATCATGTTCACAATCTTGTTTGAGGAGAAGAATGAAATTTCTAAACTTTTGGCAGAAGATTTATGGCATGTTTGGACAAAAGAGAAGAATGTGTCACCTATGGCATGTACGTGGTTAAAGAGCCTGATTAATAGGCCTAAGGATCGAAGTACCTTCCCTATGACAGGCAGAAACTTGTATGATGAGTTTGACAGACATGCTGATCCGGTAATGGGAGATGTTAGCACATCTTCACGTAATGATTTATTTGCATCATCTTCACCGGCAGAAGTGGTTACAGATGTTGTACAGGTTGAGCCAGTTGCATCAGAAGGTGATATCACAGGCACACCGGATGGCATGAGTGACATTGACAGTGATTGTGGTACAGTTGGTCTTGATGATGTCACAGGTGCTCAAAATAGTAACTACAGCACAGTGGATTCAGATGATGATTGTGAGGAGGTTGTTGTGCATGATGATGAGATACCTATCAGTGATGAGCAGACATTGAGTATTCAGGACTTTGCTGATAGAGAGTATCAGGCACAGTTAGATGCTACATCACACGAGGTTGAGGCACATAGTACTTCACATGTTTTGTCCAGTCAGCTTAGGGTAAGCGAGGATGGGATTGTGACTTCATTATCTCATCATGACAGGATGCGGGAGATGATAGAGGATCACATCCGGATGATTCAATTACAGGACAGACATAAGGGAGTTCAGGCAGAGTCTTCTTGTGTTGACTTACAGGCGATCAGGGAAGGAATGGGAGCGATGAAGATGAGTTATTTACATCTTCTTTCAAATCATGACCATCTTCTTAGCCTTGCCAGAGATCATTTAGATGCCTTGAGGAGGAAGGAGGAGGAAGTTGGCAGGCTTTCTCGAGAGTTCGAGGACACTCGAGCCTCTTTGTTGAGTACTCCATTGGCATTACAGGACTTAGAGAGACATGTGGATGGGTATGGCGTGGAGTTGAGTTCAACTTCATCTTACACACCTGATACTCATCTTTCTGCGACATGCGGATCACATGTGGTTGTCGATAGTTGTGAGAGTTCACCTTGCATCCAGGATTCAGGGATAGTGTCAATTATGGCAGACATAGATGTGGAATCAGCTGATATTGGGATTGAGTAGGCTACTCAGGTACGGATTTTGCTTGAGGTGTCAGTCGGTTCCAATTTACAGATGAGGACTCAGGATTGTTACATTGGCGTTTGGGATTCTGTTGACTGGAGATCTTTATCATCTATTGGTAGCAGTGATTGTTTGAGTGCTATCATGGATTTGATTAGCAACTTACACGGTGTTGTTCTCATTCATACCAGCAGCTTGTCAGATGTTGGTATTAGTCTTTATACACCAATGTTAGGAGTAGTGTACATTTCCAGTCGACCACTCAGGGTGCAGTGGGTTTGTGATAATTTAGGCACATCTGAGGTGTTAGTGATTACAGATGAGTCCCAGGATCGCACTGTCCTTGATGACATCCAGGAGTCTACTGCGGACAGTTTTGAGGATTTAGCTTCCTCGGCAAATTCATTTGTTACAGCGGAGTTGGGCAGTGATGCTACAGTTTTTGATGCTCCATATGTTGGTATGAGCTTTGGAGTTGATTCGCAGAGTATGGATAGTAGTACTCCAGAGATCAGTGGTTTTGAGGATACTCCCTTGGACAATGCGTCAGAGGAGGATTGTAGGAGACAGTCTAGCCAGCGCCATCACGTGTCCAATCAGCTGAGAGTTAGTGAACGAGACATTGCTATCGCTTGCCAGCATTTCGATGCTGCTCGTCAGTTGTTAGCAGTTTACAGATGGGGTTCTCCTACTAGTGATGAGCAAGGAGGCAGTTATCTTTCCTTGACAGAGATCCACTCTTTATGGGAGGCTATCCGGATTTTGAGAAAAAATTATATGCAGTTGGTAGCTGATAGAGATTATCTTATGGAGTGGGGCAGTACAGCATATGATGCATTACTAGTCAAGGAAGATGAGGTGAGTGAGCTTACTCAACAGCTCGAGGTGACTTCTGAGATTCTTGAGAGTACACAGTTGGCTTTCGAGGAGTCAGTTTCATTTGGCTGAGGTGACCATGGAGTTAGAGCGACTACAGTCTTTACCAGATTCTGTACAGTCACGGGTTGTGATGTTTGGTGATTCAAGGATGTCCATGGTCGAGATTCATAGAGGCAGTGGAGATGAGGATATATCTGTCCTCAATGATAGCATTGGCACATCGAGTTCATTTCCACTACAGTCAGGTTCAGTGGAGTTGGGCGCTGAGCATTGTGGTATGTTTGACTTGGTGGTGGTCTCTACTACTGATGGCACAGAGACTAGTGATGTTGTACCAAGGATCATGTTTGATGTTGGTGAGCCGGCAGTTGGCTTGGTTCCTGTTTGTGATACTACTCCTTTGGAGGTGTCTTCGGAGGTAGTAGTTGGTTCGGGCTTGGTTAGCGATCAGTTGCAGTTAGTTTCATCTGGATTGCAGTCTGAGCCACTGACTAAGATTGACACATTCTATCGGCCTTACACTGTGAGGTATGCTCATCAGTTTACTTTTGATCCATATGTTGATGAGATGATGATACGGAGATGTACTTTGGGCTCTAGTGTTTGTCATCAGTTATGGGATGGTTTGACGCCACGAGATGAGAGTTGTGATGGGCATAACATGGCGATAGGTTATGCAGTCGATAGCTTGAGAGTACATGACTTTGAGCAGGAGTTTGGGAGTGTTGCTTCAGTGGTTGTTATTGATTCTACTCCTTTGGCTATGACAACTCTTGACTTAGCTGGTGATCAGTCGCAGTGGGTTGTATCACCTGTGCATGGTGAGCTATTGACCGAGGGTGGTTCTTTTTATCAGCATTATACTGCAGGGTATGTTCATCAGTTTGCATTTGGTCCTTGCGTTGAGGAGTTGATGGCCGTCAGATTTGGTTTGGGTTCTAGTTCTTGCTATCTATCAAGTGATGACTATTCGCCATCAGCGGTGCATGGGAGTTATAGTTATGGGACAGTGGCCGGTGATCTGCAGAGTTGTGTTGACTGCAGGAGTTGTACAGTGTGTGGATTTTCCATACTTGGTGCAGTTTCATTCGGGAGTGTTCACCACTGTTGCAGAGTTGGATTGTGCGCTCTGTGTAGGCCAGTGGGATGCGTTGATGGTATTTACTGTGTTGGCAGTTTGAGTTGTTTTTACTTGGGTTCTGATATTTTCAGAATTGGTGTCTCGTGGGTTCCTGACTGTGGCAGTCATGGAGTTGGAGTTCAGTTGAGCAGTGGTTCACGATTCATTCATGGATTCCTCTTGGTTATATTGCAGAGGATATTGCAGGAGCTTGCGTTGGTTGACAGCAGTACAGTTCATGACTACATTTGGGATCCAGGTGGATTGATTGGTTTATTGCTCAATCATTGCTTGGGGACAAGCAATTTCAGGAAGGGCGGACTGTCATGTCCCCATTCTGGCTGACATCATTTAGCGTGCCGGATCAGTCTATCACAGGCTCTCGTAGACTGGTGGCGATGTGGAGAGAGTCATTTTGTAGATCAGTGGTTGTATTTGCTCTTGGAGAAGTGATTCAGAGCTTATTTTTATTATTATGAGTTATGCGGGCCCCACATGTTATAATTTTAAGTTGAGTTGCACTTTTTATTTTATAAAGTTATATTATTATAAAAGTGCATTATAATGGGATTTTATAATGGATGCTTCTAGAAGTTCTTAGTAACTTCTCAAAAAGTGAATAAATGGGGGGCTTGGGCATTCATTTGGACAAGCTGATTTGAGGATTTTTCTACTTTTCCATATTGGAGCAATTTGTAGTCATTTGATCTGCAAATTTTCATTAGATCTTTGGGAACGATAACTCCCTTGGATTTGCATAACTGAGGAAGTGAGATATCTTCTGAAGGGTTGCACATTGGAAGTGGTATTCAGCCATTTCATGTTGAGCTTATTTGGAATCCTCAGATTTACCTGAGGGTTTGAGTTTTGGTTGTAAGAGGAAGAAAAAGCAGGTCCGAAAAAGCAATCCGAAAAAGCAAAACAAAAAAGCGGATCCGAAAAAGCAGATCCGAAAAAGCAGTCCGAAAAAGCAAATCCGAAAAAAGAAGTCCGAAAAAGCAGACCCGAAAAAGAAAAGCAAAAAAAAAAAACAGAATTGCAGCCATCTACAATCAGCTGTAAATTGGGATCAGTTCGGGTGCAATTGGAGGTGTCTACATCAGCATACTTCATCATCGATTTGATCAACATTTGGTGCAGCATTTCTAGGTTTTTATACATTGTTTGATATTGATGTTTTGGGTACCAAAATGGTAAAAATCTGCATAAGTACAGTCACTATATAGCAGTCCAGAATTCCTTTGAACAGTCACTATTATTTCTCATTGTAATTGGATTGATTTAGTGAAGTGCATTCTATGGTTTGGTCATTACCATAGTTCATTGTTGAAATCTGAATTTGACATAGTTGTCACAGCCCATTATACTCTCAGAATTCAGTCATAGTAATCAGTCTTGGGAAAATTGATCATTGCACTAATAGCAGAGTTTCTCTTTGTTGATATAGTAATTGTAAGGTGCCAAGTGATTGGAATCTCTGAATGTTACTATTAGTGATGTTAATGTTCATTTCAATATTGGTATTGTTATCTCAATTGTACTTGATGCTCAAAACAATTACAACCTTGAAACACATTATTGCAAGCAAAACAATTCAGTGCATGCCAACTGTTTGACGAATTGTCTGAGTTCAAATTGAGGGTTTTTAGTGGCCTTTATAGTAAGGGTCATTACAAAAATCACTTCCAGGATATGTATACATGCCCAGACTACAACCTCAAGAAAACATATAAGATAAAACTAGTGATCATACTGCAACACTATAGCAACATAGAACAATATCTCTGCTCAACTTCATGGCAACACATGATACCATACTCGGCATGTGAAAATAGGAACCAGTAATACTCTTGCAGATTGACTCAGACATAGAAAGATAAATACAAAATATCTCTCGAAGCTATTATCTTCAACACTTCTTTGAGATGCACAAGAAATTTTGAAAAAATGGTGTCCAGCCCCATTACAAAGCCTAATTGACCTTCAAAGCTCCCTAACTCCATGCACAAGATGCTTGATTAAACCTGGCTCTGATACCATGTTAATGTTTTAAGCCAAGAATCAAGATAAGCAGCAAAACAACCAATGAACAAAGAGACACGGTAAATTTATCCTAGGAAAACCCTCCACCAAAGGGTGAAAAACCCAACCACACCAAGTGTTTTGCCTGCTAAGTACTCGTTTATAGATACACAGACATGATACAGAATGTAACTAGCAAGATAGAATTAGACCAGATAATATCAGACTTTCATTAATCATTCGCAAAGGTTACAATAACAGTCATGCTTCCAATGAGCAAGTACAATATACATATACAATCCAAAGCGGTGCAACCAAACATCGTCACCCTTCTCAACCGTCAGCAACTAACTAACCTCCGTCGGCGACTAACATCTGACAGTAACTCAACTTACCTCCGTCGGCGGTTAACACCCGACGGTAACACAATTTTACCTCCGTCGGCAGCTAACATCCGACGGTGACACCACTTGACGGCTAACATCATCCCCCCCTTAAGAAAAGTCGTCTCCGGACAACAACAAAATGTCTGGGACAGAACAACAAAATAGGAATGATGAACTACTAATGCTAAGGCTGAGAAGTAAAGTGGGGCAAAGGAAGCATCCCTGATGAGGAAGTATGCTGCTCCGCTGGAGGAACTGGTGTGGTGGACGATCCCAACTGAGCCCGAAGCTCATAGGCCTGTGTGGTCCGAGTTTGCAACTGTGCTTCAGCTACCATCTGTAACTCCAAGGCGGACTTAATCATCATGGCAGCCTCCAACAATTCCTTCTCCTTTGCCTCATTCTCTGCCTGTGCTACTACCAACTGTTGCTCCAGAGCTGCCTGTGCTACCTGTTCAGCCATCGACTCTTGGGTACACTGAAGTAAGTCTCTCTCTACTGCCTCCAACTTGGTGCCTAGCTCCTCCTGAGCTCTCTGCGCGGTCACCAATGCAGTCTCACGATTAGACGAGACATACTCAGATCGCCTCAATGCGTAGTACCCCTCCCTGAATGTCTGCTCCAACTCTCGAACCAGAGATGCTGCCTCACTCTCAATGACTGGCGTAGGAACCGCCTAGGCAGCCAACATCTCAGCAGTCTCTCCATCAGGCCATAACCTCTGTTCAAAACAAGCAGCAAATGCTGCACCACAACCTACTCGGGCAAAGGTTAGGAGACGTCTCAAATCCTCAACGATAGCCGCCACAGCTCAGGACTCTGCTACAGCCACCAACCGACGTCCTCGAGTGACCATGTCTGCCAAATAGGTCTCTACATCTTCCCCTTCCAACGCCTCAGGACTAGTAAGGGTTGTTGGGCGCGCCAATTCAATTCCACGAGGTGCCTCCCTGGCCACCTTGCCCCGTATCACAACCCCGTCCTCAGAGACAAGAGGAAGATCATCTGTTGCCACTCGGACATCTGCAAACTCCATACCAACAACCTCCTGTGGGTCCTCCCGTCGAGGAGAGAGGACTACTGTTGGTGGTGTAGCTGGGACTAACTGAAACCGCCAGCTAATCCAAGAACGCATAACTCCCACCTGCACAGGGTCCTGAGGTGGTGAGGGATCCTGTAAGAGTGCCGCATCCACAGTCACTATAGCATCCGACCCTATCACTTCCATCTGGACCTGACCCTCTCCAATGTCATGGGTGCCTCCGCGTGCTTCCTCTTCTGCTGCTACTACTACCTCCGTCGGAGGTTCAGGATCTCCTTCCCCTAAAATGTCTGTGGCTGCTTCCTCAGGTGGTAACTCAACTAGAGGAACTGTAGAACTCACCAACGGTGCTGAAGTTAAGTGGGCCGAGGGAGATAACACTGGTGGTGCAAACTGTACTGTGTCCTCTTCACTTGAGTCCGCATCGAAAGATTCTTCACTGGCTTCCCGACCACTATCAATGTCCTCTTGGTCAGACTCTACCACCATTTGCCGCCTTCGTTTTTGTCAGCTGACTGCACTTCCTGTATCCAAATACCGCCAGTAGAACACCGGCGGAGCTCCTCCTGTGAGCTTGCCTTGCGGCTTGAGCTCCAACTCGTCTGCGGGCATCTGTCTCAGTGCAGCCTCAAGAAATAGTCCAATGGCATAATGGAAATAGTCCAATGGCATAATGGGGCATGTAAAAAGTGCGGTGTTGCAGCGTCATGAATTCCCACATCCTTTCCGCCAACACCGAAGCCCAGTCATAGACCACCCCATTCATCAACCCCTGCATGTAGACTATCTGTGGAAGGGCAATGTCGGATGCACGGCTCGAACCAGTCAACCTGCTCTTAAGGACGTCAAGAATGCAACGCCAAGCACCCTCTGCTACATATTCCTTCCTCAGCCCTCAGGCTTTGGTTGCGTTTACCACTTTTTCCAATTCTGCTGGAGTGAGCCGACGGCAAACACGCTTTATCCAAAACTCTTTCCTCTCTGCTGACATTTTTTGCTTTGTGGTATCCACCTTTTGTCCATTACGTCCTGGAATGCCGAAGACCCGTGTGAAGTCCTCCGGGCCATAAGAAACTGTGAGCCTGTGATTTCGATACATAAATGTACTTTTCCTCTTCTCCCTGTCGAAACACTGAATCATCATCCTTAAGGTATTTTCCAGATTACGCACCGGGAACAAGGGCATTTGGATAGCCCAGTGCACGCTTGCTTGCCGTAGAAATTTCTTTACCTCATCGTCATCTGCAATCTCCTTCCACCATGTTCGACATTCCAATCGATTAAGTCCTTCGAATGCTATTGTCTGATAGGTGACACCATCTTTTTCCTCCTATATAGCCTTGAGTTTTTTCCCGCTTCCACTCGCCTAATGCTGCCCTGCAACCTTCACTCCTGATGGTAGAATAGTAGCCTGTCTGTTCATCGCTGTTTTGCCTAAACTCCCTGACTGTAATTGCTTCTTCCAATTGTTTCTCTTCCCCGCTGAATGCATTTTTAACGGTTTTTAAAATTCAAGAAACGGTTATATACTTTACCGTACTGATTTTCCTCTTCCTTTGGCGGCTATGTGCTCGTAGTTCCCGTACGATGATCTTCACTTCCGTGGTGGTCCAGTAGTCCACCGTCGGGCTGCTATTCTTCACCCGCGTTAACCATCCCTTCCAAATGAATTACATCACCGACGGTATGCTAAACCCACCAACTGAGAATGCACTGTGTCTAGTAGTTGAGGTATCATTTGTGAAATGTCTGAGTTTGGAACCGTCCAATGATATTAAATATCATTTCTCCATTACCCGCCATGAAACTACCACTGTTTCGTACTCGCTGTTCTTTACATCACCTCGCGGGTAATCAAAACAAAGAGCTGTTATGACCTCTGCCTCCCCTCGAACACCTCGTCAAATCTTGCTTCTCCTGTTCGGCCCTCTTCCAACTTCCCTGTCACCAGTCACCAGTCACCCATCGGCAGTGTTCTGTCGCCACTCACCCGTCGGCAGTGTTCTTTCTCCCGCGCTGCGTATTGTTTTCGCGTTTATGTTTCTTTAACGGCTGCAGGCGCGGAGGTTATAAGACGGTGGACTTCACCGTTCGGTGGTTCCACCGTTCGATGATCCACCGTCGGGTGGCCACCGTTCGGTGGTCCCACCGTCGGGTGGTTCCACCGTTCGATGGTTCCACCGTACGGTGCTGTTTCAATATTTTTTTTATTTTTTTTTGGTATGTACTTGGCCCTCGCGGTGACATCGTCGACCTTTCATGGTACACTTTCAATTTCGAACCGTTCACCGCGTCTGAAATTTCGCGTCCGTTGAGGGTCCACAGCTTCACGGACCCGTTCGCGGCCACCTCTCGGACCTTGTAAGGGCCTATCCATTTCACTTTGAACTTTCCAGGTTTGATTTCGTTTTGCCTGTTATACTTTTAAGACTAACTGGCCTGGTATAAACTGCATCCGTCGGAGGTGCTTGTCGTGCCATAGCTTCCTCCATTGTTGTGTCACTTCCGTGGCCCACTGTGCTAATGCCCTTTTTTCGTCTAACTTATTCAAGAGGTACAGTCGTTCCCTCAGACTCTCCACATCTCCGAGTTTGTTCTCAATCGCAATCCGGAGGCTGGGAACCATAAACTCCACTGGTACTACGGCCTCCTGCTCGTACATCAGCTGAAATGGTGTCTGGCCAGTGGTCACTTTGTAGGAAGTCCGGTATGCCCACAACACCGAAGGTAACCTTTCTTCCCAGTCTTCACCCTCAACACCACATGACTTATAAATGACTCCGACCAAAATTTTATTGGTTGCCTCCACCTGGCCATTCGCTCGAGGATAGTAAGGACTCGAGAGCGTGTGAAAGATCTTGAACTCTGTGGTTAGGAGCTTGATCACATGGTTGACAAAATGGCCACCCCTATCACTCGTCAACTGTAGTGGGATGTCATATCTGGTTATTATCTGTTCATAAATGAACTTCGTCGTGCTTAAAGAGGAGTTATCATTCAGTGCTCATGCCTCCACCCATTTGGTTAAGTATTTTGTCGCTACGACAATGTATCGGCAGCGTCGGGCACGACTAGCCTTGAGAGGCCCGACAAAATCCAATCCCCACCTTTCAAATAATTTCTGTGCGTGGGAGGGGTTGAGTGGCATGAAATCCCGTTTGAGGGGTCTACTAGCGCACTGGCAAGTGTCACAACCGACTACCCACTCTCTCGCGTCATTGTACAGCGTGGGCCACCATAAGCCTGCCAACAACACTTTCCTGGCTGTGGTGTCCGGACCCATGTGGCCTCTGGCAGGTCCTTCGTGAGCTTCCCTTAGAACCCTGGACACTTCTTCTTCCATCACGCATCGCCTCAACACTTGGTCTGAACCCATTTTGTACAGTAGTCCATTGATGAGTTGAAAGGTCCTGCTCCTTAGAACCAACTTCCTACGTTCTCCTGGAGGCATACCTTCCGGGAATCTTGCCGTGGACAGATACTCTCCAATACTCATATACCACTTCGGAAGTACGGCTATATGGAACAAGTGTGCATCTGGAAAATTGTCATTTACTCCCACAGGTGGCTCGCCTGACGTGATTCGAGATAGTTGATCGGCGATCACATGGTTGCGCCCTGGTCATACTATAATTTTGAAGGTGAATTCCTGAAATAGGAGAAGCCACCTGCTCACCCTCCCTTGGATAATGGGTTTGTTGACGAGGTACATCAGGGCCTGGTGGTCCACAAAGAAGGTGAACGGCGTCGCCAATAGATAGTGTCTGAACTTCTGGACCGAGTAAATCATTCCCAGAGCCTCTCGTTCTGTGGTACTATAGTTCTTCTCTGCACTTGAGAGTAACCGGCTGGCAAAATAGATCGGGTGATCAAGTCCATGTGCGCCTTCCTGTGCTAGGGTGGCTCCGATGGCGTAGTTCGATGCATCCACGTGGACGTGGAACTCTCTGTCCCAGTCTGGAAATGCCAAAATGGGAGCCGCCAACAATCGTGTTTTTAAGTCATCGAAGGCCTCCCCTTGCTCCTTCGCCCAGACGAACGGCTCTCCTTTCCTCATGAGTTTATCCATCACGTATGACACCCGGGAAAAATTCTTTATAAACCGTCAGTAGTACCCGATATGGCCCAAGAAGGACTTGATGCCTGTTACGTCACTGGGGGCCTCCATTTCAACTATCACCCGGACCTTGTCGAGGTCCGTCTTTAACCCTTCTTTGCAGACTATGTGCCCGAGAAGCCTCCCTTGTGGCACCATAAATCGGCACTTCTTCGGGTTGAGTGCCAGACGAGCTTTTCGACACCGCTCCATGCATTCTCCCAACGCCGTAATGTGTTTGTCCTGGCCACTGAAGATGGACCAGTCATCCAAAAATGCTTTAAAATTCCCTTTGGACATTTTATCAAAAATATGAAGGATAATCCTCTGGAAAGTCACGGGTGCATTACACAGACCGAAGGGCATCCGATTGTACGCGTACACACCATCCTCCACTACAAAGGTTGTTTTTAACTTATCTTCCTCTGCAATGGATATCTGGTTGTATCCTGAGAACCGGTCCATAAAGGAATAAATTTCGTGGCCCGCCACCTCTTCCAGTATGCTATCTGTGAAAGGAATCGGAAAGGGGTCCTTGATCGTTACTGCATTGAGGCACCTGAAGTCTATGCAGATGCGGATCTGGTTGGCTTCCTTCTTCTGGGAGATCACAATTGGTGACACCCACTCACTTGTGTCCACCCGGAAGATGATCCCTACTTCCAACATCTGCTTGATTTCGGTCTCTACCCGTGCAGCGTAATTTTTGTTCATTCTGTACGGCCTCTTCCGCACAGGTTGGGCTCCAGGAACCAGAGGAATGCGGTGCACGCATAGCTCCGGAGGTACGCCCTTCAAGTCTTTGTAGGTCCAAGCAAACACATCCTTATATTCTGTAAAAATTTTGAAAGCTGTCGTTTTCAATACGGGGCTCCAGTCGTCTCCCATGAGGATGGTTTTGGGATTTTGTTCATCCCCAAGGTTTATTGTCTTCAACTTTGCTTCCTTATACTGGATTGGTTCGTCCTTCGAAAACTCGTGGGCGGGGATTTCTCTCATCAGGGCTTCCCCTTCTCTGTATTCTGTGTATTCCGGAGGGAACTCATTCCGGTTTTCTTCGATCTCGAGTATGTTGCAGGATGGTGGAAATAATTCATAATCGCGCATTTGCCAGTGGAATAAACCATCCATCGAACTTGTATCATCCTCTATTTCCAGTATCCCTTCAGCATTAGGTTCCATGTTTCCTTCCTCTTCGTCTATCCCGTCGTCTGACTCCGAATCGGATGCCATTTCCTCCCCGACCATCTGCGTGGTGAGGTCCACCACAAACTTCCTTCCCCCCTTTTCAAATGCCAGGGTCTTTCTTTTCCAATTGTGATTGGCTCTGGCAGTCACCAGCCACCCCCTTCCTAGGATGGCGTCATACCCCTTCTGCTTGAGAGGGATTACAATGAAGTTGAGGATGAATGGTTGGGTTCCGATAGTTACCTGTTGTGCCATCAGCGTGCCAAGGGGCTTGATGTCGTGCTGGTCAGCCCCTAGTAGATTGAAGGTCGGCGGCCACAGCGTTGGTTTCCCCAAGCTCTTCCAGGTTTCTTCCGGTAGGACATTCACCCCAGACCCACCATCAACAATTGTGTTCGTGAGGATGGTACCCAAGATACCCATCTCCACTACTGCAGGGTTCCGCCCATTATTGATTGATAGTGTCATGGGGTCAACTATAGAGCCGCCGGGGATCTCCGTTCGTTCAACCGTGCTTGTTGGAACGTTATGGCCTAGAAATAGGACCGTTTTGAGATGCGGCATTGTTTCCAATAGGTCCTTGACCTTTACTGGTACCTCCAGTTGCATTATCTGCCGTAAGATATTTTGTTCGGCCAATGCTCGGTGAGAAGTGCCGGTGTCCATAGGCTCCCTTCGGTCCTACATACCTTTCTCAATCTCGACTTTTGCTTCAAGTACCCTCTGTTTCTCCGTTGGAGGATGTGGGTACATGGCCTTTTTGGTCTGTGCTCGAGTAACTACTAGGACCTTCTCAGTGCCCCCGCGTTCCATATCTAGGATATTGCAGTTGAGCTTCCAACAGTTATTGTCTTCATGGTCTCCCGATCCGCACCACCGACACAGCTTCGGTGGAGTTGTGGCCTCGTTCTGACAATCACAGGCATAATGTCCCCATTAATTACAACTTCTGCACTGTATCATGGGTCTCCCCTTCGCATCATACTGGACCCGTGGCTTGTTCTCATTGTTGCCTCGACCTCCCCGGCGGTTGTTTTTGTACCCGCCGGATGATGCGTTATTTTGTTGTCCGCCGATTCCGGACGTGGAGGGTTGCTCTTAAGTGTAGAGCACTTGTTGATTTCTTGCCCTTAGGTTGTAGGGACATTCTTTAGTGGAATGTCCCGCAATTTGGCAGATATTGCAAAAGGCTTTCTTGGGGCAAGACCCTTTTGTGTGGCCCGCTTCTTTGCAGTCCATGCACCACACGGTGTCTTCCTCTGTCTTACTTGAGCTCCCCTTGGTGGCCTTCAATTCTTTCATCATTCGTTCCAGATCTTTTTGTAGGGCCAACACTTTCTTACTAGATTCACCCTCGCTGCTTTCCGTCTCCGATTCATCATCCGAAGACTTAGTCTTTCTGGAGGTCTTACACTCGCTTTCCAAGTCCATTGCACGGTTGTACGCATTACTGTATGACGTAGGCGGGACAATTTTCATTTTCTTCCGAAGGGAAGCTTTTAGGCCCTCTACGAACCACCTCTTCTTGAGTTCGTCTGCTGGGGCGGACTCTATCTTCCCGATAAGTTCCTTCAATCGCCGTCCGTAGGCACGAACAGACTCGCTCCTCGTTTGCTTAGTATTGTAAATCTCCGCCAGAATCTCATTGTCGTCCCTTAACAACTGAAATTCTGTCTGGAAGGCCTTTTTCACATCATTCCATGTCGTCAGGCCTGTCTTGTCTACATCGGAGTACCAGTCAATGGCTCCCTCCCTCAATGTTGCAGGGAATTGGCAGATCCATTCATCCTGGTCCGTGACTCCATTGGCAGCCCATATGGTCTCACAGGTTCGGCAATGCCGGACTGGATCCTCCTTTGCTTGGCCTGTAAACTTGGGTAATTTTTGTTTACTCGCTGCCATAGTTGTCCATGGTGGATTCGGTGCTCCGGCACCTCCTGTGCCAACACTTGTGCCCGCACTTCCTTGGGTACTGTGCGTATTGTGGGTTGGCGGTACTTGTCCTTGTGGTAGTTGCTGGGCTGGTGGTGCTTGCCCTTGTCTTGGCACCATACCGTGCGGGGTTCTCGGTTCCAACGGAGGGTCTGCTGGTGCGCTCGTGTCACCCTATGCAGTATCACCCTCTCCGCCAGTTTGGTTCTCCGCGCCTGGTGTACGGAGACCCACCTCAAACCGTACTCTCTCCTCTTGGAGAAAGGCTCTTCTCGCCCGTGTCTCCTCAAGTAACTCTTCCCGACTCCGCACTCTCCGTTCCGGAGAAGTGAACTCCTCTTCGGCTTCTGCACCCTCCGTACCACTTCCGAGGTCCCCTTCAAGCAACCCTTCAGCAGGGTGGTCTTTGGCAAGTTGCCTTAGCCTATAGCGACATTCACGTTGTTGTGCGGAGATTAGAGCTGCGTGTGCAACCTCTTCGTCATCATTTCTCACTTTTCTATTTCTATCTTTATTCAAATTATTTGGCATCCAAACTAAACAAATAACATTGCCTTCAAACACAAGAACACTTATTCTTTATTCATTCACGTTGCTTTTACAATATTTGTAATTGCATTACAGCCATATTACAATTATTTGTGTTCTTCTACCCTCTTCAGTCATGCTTCAAGGATTCCTCCAATTGCCATCACTCTCTTCTTGACAGCGACGCAGATGCTCTCGAGCATGGAATTCATGGAGGATCTCCTAGCGGCGTTCCTCTCGATCAATTTCCTCCTGCCGAACACGTCGTGCGAGTGCTGCTTGTGCCAGCAACCGCGGAAGTTGGTTCAACAACCGATTCACTGCAGGGTTCACCCCAATCGCGTCCCACACTACACTTGCAGGGACGTCTCCGTTCGTTGCCTCCCTTCGGACGTGAGTTTCAAGAGCTACTTGAAACAAAATTTGGAATTCACGTGCCTGATTGTCCTCTCCATCTCGGTATGGGCTTCCTCGGCTTCTGGGTTTATGGCACTAACGAGTAAGCCCATTATGCCTACTCGCCATCCGGGTGTATCTAGGCAACGGCGCCAGATGTTTTGCCTGGTAAGTACTCGTTTACAGATACACAGACATGATACAGAATGTAACTAGCAAGATAGAATTAGACCAGATAATATCAGACTTTCATTAATTATTCGCAAAGGTTACAATAACAGTCATGCTTCCAATGAGCAAGTACAATATACATATACAATCCGAAGCGGTGCAACCAAATGTCGTCACCCTTCTCAACCGTCAGCAACTAACTAACCTCCGTCGGCAACTAACATCCGACAATAACTCAACTTACCTCCGTCGGCGGTTAACACCCGACGGTAACACAATTTTACCTCCGTCGGCAGCTAACATCCGACGGTGACACAACTTGACGGCTAACACCAAGAACAATCTCTTTATTGAATAGAAATAGAAGTCTGGGTACAATCTGAATCAATGAAAGATCCTAATCTGAGATCAAAATCTTAATCCTTAAAATACAGATCATCCTCTCTGCAGTAATATAAGACATCAGCAAATACGACTTCCCAAAAAGACGCTGCATGCTACCCTCTAAAAGACCTCCATCACAAGCAGAAATTCTATTCATGACTAAACGATTTATCTTGATTGCCGTAACATGCAAGAACCAATCATCTCCACATGGGAGACTCTTCAGCTGCCCACACAGAAAACTATCCATCTTCCTTTTAACAGAAGACTCTTCATGATTCCAAACGTGAGTCTCTTCAATTCCCAATCGTAGGTCTCTTCATTTCAAACGGATGTCTCTTCATATATCCCGGCGAGAGTCTCTTCAAATAACTCCCGACGCTATATCATCAACAATCAATAATCACATACTCTCAAGCTTTGATACCAATTAATGGCTACCAATTTCAATTTAAAACAAAGGAAAACTAATGCTGTCCTCAAGGCAACAGAAACTCAGAAATACAAGCAGTAACTAATTAAAGAGACATGAATTTGGGGCTCGGATATCAATTGAGGAAGAATGGACTCATTTATGCCTTCAAATTTTGAACTCAAAATAAAATGAACATAGGGTCTTTTTGGTTTCAATTCAACACAATACATGGAAAGATAATTTTATTTAAACTTGGCCTTCCAATGGCCATTCATGCTGAACATTATTTTTCTTTACCTTTACTCTGTCCTAATCTCTCCTCTGTTGTATTTCCCTCACACAACTAGCACATATTACCTCTTACCCCACACGCACATAAGGCTCTGCACGTAGTTTGTTTTCTTCTCCCCAAATTACCCTACACAGCCCTTTCTCAATGTTCTCCAGCCTTCCAAACTTGCCACGCAGCCGCTTCTCTGTTCTCCCACGTGACTGCTGGCTTTTCCTTTCAAGGTTGATTCCATTGGTTCATATTATCAATGTCTTTGCTTCTTGGCAATGGAATCTGCCCTTAAATCTCCCCTTTTTGCTCCCCGAAACTCTATACAGACATCCCCCCTTAAACGGCTTGATTCCTTCTGAAGAACAAAACAGAAATGCAAGGAACAATAATTCCAATCACTGCCAATGATTTGCTCCCTTAACAGGAGACACACAAAATAGAAATTTGTCTAACAAAAATTAAAAGCAAAAAAAAGTAAACAATAATAAACAAACCAAAATTAGATGTAAAAATGATGCTCACGCATCAAGGGCTGGCTCATGGTTTTACACTTGCCCTAGAGTTTGTTTGAGATGATCCCAAGCCAAATTTGCCACCCAATCAATCTTGTCGTGGCAAACCTATCTTTTTTTAAGGCTTTTTTCAATTCTAATTCGGCATTTGACTTTGACTAAATTCCTAAAAATGCCCTGCCAAACCTTGAAATAGGGATTACAAGACATTAAAAACAAAAATAAAGTGCTTTCCCTTATTGTGAATGCAAAACAAAAAATATCATTCATCCTTGCTTAACTTTCATTCTTGCTTACCACTGCATGGGTAGAGTTGAAGATTTATCACTAAAGGTTCTAAGTGGTTGGTTTGTTATCCTTATCTAAATGTAAGAGCTCATATGTTGCCAAGGATATCATAGAGGAAGATTTTTGCAAAAGAAGTAGCTTTTTGTTTTCAAATTATGTTTTTTTTCAAGGGCCCAAGTGGAAGTGGAAGTTGAACAATTACTTCACATGGAATTGAACCAAAGTCAAGCTCGGGGCAAAAGTTAGAAGGTAGTTCAAATTCAGCAATTAGTTCAGGTGAAATCAATGACAATGCTGAAGAGCCAGTAGGAGTACCAGTGAAAGGAGGGCTCTATGAGGTTGATATATCAAACAGGTATTGCTTTCCAGTTTATTGGCATGGGGAAAATTGATGTGTCCTGCGAGGTCATTGGTTTGCTCATAAAGGAGGTTCTCCGTCAGAATGATTGCCTCTGAGAGAAGATATTGCAAAGCAACTTGAATTTGCATACCGTAGTCAAGTATGGCATCATCCTACATTTCATCCATCAGGCCAATTTGATGCCAGGGTTGATTTACAAGGTGCTACTCAGAGTTTGCATGCCCTTTTCACTGGAGAAGATGATGATTGAGAGGCATGGCTGGGTGTAGATTCATCCAGTTTGTTGCTTGTAATTCATGTAAGAGGAAATGGAATCAAGTGAGATGGGGTTTCGCTCCAGCCAACACAAGATGAAGAATTACAGCAGCGGAGGGAAGAAATGGATGACTACTGTTCACAGGTTCCAGTGCGGCATTTCGTACTCATGATTCAAGATGATAAACAGCTGCTTAGTTTTATTGAGTCTGACATAGTCCGGAGAAGTCTCATTCAAAGTGTTCGTGAACAAAATTTGGAGAAGCTAAAGTCTTGCATAGCTTTTCCGGCCTTGATTGAAATGTAACATTAAGAACAGAAATGCAAGGGATATCATTGTTTGTGGTGTATGGGTTGGACTTCAAGTGGAAGATTGTTGAGAATGTGAAGTCCAAAAGTCATCTGACCATTTGTTTCCTCTATCTATACGTTTCTCTGCTGTCTCTTCATATTTGAAGAGATAAACAATTGTATATAAGAATGAGTGCAGTTTATATATTGTGTATCGGAGAACATAATAAACATATTGGTGAACCATTACAAATCTGGTGTTTTGTGTTTTGTTTTCTGAATCTCTAATTCTGTTTTCAAATTCATTTTATTGCTTTTTTTATTTAAACACATTTGGTACAAAATAAATTTGTGCTTTTTAAAAAGGTTTATATATTTTGTTAAGTTGCCAAGTATTGTAAAATTGGAGTATTTTTGGTCTGCCGAGTCTGAATTGAATCCGACTGAGCGAAATAAGCTCTCACTTATCAACTTAATCGGATCACCGAGCCTGCAATTCGATAATTAATGCACAACACAGTCTGTTCAGACGCTGCTATATATATGGTTAACGATAGTAAACGGTAAGATATGTGTGCCGTTAATACTGGCATTTTCGTATATGCCCAACATATTTTTCAGTTTTATTATATTGGTGTAAGAAATTTCTGCCGTATAATTTATTTTCGACTAAATTAAGGCTGACCACCAATCAACTGAGCTTTACTGAGAAGCAGAAGAAACTTTCAATATCTGAAATCGTGTATAAATCCACATAATGTACAAAATATGGTTGCAGGAAAGTAGTACGGCAAGCCCTGGTGTAGAGTTAAGACAGGGGAATGCCATGGACAATAACCCAGAAACGCTTTCGTAATAAAGCAGCCAATAATTCGAACAATTAAATTTCAGCAGAATGGATACGACTCAGATTGTTTCTTGGCCTGATGATATTTCAAGCTTAAATAAGCACTGGCTGGTCTGTATGCTAAGCTAGAAAATGGAGTATGAGGCTGTATGGATTTACTTTTTAAAAAGCTAGATGAAAAGAAACAAGGAGTGGAGAGGGTAAGAAGACCTCTCTGAAGTCGAAGACATCACCATCTGGGTCAGGCGCCTTTCTAATGAAAAAATCACAGTGAAGGAGCTGAATTTTATGAAACTCATTCTGGTTTATAGTATGGGGGACTACCATCTCGCTCTTCCAACCTTGAGTGTTGATAAAACTTCCACTTTCATGACTCTTGAAATCAGGGCCTAAAATATCATCTCTGTTATCAGTCTCGTAATCCTTCCAAATGTAAGTATCCTCCTCATCCGCATCCTCAAAGTCCAGCGCATCTTCATTATCCCCCCCACCCTCTCCGCTATCGAAGTCCTCCTCGCCGGACCGAAGTCTCCATCTCGCGTTCTCAAATAAGCCATTACAGCTGCTGCTATGTCGTTGCTGCTGCTTCTCCAATATGCTTGGCCTTAACCAGTTAGATGTATTTGCTCTGGTGTGTTTGCACACAAGTTTAAGAGAGGTTTTAGATTGGCAGCAACTGACTGAGCTTTGAACATGAAGCGGGGTAGACAGAACTGGTGCGCGGAAGAAGATAAGGTGAATTGGGCCTGAAGTACAAGTGGAGACGGCCATTGTCCTCCTCAGTACCCAAACTGTTTCTTATATAACAGCCTCCTTCAATTTGATGTATGTAGTTCTTTAAAATGGCATAATACTCCAATTGGCTTGGATTATAATACCAATATTTTGTTGAATATTGTTATATAATTTTTATATTTAATGGTGTTTTATTAGCTCGTTCTTAGCACAAATACTAATGTATCTATTGTATCTAATTTTTTTTTATTCGTTCAATTTATTTTTTAATAAAATTATAAAATTGACAGCAATTTTATAATTTACTATTTTTTATTTATTAATTTAAAAAAATTTATTTAGATTTTTATATTGGTTCATTTGAGAATAGTCATTGCAAGAAAATAAATTATTGTTTATTTTTTTATAAATTTTGTCAATTTAATTAATGAGTTAAATGACATATACAATATTCTATTTAACATTATATTGCCTCCTTAAATGATATTTGTGATATCAATCATATCTATCTAATTAAATAGACATTTTTTTTTAAATATATATTATATAATTTAAAAGTTATCTACATATTTTATGTATTGTCTATCTAACCATTAATCTATATAAGGTTTTGATTGTTTGAATGGAACTAATGTTTTCCTCCTTAAGTCGTGGCCTATTAACTTTTCAAAGGTAGAGATCATTTTTTTGTCAATGAGTATAGTTTTTATATAGTATGGGACATGTACATTTCAAAAATACTTTTTCTTGTGATTTTATAAAATTAGTTGATTGGTTGATTATTTTTAATGTGTGAAATTGGGATGAAACAAGGGCCCATGTGTGTAGTGAGTGATGAAGTAAATATATGTGACAGAGGTAAATTTGATGTGATTTTTTTTAGTTTGCATTGTTTACATGTTCTATAAGACTGAGCAAAAAGCATAACTTGGTCTTTATGTGCTCATTTTTATTGTTTGGTTGTTAAAGTGGTTTATGCCTTTATTTTTTATTAACCTATATGTATGTAAGGTACATGAATCTACATAGTACTAAAATTTCTAAAGTTTACTCCAAACTTCCTAGTCAAAAGTAAATAATGATAGATAAAAGATAATTTAATAATCATTTTTTTCAAAATAGAGATAATCCATCATTAATATACTTAAATTGTTACCAACATCTCAAAACATCAAAAGATAGATACAATAGGCGACCCACAAATCGAATTCATCAAGCATAAGATGAATTGATATTATAATCATTATGCCTCCTTTAGCCACGAACTACTCTCCATTTGCTATGCTTGAGGATGAGAATGAGATCTAGGTGCTTTTTCCTCCCAATCGGAGAGTGTTTAGCTCCCCTGGTGCTCAACATGAAAGGTTGAGTGTCCGACCATGCACGAGGAACCTAGCAAGTTGGAATCGGCAGGTCGAATGGAATCTAGTGTAGCATTGTGACCTATCTACATTTCACCTATGACAATGTAGAATCTAAACAATGATGTGGTAGGGAGAAAGTACAAAAAGCATATACAATATAAAAATATGCAACATTGCTTTGGCCAAATGTAATGACCCCTTTCCTACCACTTGATGTATATTCCATAAATTAGTGCAAGTTAGGAATATTGAATTAAGGAATCACTCTTACTAACTAGTATATTAGCATATTACTCCATATTAACCATCATTATCCATAAATATTAAAGAAACGTAAACCATCAACTGATAAATTAATGAACATAGTCTAGATTTAACATTCAAGGATCTCTTCATATAGATCACAAGAATCCCTTCTCTTTTCCTTACTAACATCATCATAAGGTGGAAGACTTAATGTGCCAAGGGTGCATGAAATAGACTACAAGCGGCCTCCCTCAAGGCATAACCCCAGTGTTGCGATAACCATCATGTGCCCAAAATTACTCCGCCTCTCCCTTCCACAAACTCCCTATCCTAAGACACCTTAGTAAGAGATAGGAGGTAGATTCCTATTATCTATAAACCGAGTATTATATTTAGATATTTATTATTTTATATTATATATATATTAATTCTCATACTCCAAATATATTAAATCTTCTAGTTATATACTCCCTATATGATTCAAATATTTAATATATATAATTTTAAGTATTTTTATTTACTTTATATATATATATATATATATATATATATATATATATATATATATATATATATATATATATATATATAAAGTAAATAAGCACCTCCATAATATATATATTTATCATAAATATATTTATTATAATATTATTATCTCTTGTTCCCTTCTCATTCCTCCCATGAAGAGTATCCAAATAATTATATTCTTCTCCTATTTCATCCTTTGAGAATGATTTAAATCCTTATTAAATATTCGTGAGATTTAATGGTTACATCTTATTTAATGTATGTGATTTTCTTCTCTTTTTTCTCCCCTTTCAAATGAAATTCTATTCTTCTTTTTATATCTCATGCTTGAAGGAGTCACATCTTTTCATTTTATGCCTTTTGACCACTCATTAAACTTAATTATATTTTATTTTAGTTCTTTTATATTTTAACTTGGATTTTATTTATAATTCTTTTACATTTAAATTAAATTATTTTATATTCTAATTTAGATATTATTTATATTTCTTTTATATTTTAATTTAATTCTTTTATATTCTAATTTAGATTTCATTTATACTTATTTTATATTTCAAGTTAACTCTTTTATATTCTAATTTAGATTTTTTTTAGATTTTTTTTTTTTTGAATAAGGTAAAAACAGGTTTTGAATGGAACTTGAAACCATTTACAATAAAGCATAAAGATAAGACATTTCAATTTTTACAAAAAAAGAGACGCCTGCAACAAAGAAAAGCAGGACCCAAAACAACCCGAGAGTAGACAACAAAAATAAAAAGAAAAAGTTACAAGCACATCTACTGGCAACCACCCAGAACAGACTACTTAATATTTGTAGTTTTCTCTGCCTTCTTCTACAGCTCCTCCATCTTCTAAATAGCTTCTTTTAAGTCTTTCAACTCCTTAGGGATATCAGGGACCTTCCTCTAGATGTGACCCCTAGTTCTTATTCCCAGTCTAGCGTTCACAGCCTCATCATCAATTGTTATGGTCATTTTTTCCAGCAAACTTTTTTCCAGGTAGTTGTACAGCATTTTCAAGTTGATAACTGAGGCATTTAGGCCCTCATTGTTGTGCTTCAGGATCTCATTTATTATGTACCCATTGTAATTGATTTTATCCGTTAAATCTTTAAACTTGTTGTCAACCATCATTTTGATATCAGCATTAATATCCTCATTTGGGTTATTGTTATTTACCTTATCCAAAAACTTCTTTTCCAGATTTTCCAACTTAGTAGTCAAGGTATTCGCAGTGTCCTCCATAGCCTGAAGGTGGTGTTTCATTTCCTGCATCTCCTGAGTTATCCACTTATCCAAGTGAATACCATGACCTTCATTCTTCTTAACCTTCTCTAGAATTGTAGCATCCATCATGAAGCATAAAGACTCCTCCTTATGGCTCTCACCTTCCTCATAGCTCGACTGGCCCTTCCCTTCCTCTGTTTCAGTTTGTTCTTCTTCTTTCTCTTCTAGTCTAGGGTTTTCCATGCCATTATCCTCCTTTTCTTCAAGTTCTTCAATTTCTTCTTCTTCACCCCCTTCTTCTTCCTCCTCCACATCATCCATGTTGTCTTTTTCCTTCCTCACCTCCTCTTACTCATTTTCTTCAGGATTCAGGCCCTCCTTTTCCTAAGCCTCCTCCTCTTTACCAGAGTCCTCTTCAGCATTATCCTCTTGGATGCTATCCATTCCCTGAGACAAAGGGCTTTTGTCATCAGGCTCATTTTCTTCAAGATTCAGGCCCTCTTTTTCTTGAGCCTCCTCCTCTTTACTAGAGTCCTCTTCGGCATTATCCTCTTGGATGCTATCCTTTCCCTGAGACAAAGGGCTTTGGGCACTAGCCTTATCACCATTGTCCTTGATTTTTTCCGTGTCACTTTTATTACCAACATCATCACCACTATCACTGGCCTTTTTCTTGTTTCTCCTTCCCTTCTTGCAGGTTTCAACCTTTCTCTCAACCTCTTTGTTCTCCTTTCTTTTGCCAGTGACCCTTTTAGGAATAGGCTCCAAGATAATATCCCTAGCATAGTCTACAATGAAGAGAATCAATCCTTCATGTAGCACTGGGTTATTCGCTTTCTTCCTGTGTTCCGTAATATTGTTATTCAAAGAACTCAAAAGAAAGTACGGGAAAGAGATCTTCTTGTCGTGCCTAAAGTGGTTAGCCAGAACAAAATGTAAATTATAGATTTTAGAGTAACGCCCATCCAGCGTGAAATACTCAATCAACACCTTCAACATTTTAGCCCAAAATTCCTTAATATTTGTAATATCTACAAAATCCCCTTTTCTTTTAGTCATCAAAGCTTCTTCATCCATAGTTTTAGGAAAAATCTTGAAAGCTTTGGTACCTAAACACTTATTGTCCCTATAAAAGTGCATACCATCCATGGATAAACCATTAATTTTGGATATAAGGGTAAGAGTAAGGGGGAAATATTTGCCCCATAAATTAACTTTTTCATTTACCCAGCCATCAGCAAACTTAGTTGTTACATGTTTATCATAGCCATGAAGCTTTTCAATGTACGAAGTGACCCCTCCTTTCTTCAACTTCTTCCAAACCTTCTTCTCTTGTCTCCATTTCTCGTAGTCAAAAGGCTCCTCCCTTCTTAGACCACCTCCCATATTCTGAATGTAGTTGCTATTTTGGCTCTGAAATTCACTAATTTTCCAAGACTCTCTGCTCTATTTTCTCTTTCTATTTGAAGCTCTTAAAATTACCCAGAATTTGTGTTTCCTTAATTCTAAAATTATGATCCCACACTTAACCTTACAAGCATCTCTCCTCGATAATTGTTTCATCCTTTTCATCATAAATATAAGTGGCTTTTCCATCCTTGTGATTAATTTTATCATAAGTGATTAGACTTATGATCTTAGTTTTTAGATTTGCTTCCCCTATCCACATTTTGATGACATCATTCTAGGCCCCCTCATTTGCTAACCTGTCCGCCGGCTTATTACCTTCACGGTATATATGAGTGACGTGGCTTTCCTCAAAATTTTGGATTATCATCTTGATTTTATTGATTATGTGAGCTATAGTCCATGAGCTCACATTTTTACCATTAATGCAATTAATAATGTTGAGAGAATCAGCTTCTAGCCAAAGCTTCGAGCATCCCAAGTCTTTAGCCAAATTCACCACGTAGAGCGCCGCCTTAGCTTCCGCCACATGGTTAGTTTGAATTCCCAATGGAACCATTGTAGCTCCCAGAAAATTACTAGCCCAGTCTCTTATAAGGCCTCCCCCTCCAACCCTTCCAGGGTTTCCTCTCGCAGAGCCATCAAAGTTCCCTTTTGACCATCCCATAGGCGGAGCAATCCACATAATATTATCTCTAGAATTTGGATTTGTTCTACTCTTCAAGTTTTTCCAGGAAATGGTGCTATCATTATTGAGTTTAGGATTCCATAAAAAAGAGTCTTTCTTCCCTATGCTTCTGAAGTTTTCCATAAGGCTTCTACAAACTGAGTTAGCAATCTTATGAGGAGGCACTATTTTTTCTCTGAAGACTCTATTATTCCTGTCCTTCCATATTTGCTAGGTGAAATGAGGGAGAATGAGTTTCCAAAGATCCTTAGCATTTTTGTCATGAAAAGGGCAATGCCATTGCTGAACAAAGTCCTGGAAATTTTGAGGCTTAACCCACTTCAGATTCAGTGACTATTATTATTTAGATTTTATTATTATTATTATTGACTATTATTTTAGAAAGGGAACATACTTTTTACAATTTTGTCTCTTGTAATGTATTTACCTAATTTTATCTTATTGATTTATATTATTTATTATTAATATTTATTATTAAATCTTATTCATAAAGGGGACATCACAGTCCACCCTTCCCCAAAATTGCTTGTCCTCAATCAATACCAATTTTATTACAAAGTTACAAACCTTTAATGTGAGTGGATTTTTTTGTACAACTCTAAAATTAATCAATGTATTTATAATTTAGAAATATTATAATTTTAATTCAAGTTCTTTTTTAGATTATAGGCAATGTGTATACTCATCGAGTTCTTACTTCATCTCTCTATGGTGTTTTAAACATCTACACACATTCTTCTTATCATCCATCATTTTTATGCTACACAATCTTTATGTCTTTTTTATTTTACTAATGTCTTATCAATCATATTTATAGATACAACTTAAACATGAATCCTACTCCTTCAAATACAAAAATATTGCTCTTAACACACTTATAGATACTCATGAAACATTCATGGAATAACTTTTTTGGAGACATAACAATTATGAACTATATACATTAGTAAGGCACATACACTCTTTAAATAACCATGTTGCAAACACATCATACATGAATCAAACATGTAAAGTATGAAGTATTCACCCAAATACATATAAAGCATGACTCATATACACCAATACACGTACAAAATAGAGCATCCACACAAATATACCTAATTGAAGAAGCATATGAATTCAAAAGGCATAAATCATATGCACAAATGTACATAAGATAGGGATCATACATGTAAAGCATGAATTACACATCTAAATACATAAATCATACATATGGTTTGTATGCATGTGAAACATACATGAAGAATGAATTTACTAAAGTCAAACAGTATACATGCAACACATGAATTCACTTATCATGTAAATATTCTAAGCACTTATAACATGAAACATGAATTTATTCAAGTTAGGAGGCATATCATGAAGTTATCATGAATTTACTGAAGTCAAGAAGCATACATATAAATGCACACAATACATACATATTTATTTAATTAAGTCGTGAAGCATACATGTAGCATGTGTAGGATATACATGAATACAATGAAGCACATAGAGCATGAATTCACTTAAATCATGAAGTACATATGTGAATACACAAAACACATAAAGCATATACCTGATTTTTATTTAGTCATGAAGGATACACACAATACATAAATTATGAAATATACACATGAATTCACTTATGTTTTGCACATAGTGCATACACATGAATTTAAGTTATGAAACATTTACGGAATACACATGAAGTAGAAACATAAATAGATTAAATCATGAAGTACACATATGAATACACGCAATATACAAAGTATGATGTATACATATAAATCATGCACAAAGATACATGAATACACATAAAAACATGAATCATATATTGGGCATGAAGCTATGAATTTTAATATAAGGCACGAAGTACACATGTTAAACATAAGGAAATGAATACATGGTAAACACATAAAGTATGAAGCAGTACACTCAAATACATACTAGACATGTAATGCATGGAGTAGTGCTCATATACATCAGACACATAAAGCATAAGTACATGTTATGCATGTAAGGCATGAAGCAAGCATTAAGCATACATGAGGGGTTTCCTTGGAGTAACATGTATTAAGTGAAGCAAACACAAGTACACATATGAATAATATGCATTAAATACATGTAGAGTAAGCATATAGCTCAAACCACAAAAATTTACTCATAAATTCATATATTCTCAAACTATTCTCTTATTTCTAGATCAACCAAAAATACACTTGAAAATATGAAGTATATGTAAGAATGTATGAAGACATAAAGCATAAACCAAGTACACACATTAATGCATGAACACGGAGCATACACAAAGTATATAGACAATAACTATTTTAATTTTTACCCTACATGAGGGTAGGATCAAAGCTCTGATACCATTTGTAATGACCCTTTTCCTACCACTTGATGCATATTCCATTAATTAGTGCAAGTTAGGAATATTGAATTAGGGAATCACTCTTACTAACCAAGTATATTAGCATATTACTCCATATTAACCATCATTATCCAGAAATATTAAAGAAATGTAAACCATCAACTGATAAATTAATGAACATAGTCTAGATTTAACATTCACTAACGTCATCATAAGGTGGAAGACATAATGTGTCAAGGGCGCATGAAATAGACTACAAGCGACCTCCCTCAAGGCATAACCCCAGTGTTGGGACAACTGTCATGTGCTTGAAATTACTCCACCTCTCCCTTCCACAAACTCCCTATCCTAGGACACCTTAGTAAGAGATAGGAGATAGATTCCTATTATCTATAAACCGAGTATTATATTTAGATATTTATTATTTTATATTATATATATTTTAATTCTCATACTCCAAATATATTAAATCTTCTAGTTATATAATCTAGTTATATACTCCTTATATGATTCAAATATTTAATATATATAATTTTAAGTATTATTATTTACTATATATATATATATATAGATATAGATATATATATATATATATAGATATATATATATATATATATATATATATATATATATATATATATATATATATATATATATATTATTAACCACCTCTATAATACATATATTTATCATAAGTATATTTATTATAATATTATTATCTCTTGTTCCCTTCTCATTCCTCCCATGAAGAGTATCCAAATAAATATATTCTTCTCCTATTTCATCCCTTGAGAATGATTTCAATCCTTATTAAATATTCGTGAGATTTAATGGTTACATCTTATTTAATGTATGTGATTTTCCTCTCTTTTTTCTCCCCTTTCAAATGAAACTCTATTCTTCTTTTTATATCTCATGCTTGAAGGAGTCACATCTTTTCATTTTATGCCTTTTGACCACTCATTAAACTTAATTATATTTTATTTTAGTTCTTTTATATTTTAACTTAGATTTTATTTATAATTCTTTTACATTTAAATTTAATTCTTTTATATTCTAATTTAGATTTCATTTATATTTCATTTATATTTTAATTTAATTATTTTATATTCTAATTTAGATTTCATTAATACTTATTTTATATTTCAAGTTAACTCTTTTATATTCTAATTTAGATTTTATTTAGATTTTACTATTATTATTGACTATTATTTAGAAAGGGAACATACTTTTTACAATTTTGTTTCTTATAATGTATTAACTTATTTTTATCTTATTGATTTATATTATTTATTATTAAATCTTATTCATAAAGGGGACATCACACCAAAGCATAATTTGTGTCAGTTACTTAGCATATAGGCTTAAAAATAATATACAATACATATCATTCCTTGGTATTCCACATTTAGCACCTGTCCATAGAAAAACAAACACACCTAAAATAGAAAGAAAAATAACCCATCTCACCCATGTTTTCTATTTCAAAACAATGAAACTACCTCTCATTCCACTAATGTTAACTTTCAAGAATGCTTACTAAAGCATATAGCTTACAAAATATCATAAGTGCATCCACATTGAAACCATTAGTAGGCATATGAAAGCATGTAAGAGCATACAATTTTGATGATCTAGGTTATCCATATGTCTAAAAAAGGCACTCTTAGTTATACAAAAGCTTCCATATATGCATCTATTTGATGACAAAGTAAGCAAATATGCTTACACTCATGCATAAGTGTTATCTTTCTAAGTGAAGACAAGAATAAGTCAAAACATAAATTCATGAACTCTTTCATCATCAATTCAATTAAAATAAATTCAAAGAGACTTCTACACAATTTTCTTGGAACTCAACATAGTATTATCAACTAACTTTTATGATTTCCTACTTGTGTATTTATCTAATTTTGATTACATCCTATTATATTTATTCTAGAATTATATCCTTCCAACATTTGTAAAAATTAATTCACACAACATGAGTTTTCCTTTGCAAAACAATACTACCCATTCATATTAAATAATTTGCAGGACCTTGTTTACTTTTTGAAATGTATTAAACACTTACAAATCTCAACAATTCAATTAATTTGAAAGTCTAGGAAAATTCCACTTTGATTTAACCAAGTGATACAATAAATTAATTCTTTATATGTTTGAACAATTATCACGACATATTGAGGTGAAAAAAAATCAGAAATATATTTTTTTCTAAAATTTCACTTAACTTTTTTTTTTATGTATTATTGAATTGCTAAACATGAGGCTTTCCTTGAGCCTCTCCTATAAAATAGGTTGTTTCCTACAATTAAGGGATTTCTCAAAAATAAGTATTTCTCTATCATTAAGAGTCTCTCCTACAAAATAGGTTATTTTCCCTATAAATAAGAGGTCTCCATGACAAAAAGAATTCTATTATATTCATTAAAAACACTCAATTCTTGTAATTTAACTAATTAAAAAAATGACAATCTCATAAGAAGGTTAAATAAAATTACTTTATTCTCAAAGTAATTAATATTGAATTTTCCTTTATGAATGATAATGACTTCTACAGTTAAAATTGAAAACTATTTTCTTCATTTCCAATTAAGCTTATATGTTAATGGAAATAATTTAATACTAAATAGAAATACTTTAAAATTTAACTTTGGCATCTTGATGTGTATTTATTATAAATTAATTGAACAAGTATACAATCTTCATGTTTATCAATTTTACCTTATAAACTTACATTCATAAATTAATTAGTTTAATAATTTATTATTAAAAAAAATTTAAAAAATCTATTTTATTTCTCCTTTTGAAAAATCAAAAGTACTTCTACAACCTATGATAATTTAAAGGCACTTAATAAATGTAACTTCCCTGGTAATAAATCAAGAGTGGAGTTATTATAAGGAGAGAGAATAATTTATTTAAATCAACCCTTTAATTGTTTCAATTTAATCCAATTTAAGTGGAGAGAAAATTTATTTGAATTATTCTTTGAAAGCTTGAAAATCCTCAAATCGCATGTCTCAAACAAATAGATCTCAAACTCTTAAGTTAAACCTAAAATCAATATGTTTCCAAGGAAAAAATGATATAAACAAAATATAAACAACACAGAATAAATTTCATAATGGTTTTGAAGAAAATCATATTGAACACAAATATTAATTTGTACTCAACTTGTCTAAAAATAATTTTATCTCAAAATGTAGAGTCTATTCCAACTAACCATTACCTTAAAAATAAATTATTCTTAACATATTAAATATATATTTAAAGAAAACTCAATTCTTTTATTTCTCTTTAAAATAGTCTTTTTAAACTTTTTATTTTTGAAAAAAGTAGCAGCAAAACTAGGGTTTTGTCCCATAATACAACCAAAGTACAACCCTCCTAGAGGATTAACAACAAACTACAATTAACGACACATTAACAATAGTCATAAAGTATCAGTAACAACAACTTAAACTACCTCTATAAAAAACAAAACTCCATCTATTAGCAAACCACCTAGCATAACCATAGAACCAAAAAGCATAGAAATAGTAGCAGTCTAAAGCATACGAGTTCTGAGCCATAACAATCTTAAACATATGCCACGCAGGGAAAAACCACAAAGAGTTCTTCAAAGAAAAATACTATAAAGAGATCTAAATAAACTATGGCACCATAGACCAACAAGTAACCAAAAAATAAAATAACCAACAGTCCACATTAGGGTTACTTCTCTGACGACTTCTTTGACAATAACACCTTGGCCCACACCTCCTTAAGGAACTTAAAAATTTACTTGTAGTAATCTTCATCCTTTAGCTTACCTCCTTCCATTTTCTCTTGTTTAATCTTCTTAATTATACCACCAAGGGCATATGAGCTAGGGGTATCCTTAGCAGAGACCTCTTTGACAATAACATCAGGTTGTGCAGCTTGGGATGAGGGGGGAGCCATTGAAGGGATTAAATGGACCGTAGGGCCAAGGGGCATGTCCTTTTTCAAGATTTCTGACACATGGGAAGAGGAGCCATCATTCTCATAATTTCCATCATCGATACTCTTAGTTTCCTCAGACACTTCGGGACTCATCTTCCTCCTCCTTCACTTGCCTTTAGCCTTAGCAATTCTATTGGAGCAATGAGGAGTGTTAGCCTCCTCTGTAATCTCAACCTTCGAATCAACTCGGTAGGTATTGGTTTTGACTTTTTTGTGAGGTTTGGGCTCTGAAATAGGATTAGGTTTCATCTTTCTCGACAAGTCAGCTGAATTAGTAGTAGGAGAAACATCCTAAGGACTCTTAATCTTGAGAGGATTTTTTACACGTCTCTTCCTACCAGGGCCCGCAGAAGGAATAAGACTGAATTTAGGAGGAGAATGGGTCGGTGAGGAGGGGGAAGGCTCAACAAAGGCTGGTTGAACAATGACATTTTTTGAAGGGCAGAGCGCAAGGTCAAACTTATAGAGGCGGTAAATCAGCCCCTGGTAAAAAATAACATAATTTGTTCCAGTATTTTTTGCATCTATGATTTCTTTTACATTACTTTCCATGGAATGCAACAAGTAAAAGAGGATGGATATAAGGTCACGATTGTGAAGGTGGTTCAAGAAGGGAAAATGATAAAATTTTTAAAAACACCAAGTTGACCTTCCAAAGTAAAGTACTTCATGACAATAGCACACACTTGTGACCAAATATCTGGCATCTTCTCCTAATCAAAACCACCTTGACATTTAACTAGTTTCCCAGGTCAATGCACAAAGTTGGGTACTAATTCCGTGGAAGTCCGCTTCCAAAAAAATTTGGCATAAAAAATAGGCACCCATTTTTTAAAAATCGGGTGCCCATTTTGTATCGGGCACCCAAAGCAAAACAAGCACCTGATTTTTACAAAATGGGCGCCCGCTTCGTAAATCTATTTTTTTTTGTTTTAATCATTTTCCATGTCATTTTCACCACTTCAAAAATGGGATTACATTTTGCAGAGCTCGGGTGCCTATTTCAGCTTCTCCTACCGACCCCCTCAGCCATTTTTCTCCTATTCTAGGTACGTACTATTGTTTTTAATTATTTTTTGCATAAAAAATGTAGTTTTTACAAGTTATTTTTAATTTAAAAACATAGTTTAATATTGTTTTGTAAATTATCATATAAATTTAATTATATTTTATGTTTCAATTAGTTCTTTTTAGTTTTAATTTGCTTTGTCAATTATCATACAAAAGTAGAAAACTTTTAATTTAACCCTAGGTAGTAAAACAAAAATATAAACCTAGACACAATTGAATTACGAAACCCTAAGTAGAAACCAAAACATAAATTTAGACATGTAAATAAAATAACAAACCATAGGTAGAAATTTTGTTTGTACCTAAACAAAACAAAAATAAAAAATTGTACCTATAGAAAATGTAAACCTACACACAGTTCTAAAACAAGAAAATCTCTCTCTCTCTCTCTCTCTCTCTCTCATTTTTTCAACCTTAGATGTACATTCTTAAAAAAAAAACATTTGAACATTTGTCTTGATTGTCTTTGTAACTTGTAAAATGTTTAACTTATATGTTAATTTTTAGATTATGACATGTAATTATTTTTATTTAAGTCTCTCTCTCTCTCTCTCTCTCTCTCCTTTCTCTCTCCTCTGTATCTCCTTTTTTCAACCTTAGGTGTACATTCTTAAAAAATATTTAAACATTTGTCTTGACTATCTTTGTAACCTGTAAAATGTTTAACACTCTCTCTCTCTCTCTCTCTCTCTCTCTCTCTCCCCTTTCTCTCTCCTCTCTATCTCCTTTTTTCAACCTTAGGTGTACATTCTTAAAAAATATTTAAACATTTGTCTTAACTGTCTTTGTAACCTGTAAAATGTTTAACACACACACTCTCTCTCTCTCTCTCTCTCTCTCTCTCTCTCTCTCTCCTTTCTCTCTCCTCTCTATCTCCTTTTTTCAACCTTAGGTGTACATTCTTAAAAAATATTTAAACATTTGTCTTGACTGTCTTTGTAACCTGTAAAATGTTTAACTCTCTCTCTCTCTCTCTCTCTCTCTCTCTCTCTCTCTCTCTCTCTCTCTCTCTCAGAACATTCTTAAAAAAACATTTGAACATTTGTCTTGATTGTCTTTGTAACCTATAAAAAGTTTAACTTATACATGTTAATTTTTAAATTATGACACATGTAATTATTTTTGTTTAAGTCTCTCTCTCTCTCAAAAAAAAAAACAAAAAAAAAAAACATTTGAACATTTGTCTTGATTGTCTTTGTAACCTGTAAAAAGTTTAACGTGTATGTTAATTTTTAATTATTTAAGTCATTCTTTGTAAAGTAAAATGTAATTTGTATGTTAATTGTAAATTTTCATATTTTTATATGTACACAGATTATAAATATGGATGATTTTAACATTGATGAGCTTATAGGTCAACATGCACCACCACCACCACCACCACCACCTCCACCTCCACCTCCACCTCCACCTCCACCTCCCCCTCCACCTCCACCTATAGAGTTGAGAGACACTATTAGGAGAAATGTAGAGGCCATAATGAGAGATGTAAATTTTATTAGGCATGATCCCCATCCATCTCCCCAGCTACTATGCCTTGCAGATAGCATGCATAAATAGTTCATGTCTATGTTCTTCCAGACATCCTGCATCATAAAAATAAATGTTGAAATGTTAGAATTTATACATGTATTTAAATGTAAAGTTCATTTAAAGTCAATTTTAATTTATTTCAAATCTATATCTCTAAATTATAAATTATATGACACTTGAAAGAAGATGGATATTTATATAGAAAAACATATAAAAATAAGATAAATTGAACAAAAACTTACATGTATAAATTTGATTCAACCTAATGTACCATCAACATCCTCTCTTTTCTGCAATGCGTCTATGATTGCCTCATGCTCTTCCATTGGAAGTGTCCATAATATTTTATTATTAGGTCTCTCTTTGTATCTTTCCAATTTGATATTTGTTGCCACTACCAAATGGGAATAGTGCATAATCTCCTTTTTTGATTTGTAGTCTTCAAAAGCTAGTAAACCATTCCTTCTTGTTAGGTATTTGCGTAGCCATGTACCAACTACCACAATAGACCCAATTGGATACTAAAAATTATCATCATCTACTTGATGACTTATCAACTTTTTCTTAGGTTCTACACATTGAGCTAACCAATACTCTATTTGCTCTTCATTATCCTCAGGTGCAACAACAACATACACATGTCCTACAAAACAAAATTAAGTACATGCACAAATAAAACTTATTTAAAGGTTTATAATTCAAATATAATAATAAATTATATGACATACACATGTAACTAATATAATTTAAAGTTTTACAATAAATTGAATTAAATTACCAGGTTATATAAGGTCTGAAACATGATCATAATCTTCTGATGCAAAGGCATGATCCAGGTCTTCATTTATTATATCATCTTCATCTTGTGTCTCACTAGGTGTTAAGGATTTTTGTTTTCATTCTTCAACCCATTATGTATTCTCACATTCTTCCCATTCACCTGCAACACAAAATTGACAAAAACATGTAAGCTCCCTAGTCCATATAGTCCAAGTGTTAGAATTAGAACTCCTAAATGAATGTTATTTAGCTGATTCACTGATTGTATCATAATCCTATCTTGAAAGGATATTCTTCTCTTCAACTATCCAGAAAAAATGTCTGATTGTAGAGTTCTGACTTGATCCTATAGACAAACTTGTTTTACACCATTCAATAATTGCACGCGCATCTTTAAATTTTGATTTTTCCTCAAATTTGAGTTTCTCTCTACAAAGGGCTCTCTTAACACATGCACCGACACCATCATGTTCTAACTTCCCATGTCTAGCCTCAAAAAAACTCCAGATATGTTGGATATTTATTTTCTTATGTGTTCTACTCAACCAATAAAACATTCTAGCATTCTTGAATTACCCTGAGCAATTATCTGACCATATTAGATGTTGTGTTATATGAATTTCTCTCTCCCTTAAATTTTCATAAAAGGTCTTAAAGCAATACTAGACAAAATCTAATGAGTGTAACTTATTATCACTCATATAGAAATGGTACTCTCTCAATATTTTTTGATCCTCTTTTGTACTATCAGGTGCATGCCTATAGACAATATGAACAAAAATTGTTACTTCACTGAATTATAATATTATGGTTGGATCTCATCTTGTGGTGCAAGCGTGTAGTTCTCTGCAAAGTCAATGACTGAAAGTATACTACCAATTGGAAATGTATTCTTGCATATGCAAAATTGTCCATCAAGCCATCTAGAATTTTGAGAGGGTTTCACATATTTAGGTATGACCTTACTCTTGAATTCATTCATAAAAGCATGAACACTAATTCTTTTAGTTATTAGATCGTGTCATTTTTCAACTTTTCCATCCTTCAATGGATACTCAACAGTTTTAAATCTTTGTACATCAACTAATTGTTGTTCGAAATCAATTGAAATATTTTCATGCAAACATTCATCTAATAATGTAAGATTGCCACATACATCACATGCACCAGAAACACATGCATTCAAAAGATAAAATTGCTCATTAGGTGGGTTACAAACCAAACTTGATATAAACTCCTTTACAGTTTAAGGTGGTATATTTATACCACATTCTTGCAACATTTTATTAGTATGCATAGTAGAACATATAAATAAAAAAATATCATAATGATAATGAAATTGAACATGAGTTAGACTTGATATAAAATCCTTTACAGTTTGAGGTGGTATATTTATACCACATTCCTGCAACATTTCATTAGTAAGCATAGTAGATTGTATAGATCAAAAAATATCATAATGATAATGAAATTGAACATGAGTTTTGCAACAATAGGTGATTTTTTCCTTGTTAATCCTTGCATACCATGGTTTACATTTTTCAAAAGATCTTTGACTAATACTAATAGTTAACACCTTATCATCCACAAATTTTTTATACAATTTAGTTTGAGTCATATCCAAAAGGTGTTTTGGATGTGGATCATGAACTTTTGAACCAACTCTTAGTTTAAGAACATCTCTAGCATTAGGGGATACTCTTGTATTATCATGCTAAAAAATTTCAATCAAAGTTTTGACTTCACCAGTAAATTTCATGTTAGACCTTGGGAGTCTTCCACTGAAGGTCCATAAATGGTTTGTTGGATCACTTTCAAAGTTAACTCTACTCTTTACAACTCTTGTTAAAGTTTTACGATGAATATTAAGATATCCACTTATGTTTGAAATCATTCTTTTATCAGTTTTAGTTTTGTTTACTAAAGCTGTTGTTATTGCTTGTTGTGCCACATTACTATCTTTAGAATGAATTTTCTTTCCAATTGTGTTAAAGGCACTAGCAACAGTTGAAACAACTTGTTTTTAGAGACTCATCCTTCTTCTTGGATTTCATATAAATGCCTAACCTCTTCATCACTTTTTTTATTTTAGACATTTTAATTAATTGTAACATTAATTGACATTGAAACCCAAATTTTTTATTATAAAAAAATTGTCTAAACAACTTGGTCGCGTGTGTCCTAATCTATCTCCATGAAACCAAACCACATCAATTGTCTAGCACATCACTTTTTATTTGAAATTGTTCATTCATTTCATTATCATTCAAAGAAGTTTCTTTCTCAATCGGTGTTTCTATGTCTACATTCACATTGTTGATTTCAATTTGAATTGGTGTTTGATTTTAAGTTTCAATTGGGGTTTGACTTTTAGTTCCTTTATCATTATGATTGACATTACTAATTTGTGGAATTTGATGTGCAATTAAATTTGTTACTCTATTTTCAAGAATAAAATTTAAATCATTTATATTGTAACCTGCTTCTAGCAAATGATGAACTTATTTATCATAATAAGTTACATTTAGTTGTGAAGACATACCTATATCCAATACTAGATTCGAAGATGCACCTGAATTTTATTCTTCAACCTCTGCATCCATCATGGTGTTTGTTATACACTAAGTTTTTCACCTTATTCAAGTTCTCATAGTCTTGATAACCTAGTATAACATGGGAATTATCTCTAGGTTGTGGGACCTTTGCTAACTAAGATGAGACCTCCAGGTTCTAGGCTGGTTCCTCTTGGATAATCACCTTATTTTTTTTCTTGATAGGAAAGTAAACTCTTGAAGGGAAAGGGATAGAAGGAATGCTAAAGGGAAATGACTGAAAAGCAAACTACCTACCAGGTGATACACCGAAATGAAATGAACACAATATATTGATCAAATTAGCATGAAAGCTCTCAGATCTAATAGAACACAATCCTTCTAAACAAGCTTGCATAAGTGTTTCACAAAGAGGTCTGAACAAAAGACACAGACTATGACCTGCAAGCAAACATTCTCTTCAGCAAAAGGGCATAGGAATGAGACAAGATGGCTAGGGGATGAAAAAAATCCACAAAAACTATCTAAATCAGATCATACACAGTAGTACACAAATAAGTTGAAAGAAAGAAGGGCTCTGGAACTCTAAGATTTCTCTAACAAAGCCAGTATATTATACTCAATAAGAGAAATACAGACAAGGGAAAGACCTGAGGGCAGAACAAATGCCACAGAAAGCCTCTATTAAGTCTGATAGATCAATGAAAGATTGCAAACTGTAAGATCCAGAGGGTAGAACAAATTCCACAGATAACTCCTTAAGAAAGAAAAACCTCTCTTTTACAATTGCAAAACTTTGAGCTCTAAAAGCTCCAAAAAACTAATATATACATCTCCCTTGCACGCAAGCGTCAAACTTAGGGTTACATAGATTTTCATATAATAAGAGAAACCCTAACTCTATCATGTCTGATCATAAATGCCTCCTTGAAATATCTTGGATGATCAGATATATGCCTGGATGTCTTTTCCATCGCCATAACTGTCTGCAGACAAGCTGCCTTGATCCATCTACTTTGCTGCAAGTTGAAAACCTCACACCACTGCCATGGCTTTGTTTCTGTAAGTCAGGTTCATCATAAATGTTCAAATTTGATCTTCGCAGATATTTTGAATTTAAAAAGCACAAACGGTCACAGGTGGCGCCAACCCCAAAAAGCAAGAATCGGGCCAAGACGATTGCCCATAACTCTACATCATTTCCCCAACTATAATCATCTTGGAGAAATAAATTCTAAGCCACCCCTTTGTCATTTCACGGCCAGCTGCAATAAACTGACATGAAACCTCACAGGAAGATTCAAAATCGGGCTCCAACGACCACCTGGTTCTATTTTAAAACACGACCGTCGATCATATCATTTACCGGCAAATCGAACGGCCCACAAAAAAAATCACACAATAGTCAATCCAGCTCTGAAAAGTCACCGACCACATCACCAGTAAGCAACCAATGAAACGTGAGCACGTCGGCTTGACCGGGCGACAAAAGACCCACTGCTTCACTAGCCTTAAATCAGACTGTGGTCACATGATCGCAAAGGGGAAGAATATTCCTTGCGATCAAGCAACAACTGTTAGATCTAATTGCACTGTCATTCCACCTAAAAAATTTGGGTCCACCGACATGTCCTCATCACCATCCAACTCGGCCAATCAGAAACGAGCACCACCTGCAACACCTGACACCGATCCCACCATGACATCAGACTCTTTCGCCTGGAAGATCAGACGATTGTCGTAATACCGAGAAGATTAACCCTCAAGCACCTTTTACTTGCGGCATCATGACAATTGTTGATCTCAACCGAACTTTAACCTGCCGAGCGACCTAACCGCTAGAAGAAACATAACCGCTCACCGGATCACTAAAGGCTAAGGCACAAACTATCAGGGTTGCGTGAACACACGACCAAAGAAAATGCTGGGTCACTGAATGAAAAGTACTTAACCACCAGAAACAAGAGACCTCGTGAACACACAGTCGCCCAATCGCCGAATAAAAACTTAACCACTAGAAAACCTAGAGATCAAGCGACTGCATCCTTGGAGAACTGGGCTCCACTGAGTCACAATAGCGCACATAGGAAATGTTGATGTCAGAGACTAGCTGCGAAGAGGTGAAAAGTCAAAAACAACCAAGGTTTTCTCTTAAAACTAAAAATGCATCAGAGAAATAGAAAACATCGAGGGTTTTTATATTTAGACAAATTTGTATACCCTCTAACATGAAATAAGCTAATTCCTACAGACCTTCAAAATTTTTATATCTCCATGGTCTTTTCGATTTAGCACATGCGATCAGAACTGGAGCTTGGTGAAATTATAAATAACCTAAGGCCAAAGGCGCAAGCCATGAAACCTTGTGGATTTTCTTCGCAAGTCAAAACAAGACTTCAGGCAGGTAAGGAGAGAAAAGATGACAAGAAGTGAACCAAGACCAGAAAACTAGGGTCACCTTCACAGGCTAGGCTCTGACTCACTTGTGGCCAAAATTGTATGATAGGAAATTTTGGGTAACAATATTTTCATTGTCCTCCTCTTCTGAAACAATTGTTGAAATCGATGCTCCAACATTATTTAGTTTTCAAAGTCTTTCTCTTCTTTCTCGTTGTCGTTTTGCCTCCTCTCTATTTGCTGCAACCTCCTCATTTGTCAGAACCTTCCTTAGCCTCTTTCTACATTGGTTTGATCCCATTTTTGCACCAAGATTCAAGTTCAAATGATTCTTTTCATGTCAAATCCAAAAAAAGACAAAAAAGAGAGTGTTGATCAAAATATTCTATTTGTTTGGTACAAATCATTAAAAAAATGATTGAAAACTCATCAATCATTAAGATCAGGTCCACAGTCCCATATTTTGGCTACAACAACTCTTTATAAAATGGGAACCCGTTATTTAAATGAAATGGGAACCTGATATTTAAATGAAACAGGTACCCATTTTGTAATTTCACAAAACGGGTGCCCGTTTTTTGAATTTGAAAAAATGGGTGCCAGTTTTGTAAAACTATGAGCAGGAACCGTACCTACTAGCTTGGTTTTTGGTTTGGGAAAGGCTTGGTGGGACCAAGCCTATGCTTGGCCCTGCAAAAATATGGCTAAGGCATTATAATATAAATTTTTTGCCTTGCCATAATGTTTTGGACACCTTGCCCAATGAATTTTTTGATAAAATGAAAAATCCATTTTAGTTCTTATTGTGCAGATTATAAAAATATAAATTTTATAGTGATATGAGAAATTTTTATATTTTTACAATATTTATTAAGCCAATGAGGTACATAAACTTGAAATACTAAGGCTAACTAAAATTTTAATAACTTTTTAATTTTATGTTTTTTTAAAAATGAGTTATATGACATCAATCTACATAGAATTTCTTTCAAATTATTATTATTTTTTTGAAAAAAGTGAATTTATCATCAAATTATGGTGGTCGTACACCAAAGGTTTTGAAAATGTACTTTATAGTCAATAAAAAATTAATAAATAAAAAATATTCAATAAAAAAAAAGATAAAATATTCTCATCAATCTTCAATGTTTTAGGTACCTTTCCCCAAAAGGATTCACAAAAATACATTTATTTACTTCAAAAAAGGGTGGTCGTACACGTGTGAGGTGTGGTCCTGAAACATGCATTTTGAAAAAGTGGTTTTTAAACATGCCTACTAAAATTCAATTTATACCATGTGGGTATTAAAATAAATTACATATTTGAAAAGTAAACACCAAGTGCTAAATTTTATATTACTGAAGTTTTTCAAGAGTCAATCTTTAAGTGCCTTAAATTTTGACATCAATTGACATAAATTTTGAAAAATAGAGAAAACACTTCCACTTTTTGCCCAAAAGTGGGACTTGACTTCTTGCAACCACCCTCTCATTAGGTCAAAAACATTGATTCAAACTAGCAACGTCAGGCATTCAACTAGTTTTCTTCCATTTTCTTCCCTTTGTGGATAAGCTTGTGGCTTTAGTGATAACATTCTCATTAACTTTGAACGCGATGCCATTGATAGTCACCCTCCTCTCATTCCACAAGGTCACAACCTTGTGAGACAAATTCTTGTCATAACCAGTCATGTTCTCCATGAATGGAATGATCCCTCCCTCTTTGCAGTCAAACATAACAACAAGGCCACTTTTGTAAAAAACAACAATCTTATCAAGCTTAATTTTCCACCTATCCCCACCCATGGCTTCTCACCCAGAACCTAAAAATAGAGCAAGGTTATGCGCAAAGAAGCAACAAATAGCATATTCACCAAGACACAAACCCAGAGCGAAGCAAAGCTCAAAATAGAAACATAGAGAAGAAAAACATGTCCTTTGTGAAATAAAAGGTAATAACGAGCCTCTTCATTATTACTTTAAATGACATCATTCCTTCCCTTGCTCCGAGTGCACACTGGCACGTGTGAAGCATCATTATTTTTTAAACAAGAGGTTGGAAATGACAATTAAATGTCTCCAAATATGAAGAGATCTTTCAAGCTATGGGTATTGCAATTTCCAACATCCATAAGATGAAGCCAACTTAAATTATGACAAGACCATATTCGAGGATAACTTATATAGGAATAATGATCTATCCTCAAGTATGATCCCTTTGGGTTGAAAGTGTCCAGTTGTCCATCCATCATCACCATGTCATTCAAATTTAGATCTAGGAAAAAATTTAAATTCCCCCATATGAAAATAAGAGCACCAAAGCAATGACTAATGAAAGGGACAAAATCAACTTTCATTATTATTATAATGGTTTCTATACTCCTATCATCTTAGAAGGCTTTGGGTAATATCTAGCAGCTTATTGACAACTCTCCAACATCATAAACACTTTAGCCACAGACCAATAGCAACCAAAGAGTTAGCCACAACGTTACCTTCTCTATAAGTGTGTCTCACTGTGAAACCATCTAGACTAATCTGAAGCACTCCAATATATTTTATAATACTCTCCACTCTCCAATTGTCCAAGGAAAGACCCATAGTAGTGTCAACAAAAATCTTTGCGTCTCCTCCAATCTCAAGGTATTTAATTCCTATAGAGATAGCAATTTTAACGCTCCAGAGGAGAGCCATACCTTCCTCTTGATTAACTATATGGTCTTTCTATGGCCCCACAAAAACAACAATCAACATACCTCTATGATCCCTTATTACTATAATAGCCTATGTTATATAGACTATAAAGTCTTTTATAAAGCTTACTAAGTTTTTTAACAAAAAATGCTAAGCTTACTAGACATTGAAATGGTATATCACACTTTATATTACCTTCCACCTATATTCTTAACATAATATTAGAAGAGCACAATTCATATTGATCAAGAAGCAAAAATCTAAAAAATTTAAGAGATTTCCCAATGAAATAAAAAACAAAGGCATATATAGGATATGAAAAGATATGTTTTTTTTTTGTAAATAAACCTCATATTGCTTCCCTTCTATAAATCCTCCTTCCACCGTGGGTTTCTCTTTCTTGCAAACTCCCCTTAAATTAACCCCCAAAAACCTTGGTATATTCCCCTTTCTCATAAAATTGATGTGAAGAATATTTAAAATGGAAAAGGTGTGAGCATTTTTTAAATGAAGATGGTGTGAAAGAATGAGAATGGTGTGAAGAATATTCACCTTTTTACACTTAATTTAAATATTTATATTTATAAAATATAAATATAAGTTTATTTTCAATTTAAATGAAAAAGAATCATTTATTTATTACACTTTTATAATCATATATTTTTTAATTTTTTTTTTGTTTGGAATTTAATATTTTTAATCTATTAGTTCAACCATAAGTACATTCTTAATTACTTATTTTCAATGTTATAAGAGTATGAAATCATAACAGATACTCCTAATTAATCACATACATGTATATGTACATTTACATAAAATTTTAATTAAATTCTCCTATCCATCACAACAATGGTTATGCATTGAAAAAGCACACATTTTTTTAAATAAAAAGAACACACACATAGGCACAACATGCAGACAGGGTTAGGATCTAATAGAACATGTAAGATCATTAACCTAACTAAGTGATTTTGTGAGTGCTATACTTCCATCAAATCGACCGATGCCAAAATGAGCTAACCACCTCTACCTGGCCCACATTCCCACTTTCAACTCTTGTCAACCACTTACAACACTCAAGTTTTCATTAGTATGATTAACTTGTAAATCATAATCTTAAATCAATTATTAATCAAATAATATCAATTCAATTCCATATTTGATGATTTGTTAACATCTAATCATAATCCCAAATAAGTTTATTCTTGAATTTTGATATGATTATATAAATGTCAAAATTATTTCAATCACGTAATTATTAAATCATTAATCTAACTTTCATAATGCATTAGGTGTCAAATAATTATATTAAACAATCAAAGTCAAAGAGAGTCTACACTATCTCCTGATGGCTAGGCACGACGTCTTCACTAAAGGAGCAATACAATATCACGTGTTCATATTGGGGGGGTTAAAATGGCCAAAAAAGGGAATATATTGCCTAAATAGGGGGGAGGGGGTTTTTTTGGGTCACGGAGGGGGGGGTTGGGCATTTATATAGGAAAAGGGGTGGGGGGATATTGGGAGGGCATTGGAGGGGGTGGCAAAAAAGGAGTTTGGGGCAATATTTTTTGAAAATAGGGGGATTGTTTAGTATGCCACGAATGCACGTGCTATGATTTAGGTTCACTAATTAAAGCCCCTGTGTGACTAGGACATACAAGGTCGGGATGTGATAGTGTAATTGGATAGGTTTTAGTGGTTTTCAATTTTTTTTTGGGTGGTTTAGATTATATTGGATCATATTCAGGAGGCCATAAGTATTATTTGTGTTGTTGTGTGAAGAGGGTGTGAGGGCGAGCAGTGGAACGAATAAGCAAGAGGCGAGAGAGAGTTTTGAGTTACGACAAGTGTTTTTTCTTGCTTTATTATTTAGTTTATCTATAACATAACTTGGTCTTTAGTATGGTCATTGTTATTTCTTAGTTGTTAAAGCAGATTATGCCTATTTTTTGATTGAGATATGCCTACTTCAATATGTTTTAGCAAGCATGGTATTGGGTCAGAATTCAAGGAAGCCCTCGTTCACCTCTCGCTTGGTTATTGCAAGGCTCTTTTATAGGGTAAAAGCACAATAAGTTGTCACCCTTTTACAAAGGAAGATGCTAACAACACCAAAACTGAAAAACTTCAAGGGCATAAAAGTCACATTTTTGTTGAGAATTTGAAGATGATGTAAACTGATGAAATGTGTAAAATATGATGAAATTTATGCATATAATTTTTAAAAATTAATTTGAGCAAAAATTAATATGTTTTTTAAATATTTTAGGTCTATTTTTCATATCCTGAAAAATACTACAAATTAGGGAGTTTACTTCCCGTCAAATCATTATAAGTAAAACATTGTTTTTCCCTCCAATTTCAAAATATGTTTTAGATGACATGTATATCTAGTGTAGGAAAAAAGAAAGAAGTGTTTTTGATCTATAGTTTACCCGTTATAAGTATTCAAAGTCGAACTTACCTAAAATCAATAGCTTTTTTCTCCCGTCACTTTTCCCCTATCAAAACTATGCCAAAAACCAAATAAATTACATATTCTTGAAGAGGACTCTCTCCTCTAGTGTTGTATATGATTTTAAAAATTTTCTGAATTGATATAGAATTTTTCTATATTTTCCGAATCAACATCTTCTTAAAGTTTAATATACCTACATTTAGTTTTTAGCAAGTTTATCTAACGTTTTGTAGTTGAAACAATATAAAATTTATATGTCCAGAATCGTACTTCTAAGATCTAGAAAATGGTACTTTTAGTTTTTTTAACATTTTCTATTTTGATCAGAGAAAGGAATAGCAAAAGTGCAAAATTTTGGTTTTTTTTATGTTTTTGGAGGTTTGGCTGCCAACATGGCATGCCACCTAGGTAGACTGGGCCGAGTCTAACTTGGCTAAGTCCCCCTAGGGGTCGACCCCACACAAACAACCAAATAGTGTGCAAATGAGGGGCTTGAGTTGTTTTTTTATATTAAAAATATCATTTAGACTCGGTTGAGTCCTACTTGGCCGAGTACCACTCGGCCTAGTCTACTAGGCCATGTAGACGCCATTCGGTGCCGCATGGCACCTACGTTTACTCAGCCGAGTTAGACTCGGCCAAGTCCAACTGGGCTGAGTCTAACTGTTGGAATTAGGAGAGATAGGTACTGAGAGGGGAGAGGTGAATCAGTGCCTTCAAAAACTTTACTTGTAAAAACCTTTTAGATCTATAACTGTGTACTGTGATAACCGATCAAAATAACTTGAATATAATTGTATAATTCAATCATCTAGTTAACTTGAGAAAGTAAACAACATGAAATCAATATGACAATCACATAACACAAGTACTTTGGTAACGCATAATACCTTGTAAGAAGGTAAAAACTCCGGTGGGGATGACACCCACAAATTCTTCACTACTGCAAATAGAAAAGGTTTACCTAGGCTACAAGTTTTGATCACTTCTGGTGATCTTACCTTGTTAGGAGTAACATGTTAGATCAGCTAGATCTACCTAGTTATAGCATTTTAACAACACTAATGAAGTGTGTACTCGGTTAAGAGATTTACATAAGACTGTTAAGTCTATTCTGTTAAGAGATTTATCAAAAAAAAACTCTATCACAATTGTCAAAAAGTAATAGGCAATTATCTGCTAGTTGACAACTCAATTGTCTGAAACAGATCTTTAAGTGCTCATCAAAATATCACCTTATATGTGATTTTTGTCTACTCTGTTATGCTCGGTAGCCTTCTCTGATTCTGCTCAATTTGATATCCTCTGTACTCTATTCTTCTCGGTAAACTGATTGTCTTGAAGTTAGGCAATGTCTTCAAGTGCTCCGTGATTCATATATATTAGTTCACCAACCTCACAAAATGGTGTGAACATACAAAATATATAGTGTTCTATTTTTGCCACCTTAGCAAAAATTAGGTTACAAGAATAATCATAACCCTAAGATCTACGGTGCAAAATTAACCTAGATCAACTATTACAATAAGATAAACATTACAATTAATGAGTATCTTTTACAATAAATTCTCCTCGATCTTGGTAAACCATTTTATGATCTGTTGTAATTGTTTGCATAGAAGAATGTGTCATTTCATATTACTATGCCATTTTCTATGATCATCGATAAACACTGTATAATCTGCTCGGTGTATACTGTGATGCTCGGTGTTTATTGACCGTCAGTGTCAGTGTTGCTAGTGCTCAGTAAACTATGTGATGCTTGGTGTAAAGACTTTACCGACTGCTCTGTCTTACTTCTGGTTACCGACCAACTCAATATAAGTAACCGACCAACCTATTTACTATCCTTTGATACTAATGACAACCTTAAATGCTCAATAGAGATTAACAATCTCCCCCTTTGACATTAGTATCAAAACTTAGAATGTATATAGATAAAATGTTTCTATTTTTTCCTTATGTCTCCACCATATACATATCCAAAAAAAAAATTTCTAAGTACAAAGTACTCTCCCTCGGTGCATGCTCCCGGTAGTATGTAATATACATAGCAAAACTATACTTATTTGGCATATACATGTTTTCCCCCTTTTTGATAATAATGCAAAATGCAAAAAAAATAAATATAATGTATACTTACATCTTATCAAAAATGTTTTGATGGGTTTTCTTTACAGACTCCAAGAGGTTGTCCCATTCCTCTTTCAAGTTGGTAAGAGCAATATGCTCAAGACCGACTTGTGCATGCATGTCAAAGATATTATCTAACACCGAAATCTCTAGTGTTGCGACAAGTTGTTCAGCTTTGACAATATGTGCTTCAAAAAATTTTAGGTAAGGAACGAGTTCTGTTTGTAACTCAGTAACTTGATTGGTGATGTGTGCTTCTTGTTTTCTTAAATCTGCTATCAGCCATCGGAGTTCCTGAACTTGGTGAATATGCTTTAAGAAAGCAGTTGGCTCGGTAATAGTTGCTTGTGTACTCAACTTTATCTCTGCGTCTAAACTTTTTATCTTTTCACTGACTTCTATAGTGAAGGTGTCTGAAGTACAAAGCTTGATTAGAAATTGGCAGATTATCTGGGTAATAGATTTTACCTCGGTAATGACCTCAGATAATTTTACCTTGTTCAGTGCCACTTATGTGCTAATCCTTTCTGCCAATTTTTCCTAAATCTTTGATTTTGCCCTTTCTTCTATTCTTTTATCTACATCTGTATCAGGGGCATTGATTTTGTCGGTGAGTGTAGCAAGTTGATCTAGGATGGGAGTATTCTCATTAATATTTGTCTTTGATACTATCTATTGTAGAATATCCCTCACATCATTTAACGCTTCTTTACATTTGTGTTCTTGCCTTAACTTTTCTTGTGCCACTTTCCTTGAACATAATTCCCCATATCTACTTAGTTCCTTGGGGCTTAGGGTTCTCGGGTCACATTCTGGTATAATTATAACTTCATCAATGGTGACTGGCCCTTTGGCTTTCTTCTTCTTCTTCTTTTGTGCAAGAGGTGAGTTCTTCTCACTTATAACAATAGCTTTTTCTCCACTTTTCAGAGTATCTTTCCCAATTGACACCGTATCATCCTTCTTCTACTCCATGGTAGACGGTGTGGGAATCTTGGTTGTAGTGTCAAGTGGGTTCACCTCGGTCGACTTTGTTTCTTCTGGTTCCTTTGTTTCTATAGACTATGCCTCTATTTTGGTAGGCTCATTTGTATCTGCAGGTTGCTCAGGTGCTTTTATCTTAGTTGTATCTTTATTTTGCTTGGGATGAGAAGCATCGGGTTGTACTTGTGAAAGTATTTCAACTACCTCTGCAAGTACAGGTAGTTCACCTGGTAGAGATGTGAACACACTATCAGTGTCTAATGCTTCATCTTTGTTTGGTGCAATTTTCACATCTTCATCATCCTCATCATCAGGATCACCGTTAGTGATGTCCTCAATGAGTGCATCGTCATTGGTTTTCTTCTGCAAGTGGATCTTTACTTGATCCTATGCATCTTGTGAAATTCTTATTTCTTCCTTTTGTTTGGTGATATCAATTACCTTTGTAACTGATATACCGGTGTCCTCTATTTTCTTTCCTTTGTTATCATCGATGAAAATACCTTTACCTTTTGAACTGTGTCTCTTCTTAGACAGTTTCAGGAATGCTTCCTGTTCAGCTTTCTCTTCTGCTTTCAAAATTGATGTCCACAAAGAATCACATGTGACATCCATATCACCTACATTCTCATCCATTATCTACATAGCTCTATTCTTGACTAGAAATATAGCCTGATACTTTGTCATGTATTCACTTACAACAACATAGCTAAAGTGTGAGGTTGCATGACTTAATGATCGTTCTCTTTTCCTTTTCTTTGTATCTAGTGCAATAGCCCATCTCTCACTTATTTTTTCATCAAGTTCCTTCGGCAATTGACATGTGAATTCCATTGGTACTCTCTTGAATTTAATTATCATCTAGATGATAGCATGTTCTAGCTTTGTCTTGTCCTCAATTGACATTTTGTCAAATTTGCCTATGCCTGGATCTGTAAGATTTCCATTCTCAATTATATCTTCAATTATTTCTTCTATTGTACTTTCCCTATTACGAACTAACTTGAATTGATTAGGATCATTTTCAGTGCCAGTCTCCTCTATATCTTCTTTACTTTCTATGTATTTCCTCTTTTTCTTCGGTGTCTCAGCTACTTTCTTGTTCTTTCTCTTTATGTATTTCTTCATTGGTGTAGTTGATCTTCTTTTTGCTACTTTTACTACTTCTTCTTTCTCGGTAGATTGTGTTGCAGTTGACGAACATGTCCTCACTCCTTCAGGTTCTGGTAGCTGCATTTCCTGTTCAACATTGATGGGAGGAATCGGTGTGTGATCCTTTTCTTTTTCTAACTCAGCCTCCTCGCTATCATAGGGCTTGTCAGCCAACTGTAACTGACCTTCGGTTGTTTCTTTAACCGGTGACTCCTTAGATGAGTTAGATGCATTTCCATATTTTGCTGTGAGATCTTTTCTCATTTTCTTCACCCTTCTAGACATTTTTTTGATCTCTATGTTTGTAGTGATTCGTGACTTAGCTTCCTCATATATGCCAAACCTACTGGCAGTGATGTCTATTGGTAATGCCAGTAATGCATTAATAGATTTCAAAGTGAAATCATGGTTCATTTCATACCCCATTGGTGCTAACCATTTTGTTCTTGGTTCTACTGCCTTTATCATAGAGTGGTCTATGCTGACTACAAAACATATGTCATCTTCAAATTTACTCACTAATTCCCTTGGAATTCTACTCCTTTGTTGCATTTTTGCCTGAAATTCCTTGAAATATGCATTAAATTCCTTATTCAGATTATCTCCTAGACTTTGCATCATTTCACCAATTTGTGCAGTTATAGGTTTTTTTGATTGCCAATTTACTTTACCAATACCAGGTACATATTTTTGCAGATAGAAAAATGTACAGACAAGCAGTGATCCATACTTACATGTATTGGACTTCTTTGCTTTTATTGTCATCATATTATCTTGCAGTTGGTGTAGTAGCAGTTTGACAAGATCTACCTGGTGATCTTTCTTCACAATTTTATATGCCATGTCCACGGCGCTGTAGGGTACACTATTTGGTCTGCTAGATTGAAATATCTTTTACCCGATGACATGTGCTATGAATTTCACCGCTGGGTCTTTGATGGTTGAGATTTTTAGTGCCCTACCGTCCCATTGAGCTCTAGTGTTCTTTTCAACATCAGGACGAGATGAACTTCGAAAGGCTTTGGCTTTGTCAGTTGTAGGGTACCCAGTAACCCTAATGATAATCTTCTTTGTGACCTCAACAAGTTTTTCTAACCAAAATTTTCCATCATGAAATCTGCTTAGCATGATTCTTATCCAGTCATTTTTGAAAGATTGTGGGAAGTATGTAAAACACAATAACCCTGACTCCCCAATCTTCTTGTATTCGGATTTAATCTTTCCATCCGGTCCACAAACTTGTTGATAAGCAACAATGGTCTCAAAATCACATACTTCTCTGATTTTGTAGTGAATATAGGCCCTAACATCTTCTGTTAACAAAACCCTATCTGGAATACTCGAAAATGCACCCATATCATCTGTTTGTGCTGCGACCTTGGGATGTGGTTTGAATTTTTCCTCGGTGAAATTAGCCCTAACAATTAATTCTACTTCCCCCTCAATGTTTTGCGATTTGCTTGCAGTCGATGTTGATGCCATAAATTATTTCTAGGGTTTCGGCAAGCAATAGATAACCAATGTTTGGTAGGCAAATGAACTTACTTGATATCATTGAAGAATTGTTGTCAGTTTGATCTACAGTAGCTTTGAATCTTTTTCAAAAATCTTTAGCTCAAACTCTTCTCTGTAAAATCTCTTTTCTTTGAAATCACAATGTAAAAATGAACTCTATTTTTGCGTATTTATAGATTTTTTGATATTCCCGCTCAAACTTTGGTGCATTAAATGTGTGACCTAACTTTTGATATGAAACAACTGTCAACTCGATAATGTCTACAATTTCCTTTGCTTGGTTAATATAGAATTTCTTCATTGGTTTGCACTATTGTCAATTAACCTTGTATAGTGATTACTGACGAGTAATCAACTCTCATTTCTTCTTTTACCGACTATGTGATATTTGTAAACTTATAACACATAAACCATAGTGCATCTTTATTCATGTAGATTTGGTATTTATACATCATATATAAGGAACTATATGTAAAATGTGATCATTTAAAATGTCAGTTCCATACATACCTTTGTCATCTTAAGTGGAGGTACCGATGTCACCCAATCCAGTGGACGAGGTTTCACCGACAGTGTTACTTGATTCAACATTCTCATTAGATGCCTTCTTCCACATTGTGTTCCTTAACTTCATAATTTTTGCAATGTTATATCCACTCTCAAATATATGGTTTTCATCTGGTGCTCGGTCTCTACAGTTCTTTAGGTGTCTAGACTTGTTTCATTTTTTCCTTGCAGTCCCTTGCAGTGTGTCCATGCTTATTACAATTATAGCATATTTTATCCTCAGTCGTATTATTAGCAATGTCATTCTTCTTAGCTCTGCATTCATAAGCTGGATGTCCAAACTTACCATAGTAATAACAATATCCATTGAATTTTGGAATGACAGGAGGTTTACCTTGTGCTTTGCTTCTGCACACATTGGATATATGTCCCAGTTTTCCATAGTGATAACATGTCAACACTTTAGGTTTCTGATTTTGATTGTTGTTGACTTTTTCAGCTTGTTGTGATGATTCTCCTTCACCAGCGTAGCCTATACCGGCTCTGCTTCCAAATCTTCTCTGATTAGTCAAGAAATCGTCAATCTTTTTAGAACTGTCCTTAGCTATTCTCATCATTTCATTATGTTGATTTTGTATCTTTATTTCATTTCTCAGTTTTTCATTATCTTCTCTGAGTATTGTAACATCTTCAAGTCTTCTTGATAATTCTCCATTGACTTGATTCATTTCTTGATTAACTATCATCATCTAATTTGATACTTGGAAGTGACGATCAGTGAGTCTCTGTATTTCACTTTCTTTTTCTTGGAGTTGTTCAGTCATCAGTCTTCGGTCTTCAATAGCCAAATTCTGATCTTGTTCAGCTTGTCTAGCATTGTTCATGATTTCCACCATTCTCACCATTTGAGATTCATGACCAATTTGAAGTGCTTTCACTTGCTTAGATAGATGTTGATTCTTTTTAGACAAGTCAGAGATTATGCTTTCAGATCCATTAGAGATGCTTCCAGAGCTTGATCCAATATGATCAAATATTTTATCAATAGGTTCTTCATGATAACTGATTTCATTCAGCTGAATTGCAAGGTTCTTCCTTTCAACTAGTAATTTCTTCAGTTCTTCCTTGTCTTGTTTATACTGTTCCACAAACATCTGTATTTGTATCTTCTGATTCTCAATAGTCTTGTCAAGCTTGTATCTCTCCATGACTTAGATCTTTACCCTTTAGTGGTTAGACTGTTCAACAAGAGAACTGTGCTCTGATACTAATTGTTGGAATTAGGAGAGATAGGTACTGAGAGGGGAGGGGTGAATCAGTGCCTTCAAAAACTTTACTTGTAAAAACCTTTCAGATCTATAACTGTGTACTATGATAACTGATCAAAATAACTTGAATATAATTGTATAAGTCAATCATCTAGTTAACTTGAGAAAGTAAACAACATGAAATCAATATGACAATCACATAACACAAGTATTTTGGTAACGCAGAAACCCTTGTAAGAAGGTAAAACCTACGGTGAGGATGACACCCATAAATTCTTCACTACTACAGATAGAAAAGGTTTACCTGTTAAGGCTACAAGTTTTGATCACTTCTGGTGATCTTACCCTGTTAGGAGTAACATGTTAGATCAGCTAGATCTACCTAGTTATAGGATTTTAACAACACTAATGAAGTGTGTACTCGGTTAAGAGATTTACATAAGACTGTTAAGTCTACTTTGTTAAAAGATTTATCAAAAAAAAACTCTATCACAATTGTCCAAAAGTAATAGGCAATTATCTGCTAGTTGACAACTCAATTGTCTAAAACAGATTTATAAGTGCTCATCAAAATATCACCTTATCTGTGATGGTTCTCTACTCTATTCTGCTTGGTAGCCTTCTCTGATTCTACTCAATCTAATATCCTTTGTACTCTATTCTGCTCGGTAAACTGATTGTCTTGAAGTTAGGCAATGTCTTCAAGTGCTTCATGATTCATATATATTAGTTCACCAACCTCACAAAATGGTGCGAACATACAAAATATATAGTGTTCTATTTTTGCTGCCTTAGCAAAAATTAGGTTACAAGAATAATCATAACCCTAAGATCTACGGTGCAAAATTAACCTAGATCAACTATTACAATAAGATAAACACTACATTTAATGAGTATCTTTTACAATAAATGCTCCTCGATCTTGGTAAACCATTTTACGATCTGTTGTAACTGTTTGCATAGAAGAATGTGCCATTTCATATTACTATGCCATTTTCTGTGATCATCGGTAAACACTGTATAATCTACTCGGTGTATATTGTGATGCTCAGTGTTTACTGACCGTCAGTGTCGCTGTTGCTGGTGCTCGGTAAACTGTGTGATGCTCGGTGTAAAGACTTTACCAACTGCTCTGTCTTACTTCTGGTTACCGACCAACTCAATATAAGTAACCGACCGACCTGTTTACTATCCTTTGATACTAATGACAACCTTAAATGCTCAATAGAGATTAACACTAACTGGGCCGAGTGATTTGAGTTAGCCTAAAAGGTGACATTCAATTGTGCTTTTACCCTATAGCAAGTCATAAAATTTGTTTTCCATATGTATTTAGGATGTGTTTTTTGGTTTCAAGTGTCCATTGTCATTGTGATATTGTTAAAATAGCTTGTGCATCATGACTTAGCAAAAGGTGAGGGAGGGTTTTGAGGGTATATATAGCTCATGTCTTGATAATCATCTATTTTTGGTGATTATTTGTATCTTGTAACTTAGTGAAAATTCCAGTGTGTATAGCATATGCACTATTTTAGATGTGGCATTTAATAAATGGAGAAATATGCCTAGTTTTTTATTAACCTATGTGTAGTTCAATATGTTTTACGAGTTTTTACTTTTTTTCTAGTGGTTTGAATTATATTGGAAGTTATTGCAATGTTTTTCCATAAAAGGGCATAAATTTTGTTTTCCATATGCGCTTACAATGTTTTTTTATTTGGAATGTTCATTGCCATTGTTGCATTGATTTAGTTGTTACATAACTTTCTTGTAATGTCCCTTCTTATTGTCCTCATGGAATTTCCTACAAAACCGATGTTAGTAAAAAATATTACACAATATTTACATGACTCTTACTCTATTCTAAGTTAGAAAGGGAATTTTATTCTTAGGGGCTACCTCTAGGTCGGGCTTCACAGAATTCACGATTCTCGGCTTGAGGAATGTAAGATCTACTCTAAGCAGTTGGGCTATCAACACATCTTTCCATAGAGCATTGTCCATAAGAACCTCTTGGAAGCAATAAATGTTCTCCAAGGCTACACATATACATATGACTGGTATCAGTATATATACTACCTACATGAGATTATAACAATCTCGAGATTAGGGAAACTATAACAATTTCCTCTAGCCCCCTACAGATATAGGAATCCATCTCTAATGAATATAAGATTCATTCTATATGGTATCCATATCATCATCTTTAGTGAAAACATTAATGTTGATTATAAAATCATAGTTTTAGATTTATCCATAAAAGAAATCCAAAATTACCCAAAAATGCATTAATTAAGAATTCACATTATATATATATATATATATATATATATATATATATATATATATATATATATATATATATATATATGACATATCGACATATCAAATTCCTTGTTGAATGCCTTTTATGTTTTACTAACTATGATCATCGTCCAAATTATTTCTCAATTGCTCCGAGTGTTAGAGACTTCCTTGCTGATTATGGTTTGTTATTAACTGTAGACTTAGTATACATATAACTGTATATTGTCTTGCTGATAATATTAGCTTGCTAACTGTAATAAATCTTTATATCTGATTAGTTATTCAAGTCTATCTTTGATTCAATATTCGATGTTGCTTATATTTTGGCTTTGAATTGTAAGTGTAAAATCTCTTTGATTGTATATTGCTTCTATTTGTATTTATATCACTTGGCTGAGTATATATGTTATTTCCTGATTAGGATGCTAAGTGTATTCTCCTGATACTCTATCCACAATTTATAAGCTTCATGGTTATTTGACACCCTTTTAACAGTATGAATAGACTTTTATTTATTAATTTTGAGGTACTTGTCTTTGACTATGCTTCTGATAAATTCTTATCCTTTTCTATTATATTATATGTATATTTGATGCTTCCCCCTCCCCCCTGGATGTATTTGGTCTTGCTCTTATATATACATTTGAAATGATAAGTCACATGTAAAGGACATGACTTGTGTCTCTTCTAAACTGCACCACTTCATAAAAATCTCCAATCACTAAGCTCCTAACCCATATCGGTTTCACACTAAACTGTATTTAGTTCTTATCGTTGACACTTAAGACAATAAAGCTCTGTCTAGACATGCCTCTTCATATATCAACTAGTCACCTAATTTGTAGTTACTCGCTCATCGGTTAATGATATTAGTTAATATCATTGGTTTGACATCGCTTAGTATTATGTCCCTTTATTATGATATTGCCTTGGTTTGGCTATTATGAATACTAAGTATATATGTTGTAATCACATTGGACTATATTAGTTATGTCCATCGATAATATTATTTTATTCGATTGAGGAGATATATTCCTAAATGTCGACTACAGTCTATTTTATATGTACTAGGCATTCTGGAGCTAACGATACTCGAGGGGATCAGTCAGTGACGTATGAAGGCATTTTATGTTCAACATTTACTGGTGATATATTATTGCTCTTGACTATTAATCTTCATTATCGTGTTAGCATCTTTGATGGCTTGTAAATAATATATATTTATATATTAAGATATATCAATATATCAATTTTATATATATATATATATATATATATATATATATATATATATATATATATATATATATAAGTATTCACTTATTGTTATTTCCATTTATTAATAATATTATAATTTTATGTCTAAAATTAATAATAATATATTCTTCATTATAATAATCTAAGATTATATATTTGATAACAATATATATTGAATCTATTATAATATTATGTATAATATTAATAATAATATATTCTTCATTATAATAATCTAAGATTATATATTTGATAATAATATATATTGAATCTATTTATATATATTCATTAAAACATTATTATAACTATTTTATCTCATTAATCTATTTATCTTTATTGCCATGATTAGGGGGTTAGCAAGGGACATGACATTTATTGGTATTGCGTGTTTGTAAATTTTGGATCATGTATTGTATTTTTTGTATAGTATGCTACATTTACATTTTAAAAATATTATTTCCCATGGTAAAATAATGCATATGCTATACACACTAGAATTTTGCAACTTAGTGCAAATTCCAATGGGCATAGCATATGCATTATTTTATATGTGGCATTAATAGCTATAGAAATATGCCTTAGTTTTTTATTGACCTATGTGTAGTTTGATATGTTTACTAGTTTTTATTTTTCTCTCTTGGTTTGAATTATATTGCAATTTGTTGCAGAGTTTTTCCATAACAAGGCATAAAATTTGTTTTTGATATGCAATTACAATGTTTTGTTGTTTGGAGTGTTTATTGTCATTGTCACATTGGTTTAGTTGTTGCATAAATGATGCAGGGGCATTCTAGGGTACTCAGTGAATCTGTAGAGAGGTGTGTTATTTTGGTTCTATGGTACTCAGTTGCAACTTTAACCGATGGTCTTGGTTATTGAAGGAAGCTCGGTCGCTGAAGGAACTCAGTGAAAACTCTTGTACTCGGTGGAACTTGTATTTGGCAATGTCTATGGTGCTCGGTCAATGTGCTTGCTCGGTGATGCTTGGCGTGGTCAGTTGTTTCATTGGTGCTCGGTTGTTTCTCTAGCACTCGGTAGCTCTAGTTTATCGATTGGAGTTCTTGGAGATTTGGTTGGCCGACTTAGTGCATTTATTGTTGGTAGCTTTAGTTGTATTCTCCTATGTAGATCTAGAGGCCGACATGGAGAATTAAATGTTTGTAAGGTTGTTTATGAGCCGATTGTTGTTGCATTTAATATTTGTTTGTAATAGAAGCTGACTTGGCTTAGGAGTTAATTGTTTCATCCAGCCGACTTGTGGTTGAAGATTAGTATTTAAGGAGTGTTTGGGTAGTTGTTTGGGAGCAAATTCGGGAAGATAGAAGGATAGCATTTTTTTTTGGATCTTGCGAGATCTTGAAGATTAGATTATTATCTGATAGCTTGTAATAGAAGAGCTAGTGGTTTTCTTGCTTAGAGACAAGGAGATTTCTTGAAGGCTTGTGAGCTCAAGTTTAGATTTGCCTTAGTGTTTTCCATCAGTTGTTGATTTGTTTCAGAGCTGGACTAGCTAAGAGATTACAAAAATACTTTGATTGTATTTGGCCCTAACCCAGAAGGCCTTACAGCCGGGCATGTTAATAAAAATTTAGTTGAAAACATTTTCTTGTTGTGTTATTCCGCATTGTGGTGTTTGGTTGCTTGTTTGGATTGTCCTTAATTGGATCCTCCTTACCCGTCCTGCATCAAAAACTTTCTCTTCTATGTCATATTGGTAAATTGCTTGGTTGTAAATTTTGGGTCATGTGTTGTAGTTTTTGTATAGTATGCTACATTTACATCTCAAAAATATTATTTCCCATGGTATCATAATATTTTTTGGTTGGTTGGCTGTAATTTAAATGGTGGTTTTAAATTTTTTTTGTCAAAAATCAAAGAAGAGAAAAACCCTTGAATATTTTGTCCACGATACATTTACTAGGTGTTGCATTATTTTAGATGTTGCATTTGATAGTCAAGGAAACATGTGTGGCACAATTAAATTTGATAGGATTTGTTTCAAACTCTCATTATTTGCATTGTCACATGAACAATGTGCAAAAAAAAATAGTGCAATGATTGATCTAGAGGTCATAGAGGGCTTTGATGTATGGTGATTGTTTTATTTAGTTGTATTGTTGGGTTTACTTAGTTGATAGATTTGTGTTATTGATGTTGTGTATTATGCCAAGAAAAGTATGCCTAACCTATAAGAAAAAAAACTAAAAATCACACAAAATTGTATTTTGCAAATTAGAATATTGTCTACCATATAAAGACTAAAGCAAATGCTAGTACATTTCCCCCCCTTTTAAAGAAATGGCAAGTGAGACTTGAAGCTGTAACTATTGCTTTTCTTTTTGGCTTGTCTCTTTGTATTTTTTTGTCATGTATTCATTACTCTCTACTCAAATTGGTAGGGAACTAATATTGTTGGTTGAGCAATGATGTATTAATTTTTTGAAGGTAGATATAAATTCTTGGTCAGTGGGTATAGTTTTTATAATAGTATAGGTAATGTACATTTTTAAAAATATTATTTTGTGTGATTTTGTAAAATTAGTTCATTGGTTGACTATTATTTTCCTGGTGGTGTTTTTTAATTTTTAAACGTGGTTAAGCTAGGAAAACAAAGTCCCCACATGTGCTTTGTTCGTAATATATTTACTCGGGACCTTACATTATTTTAGATGTCATTTTTAATAGCCAAGGAAATATTTGTGATAGAGTTAAATTTAATGAGATTGAACTTTCATCTGGTATTAGTTGTGTTGTTGTGTGAACATGGTGTGACCATGACAATGAACACCTTAAAAATCAAGGCATTGTAAACGAGTATGAAGAACACATTTAATATCAATTGAAAAGTAAAGCAATGCCAATGAAAATAATGATATTGAAATTAATAGTCCCTACCCCTATAGGCATGGAACTAATGTTTTTGGTGGAGTGGTGGCTTATTAGCTTTTCAATTATTTTGGTTTAATGGCAAAGCCTTTGATATAGACTAATAAGACCATGGCACTTGAGAAATTAAGAAATAAATAAAGGAACATAGTCACGTGAAAAATAATTCAACATAAGACATGACGCGAGATAACAATAAAAATGACCGACATTTTTGTGGTTCTACATGAAATTTATTTTGTGACTATTTTGCAGCCATTGGAACTCTATTATGTGACTGTTCCTACATCTATTAAACTAAATACCTTACTTCCAAAATCCTAGAAGATATCCAATGCAAGAGAAGTTTTTCTAGTACAAAGGGCACCCACAAGAAGAAGGGCACAATCATCCATCTTCCGACACCACCACCAGTCTAGCTACTTCTCTCGCTTTCTCCTAACTTACAAAACCCATAGCCAGAAGCAAAGGACTATCATGTCATCCTCCTAAATCTACAAAAGAGAACAAAACTAACTAAGCACACTAAGTTTGAATAATTAAGCATTGTAAACCCTAAAACCCTAATAGTGCTCAAAGAATTATATGCTTTAGTTATTTTCTTTGCTACTCATAATATCACCAAGAATTGCACACAATTTTTGAAATGATGAAAGAATATAAACTAATAAAAACTATAAAATCCATGTTTCCGAGCAACCCTACGCATTATTAATATAATTTTTTTCTTTTGGACATGCTTCATAAAATATATATACACAATATCAATAAAAAAAACAAATTGCCTATGAAGCCCTCTTCCCAAGTGATATTCAACAATAATTATAAAAATTGACTCTTCCAAAATCAATCAACAAAGAATGTAAGTCCTTTAATGCCCACTACGCAGGCAACCATGAACATTATTTCATAAACTTATGAATAACTAAAAAGTCATAAATAGTTCTAGATTACAATGTAAGCAGAGAAAGAAGGTTACAAACCCTGAGACCTAGGCCTTTTGTGTTAGTATACATTGCAATTCGCAACTTCTTCGAAGTGGATTGAACTTCTTCAATCTTCATTTCTTTCAACTGTGACTAATCTCCAAACCTTAAAACATTATTAAGCCACTCTAAATTAACTACCAAATTCAACAATAGAAATATTTTTGACCATTTACAAATTTTAAAGATTTCTTTTTCTTTTATTTTCCCTGCGGTGTTTTAAGTAGCATGGATTTTTCCCCTCTAATTTTGTTTTTGAGTGTTTTTACTAATACAAGGATCGAACAAATTTATTTTATTTTATTTAAGTAAATGTATGAGTTTCACCTAAAAAAAATACTCTTAAGTGGATTTAGTGCTGAGTGAAATGGTAATTGGTATGGTTTATTTGTTGACTAATCTTGAGAGACAAGTCAATATAAGACATGATGCAAAATAACAACAAAAATGACTTGCATTTTTTTGGTTCAATAGGAACTTTGTTATGTGAATAGTGTTCCTACAAACATTGGAACTTTGTTCTATGTCTGTTCCTACAACCAAGGTAGAACAAAGTAACTTCCTATTTGTTTGCTAAGAACTGTATTTTTGTTATCTGTTCCAGTCCAGTTTAGTTATTGATTCATGTACTCGGGTTTTCTAGAAGATGAAGATGATCATCAAGATATAGATCCAAAATATGTTGGTTTTGGTCTAGATCACTGATGATGACACAAACACAGAAGACACTGAAACCAATGATGATGATGATAGCAATGATGATCATGTTGATGATGACTATGGTGGTGATGATGATGATGAGGAAGTTGTTGCTAGTAACCAACAGTATTCATGATCATATAGATTGCATTATGGATGATTGTTGATATATCATTATGATGCCTCTTTTCATGGTTACTATCATATGTATCATTTTCATGGCCTGTACTACCATATTATGGAGTTGCTACATTTTGATATGTACCATTTTTACATATATAATTTTGACATGTATCATCTTGAATTGTATCATTTTTAGTTACATAATTTATGATTTTTACTTATATCATTTGTACATGTATCATTTGACTTATGTTGACTATTCAACATGTATCATTTTGACATGTTTTTGATCTATTGACACATTGAACTTTCACTTGCTTTAGTTATATATGATGATCTTATCAATATTCACTTGTCAATTTATATATATTGAAAGTGCTTGATGATTTTTGAATAAATATCTATTACGTATGATGATTTTAATTTATTTTGATTATGTAAAAGCAAGTTTTTAAAGGACCTGAAACCTTTTACATCAGAGTTACATCATAAGCATTAAAGTTCCAACAGTACTTGTGCAACAACACCAAAAAAAGACACACAACCAAGTCCTTAAACATAAATAAAAACAAAGAAAAAAACATAAGGACAACAAAAAGACAGCAAGACAATAACCTGTAGGCTAAATACATTTCATAAGGTATGCCGCCTGATTAGCCAACATCTCCATATTAGCTAAGGACACTTTGAGTTCTTTAATGTCATTGTTCTTATTATCCTCCAGCTTCCTGAACCTAGATCTAGTTCTCTTGTTGGGACCATGATCCTCTTTGACCTCGGTGATCACCTGCTCCCCTTTTCCCTGGTCCAATTTGTCCACCAAAATCTTAACATGCTTTGCCAAAGCCTTAAGAATAGCGAAGCTCTACTCCACAATGTTTCCAACCATTTTCTCCAGCTTGTCCACTCTGTTTTCCACAATCTGAATTCTTTTTTCCATCCCCTCTCGTTTATCAATTTTCTCTTCCATAGCAGTAATTCTATCATTAAAGATAGTGAGTCCCTCAGCCCTACCGACTGTCTCCATGAGCTCATCAATACTGTGGCCCATTTTTTCTCCCCCATATTCATCTTTTTAAGGATCCCAATCTCTTTTTGAAGCTGATGAATATGGGACTTCATAGCTGTGATGTCACTTTTCATATTACTAAGGTTTATCAGGAAAGCAAGACAACCCAGATTCTCAAAATCCTTGTTCACTCCCTTCGTTTCCTCCTTGGAACTCTCCACCTTATCCTTCCCTATTTTAGTTGTGTCCTTCTCCTACCCATCCTTCTCAATATTTATTACATCCTGAGCCACTTCATGCAGAATATTTTAATTTTTTGCTAAGGATGGATGTTGTTAAATTCAATTAAATTATAGATATTTTGATGTGTGCCTTCTTTCTATTGACATGGGTTTCATGATTAGAATAAATTTTTTTAAATTAATAAGAAATGGAAGTAAAATAAGAAGCATTTTTAGAAGTTAAAAATGAAGCAACAATGGAACTTAAACCAGAAAAAATCTTGGAAGCAAAACTTGGTGTTAACTAGGAAGCAAAAATCTAAACAATTTACGTAGCAAGAAAATGAGTAATAATGGAAGCAATTTAATAAGAAAAAAAAGAAATCAAAATGGAAGAGAACCTGGAAAAAAAATGGGAAGTAACAAAAGAAGCAAATATGGATGCAAAAATGCAAAACAAGTAGAACAAAATGGAAGCAAAAAGGGGTGTGAAATTGGAAGCAAAACCGGGAGCAAACTTGGAAGCAACATAAGAAGTAAAATCAGAAGCAATAGTGGAAGTAACAAGTGATGTCATAATAGGTATCCAACTATCCAAAAGAAATACAAGAAGCAAAACTAGAAGCAACAAATGGTGATAATGGAAGCAAAATCAAAAGCAACACAAGAATAAAAAATAGAAGCGACACTAGAAGCAAACGAGGAATCACACATTGTAGAAAAATCAAAAGCAACAAAGGGAGTTATAATGGAAGCAACACTAGAAACAAAATGTGAAGAAAAATCAAAAGCAACACACGACGTTATAATGAAAGCAAAGCTAGAAGAAAAATTGGAAGCAAAACTAGAAGAAAAATAAAAAGAAAAAATGGGAAGTAAATATGGAAGAAAAATTAGAAGAAATAAACGACGTTATAATGGAAGAAAACCATGGAGAAAACTAGAAGCAAAATGGGAAGCCAAAATAGAAGCAAAAAATGATGTTATAATAGAAGAACTAGAAGAAAATAAGGAAGCTGATTTCGAAGCAAAATGAAAAGTAAAAATGAATGTTATAATAGAAGCCAAACCAGAAGCAACAAATGATGTTATAATAGAAGTAGAACTGGAAGCAATTAAGGAATCCAATTTTTTGAAAAAATGAGAAGAAAAAAATGGATGTTATAATAGAAGAAAAACTGGAAGCAAAATGGAAGGTAAATTAGATGCAAAAGAAGAAGAAGAAATGGATGTTATGGCAAGATTTGATGAATAACAAATCTATTAAGCCCAATAAACCTGCATGCAAAAACCTGTCACAAGAAAGAAATCTCTAGGAAATAAAAAAGGTTTTGCTCTGACAATATGAAAGTTTATTATCAGCCAAAATAATGAATAGAAATATTCAATGGATCAATCCTTATAGAAGGAGATCATAAAACCTAATAGGAAACCCTAATAGGTAAATAGGCATTTAATAATTAGATTTAATAATTAAATGACTAATGCAAGTGCATAAAGAGAAATCTTAAGAGGTAGTAAAGTTAATTTAATCAATGTAATTAAATTAATTCTTTACTCTAACACCCCCCCTTAAGATGAGCAGAAATGCATCTACAAACAATGCAAGAAAGAAGAAAAGGAACTACAATGAGGAATGCAAATTTGGGTCCTGACAACATGGCCTGATGAGGTACCCAATCACAACCAAATCTCTATGAAACAAAGAAACAAGGATAACCACATGGGAAAAACCCTCCTCCAAAAAGAGATAGAAAGATGCAGAAAGTGGAGAAAAGGAAAGGAAGGTAGGCCTCAGTGAGACCCCCCAAGGAAAACTTCCTTCACCACAATCATAGAATGCAACTGAAGATATCGCGGGGATGCAAAAGGCTTAGTGAAGATGTCAACAACCTGCTTTGAAGTGGAAACATACTCCAAGCTAAGAGAACCATCTTGAATCAGCTGCTTGATGAAATGCATATGGATCTCAATGTGCTTGGTCCACTGATGCCCAACTGGGTTGTAGGAAATATGAATGGCACTCTGATTCTCACTCCAAAGGAGATTGAGACTATTAGGAGGAAAGCCAAACTCTGTCATCAATTGTTGAAGCCATAAAATCTCCTAACTAGCTAGCGCAACTGCTCGATACTCTGCCTCTGTAGATGATAATGAAACATCAATTTGCTTCTTACAAGACCATGTGATAGGACCAGAACCAAGACAAAAAATAAACCCAAAAGTAGACTTCTGACCATCTAGATCACCACCCCAATCGATGTCTATGAAACCAACAATGTGAGGAGATTCAGATGTATAGTGAATGCCATATGAAGTAGTGCCCCAAATGTACCTCAAAATACATTTGGCATCTTTCCAATGACTCTCATGAGGATTAAGGGAGAATCAAGAGACAATTTCAATCGCAAAGGAAATGTCAGGATGAGTGTGAGTTAGGTACAACAAACTACCCACAAGCTGCATGTATAAGGTGGAGTCCACTGAAGGAGTAGAGCAAGTGGTAGACAAAAGAACACCTAACTGAAAAGGTGTGGGAGTAGGTTTGCAATCAAGAATCATGAATCTCTAAAGCATGTCAAGAGCATACTTCTTATGGTGTATGGTAATCCCATCTGAAGATTGAATAACTTGTAGGCCCAAAAAGTAGTGCAGAAGTCCAAGATCTGTCATCTCAAACTACTCCATCAATGCTCGCTAAACACTCTAAATCATAGAAGATGAGCTACCTATGATGATGAGATCATCAACATACAACAAAAGTATCACAAGATCAGCCCTATGATGTTGAATGTACACTTTAGGATCAGAATGACAGCGGGTGAAGTGTGAGGCTAACAAGAAAGAGTCCATCTTCTCATACCAAGCCCAAGGGGATTGTTTGAGACCATATAATGACCTTTGAAGTCTACACAAAAGAGAAGATTCCTGAAAAAACCCTAAGGATGCTCCATATAGATCTCCTCATGTAGATCCCCATGCAAGAACACACTCTTCACATCCATCTGTTACACTATCCAACCCTATGAAGCTGTAAGAGAAAGTACCAGGCAAATAGAATTCATCTTGGCAAAAAGAGAAAAGGTCTCTGAGTAATCAATACCCTCCACCTGTGAAAAGCCCTTCGCAACAAGACATGCTTTATACCAATCAATAGAACCATCTGCAACATACTTGGTATGGTACACCCACTTGCACCAAACTAGCTTTCTTCCATTTGAAAGAGTACAAAGATCCCAAGTGTGATTCTTCATCAAAGAAGAGTACTCCTCATCTTTAGCCCTATCCCACTCAAGATGTCCTTTTGCCTCTAAAAAATTTTGAGGATCATCTGAAATAGCATGACTCAAAAGACTAGTACCAGATTGCTGAGCACGAGTATGATAGGTATCTGAAGGATCTCCTACCAAAGAACCAACAACACTAAGAGTATCACGAGCCCACTTGGGCACTCATAGAATATCTGGTGGAGTAGGGGAAGGTGGATTATCATCTAAATCATCCCTAGAGGATATAGAATCCCGAAGAGGAGAAGAGGAAGTACTAGGCAATGAGGGAGAATCTGGTGATGGAGGCTCCATCTAAGGATAGCGCTCATCAAATAGGACATCTTGCTGAAACAAGACCTCTCTGGAATCAAGATCAAAAAACATGTACGCCTTCATATCCTCACAGTAGCCAACAAATATGAGTGGTCAACTCTTCCTCTCCATGGCTTTCCTTTGAGCATATAGAATGAATGCCCAAGCCTCACTACCAAATACTCAAAATGTAGAAACATCAGGCTTGACATGGGACCAAGCCTCCTTAGGAGTCAAATGTCATAATTCCTTATGAGGCATCTGATTCTGAATGTAGTTGGCATAATTCACTACCTCTGCCCAAAAAGAAGGCTACATATTTTGTGACTGTATCATACAATCGGCCATCTCCTGCAATGTTCTATTCTTTCTCTCAGCAACTTCATTCTATTGAGGAGTATGGGGAATTGTTAAATGATGCAATATACCCTATTCATGAGTGTAAAAATCATGAAAATATTGATTCACATATTCCCCCCATTGTCAGTGTGTATCTGTTTGATAGAAAGACTAGACTGCTTCTCCAAAAATATCTTAAAGACTCAAAATGAATCAGAGACATCAGACTTGTACTTCAAGAAGTACACCCATGTGCATCTAGAGAAGTCATCAATAAAGGTGAGCACATAATGAGCACCATAAAAAGGAGTTGGAAATGAAATGAGATCACTATGTATCAACTCCAATGGTGCCTTAGAACGTGAGGATCTACCTATCGGAAAAGGATCTCTATGATGTTTTCCAAGTGCACAACCTCGACAAACACCACTAGTGCAAGAGATCTAAGGAAGCCCAATCACTAACTCCTATGTACTCATATGTTGTAGATATCTGTAGTTGACATGGCCAAAATGCTCATGCCAAAGATTTCTCACTATGTCTACATGAGAAACAAGAGAAACACCTATATAATCAGAGCTCCCAAAGCCATCAAACATGTATAAGTGAGACTCTGAATCAAAACTCCCAATAGAAACAACCAAATCAGGATCATGGAGGTCTCAAATAACTATGTCATGTGGTGAGAACTCAACTGTCTTACCAGAACCAAAATGGAAAATTTGATAGACAGACATGAGGTTCCTAGAAATGGAAGGAACCAAAAGAACATCCTTTAGAGAGCCACCATCTAATGAAATAGTACTAGAACCTATAACTAAAATCTGTGCTGAGTCACCAAGTGCAATCTATGTAGTAGCACTCTGAGCAAGTGAGGTAACCAAACTAGGTGTGTGTGTCATATGGTGTGAAGCACCTGAATCAATGATCCATGTAGCAGTGGAAGATAATGATCATGTAGAAAGAGCATGGCCTTTCCATATGGGAGTAGGTGAAGGTTGTGGAGAAGAAATAATATGCTGTTGCAAGGCTTCCTCTAGATCCTCAAGACGTTTCCAACACCTGGAAACTAGATGCCCTTCCTTGCCACAAAAACTGCAAGGTTCACATGTGAACTTCTTAGTCTTGGAGGAAGACTCACCAGACTTAGAAGATTTACCCTTAGGAGTGGATTTCTTAGAATCTATTTTCTAAGGTGGCTTGGAGGAATGCTCACTACCAACTAAATCTATTTTGGGCTTCTTCTTTTGCTTCTATGTCCCCTTAGAAGTCTGAGCAACCAAAGCTTGGTTCTTAGTTCCAGATAAAGAATCCAACTGTGTAAGCTTGGCCTTCTCTCTAGTGAATTGATCACAAAACACCTCAAAAGTGGGCATCTGTAATCTCTAACCCAATGCATCCATGGTAGAGTGGAAGGTAGAGGAGAAAATCTAAAAGTTTCCCTGAAGCTTTGACAAAATCAGGTAGATACACTCCATGTCAGTCTTAGTCTTTCCACATCCCTGTAATAAAGACCTTTGCTTCTTGAACTTCATTAAGAAGTCCTCAATGGATGGAAAATGATTTGGTACAAGAGAGGTAAGCTCTGCCTCAATCTGAAGTGCCCTAAACTCATTTACTATACCAAACAAGTCATTAAGCTTGGTCCACATAGCTAGAGGGGTATTGATACATGTAAATAAATCAACCCCATTGCCTCATCCATCTTGTTCCTGTGTTGCATGACCTTGAAAGGCCTCTATAAAACTGGTTGCACTACGTCTAAACAAAACCACAACCCTTTTAACCAGAGAAGTCATGTCGTCAGAGATTTCCATGTGTGATAGTTATGAGGGGTCAGAAGTTCTAGACAAGAAGAGGTCTCGACCATATTTTTAGAAGGGGTTGTGTTTTGATATAATTTCAAGTTTATTGAAGTAAATTACAGAAAACAAGAAATAAAACACCCCCCCCCCCCCACAATTCAATAAACTGAACCCTAGAAGCTGGAAAAGATTGCTTACAATGAAAGAGAAAAAAAGCTTCAAATGAGTATCATGTGTACCTTTGAATTTTTTTGATGAAAATAACCATAAATCTGGATAGCAATCATAGGTAAAAAGGCTTGCAAGTCAAAGTCTGGTGCCCGCGGGGGTTTGAAGTTTTGCCTTTTTAGATCTGCCAATGTAGACGTCAGCTCATGCACGACGGTCAAAGGAATAAGGTGCAGGTCTAGTAAACAACACCATAAAGGACACCACTATAAATGACACCGGAAAGGACACCAAAAAAAATGCCCTTTCACATGCATGTGCCTGTAAAAAGTGCTATTAAATAACATTTTGCAAAGAATACCAGATTTGAAAAACTACAACTAAAACCTCTCAAATTAGCCAAAAAATCCCAAATTTCTTTTGTCAAGCCGTTGCTCCTCTTTTTTTTTTCAAACATGAACAAGCTACAACAGATCTCGCTTTGATACCATGTAAGATCTGATGAAAAACAAATCTATTAAGCCTAGATCAAATCTATTAAGCCCAAAAAACCTGCATGCAAAAACCTGTCACAAGGAAGAAATCTGTAGGAAACAAAATAAAGGTTTTGCTTTGACAATATGAAAGTTTATTATCAGCCAAAAGAATGAATAAAAATATACAATGGATCAATCCTTATAGAAGGAGATCGTAAAACCTAATAGGAAACCCTAATAGGTAAATAAGCATTTAATAATTAGATTTAATTATTAAGTGACTAATGCAAGTGCATAAAGAGAAATCTTAAGATGTAGTAAAGTTAATTCAATCAATGTAATTAAATTAATTCTTTACTCTAACAATTATAATAGAAGCACAACTGGAAGAAACATAAAAATCAAAACTGGAAGCATAACAAGAAGAAAAATAAGAAGTACAATTGGAAGCATGTTTGAATCAAATACATTACAAAAGAGAGGATTGTAATTTGTATATATAGACTTCACCAAGCATGGAATTTGACGTTCACCCCTACATCTCATGATTTTTTATGAATAATTTAATATTTTTTAAAATTTAAATATTTTATTTTAGTAATACATATAATAAATATTTTATTCTTGATAATATAGTTCAAATACTTTAATTACTATTTTAAAATGTAAACTATTATATATTATTGAAACTAACTAATTCAAGATGCAACTGTGTATTCATAAGAAATGAGAATTCTTGCTAATATGATTTTATTATATAGATATAAATATTTTAAAATTAGAAAATAAGTATAAATTAGTAATATATGCAAAAAAATCTCATATTTTACGAGCAAGTTTCTAAATTTATCTATAACAAATTTTGATGGACGATTTTATTAAAATTTCAATCTATATGGCCATCAAATTCTAGGACTAGACTTCACTATTGTCCTATTATTTTGATTCATTTTTAAGTTGAAAAGTAGAAAAGTTTTCGTTAATGAAGTTTTGTATCAATATTCTAGATCAATTTTTATGATTTGTTTTTAATGCTTTTTCAAATCAAAATCAAATGCTTTTCTTAAATCAAGATTTATTTATGAACTTCATAAAATTATATATCTTATATTTCCAAAATATTGTAAATAATTTGTATTTTTTAAACACATTATGAAACAATATATAATATTATTATAAATAAGAATATTCTATCTATAATCATTTTTATGGTTTATTAATAACATAACAGTGTATTAATAAATTTTTATTTTCTTTATGTTGATGTAAATTAATTTTTATTAAGAGTGTTACAGATAGAACATTTCAATCTATTCAGACTAATAAATTTATAAGTTGTAAGCAACCATGTTAGAGTAAAGTATTAATTATGTTAATTAACTTTACTCCCTTCTTAAGATGTCACCTCTTTTGCTTTAGTTGTTTATATTTAAACACTCATGCACTAGTTGTTTTAAATATAAACTTGCATGCATTAATCATATAATAATTAAACTAATTATTACATGCACTAGGGTTTGCCTTTCAAGGCTTTTGATCTCTTTTATAAGGACGATCCATTGTATATTTTATTCATTCATTATTTGAGGATATTTTCTTCTTCATATTTTTAGTCAAACCCCTACCCTCTTCTTGTCTCTACTTCCTTGTAACAGGTTTTTGTATGTAGGTGATCTTCGAGTTTTGTGGATTTGTATTGCTCAAATCTTATATATATATATATATATATATATATATATATATATATATATATATATATATATATATATATATATATATATATATATATATATATATATATATATATATATATATATATATATATATTATTTTTTTATTTTTTTGGCACTTTATAATGGAGTGCAAGTACAAATAGTACAAACATGTTCAAGATTCCAAACATGCAATAGAATGACACTTTATCTCAGTGCATGTGCATAAAAAAATGCTACAAAAGTGAAGTATACACTACTCAGAAAAGAGTGAAGGCTGCTGAAATAAAATAACAACCTAAGAAGAGCCATCCCCTAAAGGAAAGAGATCTCAAGACCTGTAACATCCAAGATATCCACCAAAGTGTAGAAATGCAAAAAACTGAATAAAATATACCTAGAGCAGAATCTGGGAAAATGACTAACAACATTTGAAATCTCTCTCAACAAGCTTTCCAATGATATATCATTTTCCCAAAACAGAGTCCAGATGCGCAAAATAGAGCTCCCATAGTGCAAAATAGAACATATGGCTTTGAAAGGAAAAGAAAAACCATCAAGAAAGTAAAATTAGAAATTCAAACCTCCATATCTAGATAGAGCTCGGAACCAGCTTTCCGACGACATTTGATTTACTCGATTTTGACACCATATGCTCAAGTTATGAGAAAAATACCAACTGCTGTGTTGAAGGGCCCAAAAATGGTGCAAATGATGATGATGCATGTTGATGTCATCAAATCACAGGCTTCAATTTGACTGCCAAATGGCTGTCATCGCCCCCCCAAAAAAGTAATTTTTTTAAAAAATTGCATGCGTGCATTGGGATCTATGCTAGGTCCTAGGGGTTTTTGCCTCGATTTGCTTGCCAAATTTTTTGGTCTTGATTTGTGTGTTAGACAGTAAAATTTTTGCCTCATTTTGCATGCCAAAATAGAGAATTTTTGCCTCAATTTGAGTGTCAGTTCATACAAATTTCACCTTGAGAAGCATGTCAGGCTGTTTGGTACCAAAAAAATACCCCAAAATGCAAAGTTGTCCAAATCAGACATATTTTAAATCAAAATAGGGGTTTTTAGGTGCTGCGAGCTCAACGGTGAGGTACGTTTGAGCTCAAAGTGCACTAAAATTTAGGGACCCCTAATTTCAATAAAAAATAACTAAAAAAGCCCTAATTTGAACTAGATAATTTTCTTATCTTTGATTCCTTCAAACGCGAACAAGTTTTAGAAGATTAGGCTCTGATACCATGTAGGATTTGAGCAATACAAATCCACAAAACTCAAAGATCACTGGCATATAAAAACCTGTTACAAGGAATTAGAGACAAGAAGAGGGCAAGAGTTTGACTCAAAAATATGAAGAAGAAAATATCCTCAAATAATGAATGAATAAAATAAACAATGGATCATCCTTATAAAGGAGATCAAAAGCCTTGAAAGGAAAACCCTAGTGCATGTAATAATTAGTTTAATTATTACATGACTAATGCATGCAAGTTTATATTTAAAACAACTAGTGCATGAATGTTTAAAACAACTAGTGCATGAGTGTTTAAATATAAACAACTAAAGAAAAAGATGTGACATCTTAAGAAGGGAGTAAAGTTAATTAACATAATTAATATTTTACTCTAACAACCCCCCTTAAGATGAGCAACAATGTAGCTACAAACAATGCAAGAAGAAAGTAAAGGAAACTACAGTGATGAAAAAAAATGGATCCTGGCAACAAAAGGCCTATTCAGGTACCCAAGTACAAAAGAGAGTCTCTATAAAGCGGAGAAATAGAGAAAACCACATGGGAAAAACTCTACTCCAAAAAGAGACAAAGACTAATCTGAAGGACTAAAGAAGCCTCCAAAACTAGGAATGTTCCTGAAAATAGGAACAAGAATGAATATTTAGAACATCATTGAAGCAAGAAGATGCAAACTCTGTCAAGAAGTAACTATTGATCTGAAGATCCTCCACTGAAATAGAGCATGACTAGGTAGAGAAGACTGTAATCTGTATGAGTGCCCTCAAATGACACTACTCGAATCAGGAGGCAAATAAAGGCAAACAACTAAACTTGAAGATATAGATGGTATAAAACACCAAAGCTTGAAGAGTTGATCAATGAAAGATGGAAGAGTGCCTCTAAAAATAGGAAAAAAAGAGTGTCTATATGGTAAATGATCCATCTCACTAAAATGCATAGGTATCGAGCCACTGCATCCACCTAGTATATAGGAATACATACTGAATACATAGCTCACACTATCAAACCAAGGAAGTAGAAGAACAATGAGTAGAAATCCCCCCCATAATGTTGACAAGGGAGAGGTGACAGGTACACTGAAAATAGTGTCAATAATAACTGCACCATGAAGAATCAGGAACATCGAAGGTGTAGTGAAAGTACAAATAGAAATAAAGATACCCTGAGGCTAATGTCATGGAAGGAACACTCAGTTGACAAAGGTAGATGGAAAACAAGGGCAAACATCAAACCCCCCATGACACTTTATAATGGAGTGCAAGTACAAATAGCACAAACATGTTCAAGATTCCAAGCATGCAATAGAATGACACTTTATCTCAGTGCATGTTCATAAAAGAATACTATAAAAGTGAAGTATACATAGCTCAAAGAAGAGATAAGGCTGCTAAAACAAAATACTAGCCTAAGATGAGCCATCCCTCAAAAGGAAAAGATCCCAGGACCTGAAACATCCAACATATCCATCAAATTGCAAAAATGCAAAAATATGAATAAAATGTACTTGGAGAAGATTCTGGAAAATTGACTCATAGAAATGGAAATATCTTTGAACAAGCTTTCAAATGATATACTTTTTTCCCAAAACGGAGTCCGGATGTGCAAATTAGAGCTCCTAGAGTGCAAAATAGAATATTTGGATTTGATAGGAAAAAACACCATCAAGAAAGAAAAATCAGAAATTCAAACCTCTAGATCTGAATAGAGCTCGTAACCAACTTTTTGACGATATCTCATTTGCCTGATTTCGACACCATATTGTAAAGTTATGAGAAAAATACCAACTGCTATGCTGAAGGGCCCAAAAATGGTGCAAATGATGATGATGCATGTTGACGTCATCAAATGATGACCTTAAATTTGACGGCCAAATGGCTGTCATCGACCCCACAAAAAATATATGTTTTTAAAAAAAGTGCATGCATGCCTCAGGATTTGTGTAAGGTCCTATGGTTTTTACCTTGATTTGTGTGCAAGTTTCATACAAATTTCACCTCGAGAAGCGTGTCAAGCTGTTTGGTACCAAAAAAATACCCCAAAATGCAAAGTTGTCCAAATTGGACATATTTTATATCAAAATAGGGGTTTTTGGTTGCTAGGAGCTCAACGGTGAGGTCAGTTTGAGCTCAAAGTGCACCAAAATTTAGGGACCCCTAATTTCAATAAAAAATAATTGAAAAATCCCTAATCTTAACTAGATGATTTTCTTATCTTTAATTTCTTCAAACGCGAACAAGTTGTAGTAGATTGGGCTCTGATACCATGTAGGATTTGAGCAATACAAATCTACAAAATCCAAAGATCACTTGCATACAAAAACTTGTTACAAAGAAGTAGAGACAAGAAGAGGGTAAGGGTTTGACTCAAAAATATGAAGAAAAAAATATCCTCAAATAATGAATGAGTAAAATATACAATGGATCGTCCTTATAAAAGAGATCAAAATCTTTGAAAGGAAAACCCTAGTCCATGTAATAATTAGTTTAATTATTACATGACTAATGCATGCAAGTTTATATTTAAAACAACTAGTGCATGAGTGTTTAAATATAAACAACTAAAGAAAAAGAGGTGACATCTTAAGAAGGGAGTAAAGTTAATTAACATAATTAATACTTTACTCTAGCAAGCCACATAGACCATCAAAGTCAGAGTCTCCTTCAACAATAAACACATTGTTACCATTATAACTGGAAAATAACACCTAAAGATCTTTAGATTGGGTTTGAATGACACATAGCCTAATGAAGAACAAAATGAAATGGATCTTCACACATCCACTCTAATGTGATTATATAAAACAAAAAAATTATTTTCCTTCTTTATCTTGTCGCTCCAAATTTTCAATTTATAGGTCTCCTTTCAATTAAAAAGTCACACTAAACAACTGAAGCTATTCAACTTTAGAGTAAAAAGATAGTCATTTGTGTGATTATTTTTGTTCTTTACTTGTCCTCTTTCAATTAAAAAACCACACTAAAAAACTAAAAGCTATTCAACTTGTTATATTATCTTTTTCCTTTCACTTATCTATAATAGATGTTGTACAATATTAAGGCCTCAGCCAATATTTTATTAATATTCAATATTCAATAAATTTTTACACCTTCGTTCAAAAGATTATTAGAGGGAAAAAAAAGAGGAAAGAAAAACCTTTGGCATAGCCCTGTATAAAATATTTATAAGTCTTTGATAATAATCAAAATTCCTTAGAAGATTATAATATTTGGATTTAATTCTCTCCTGTTGAAAGCTTCTCTTAAACTTGATTAATCCAGTGGTTCTTAATTGCTCCCATTTCTCTTGTACAAATACTGCAAGATCAAAAACCTTTCGGCCAAGATTGTTGTTAGCCTCTTTAGAAAAATGCATGATTTTCATCATCATTTATAATATAACAACAATTTATTCATTTCATATTCTTATGATACTTAGAAATTAAGAAAATTTTCATTGACCTTCTCAAAAAAATCAACACACATAGCTATTCTTATCAATATTTCTTAATTCAAAAGAAAATTAATTTAGTTTATCCTATCCATTTAAATAGAGAGGTTTGGTATTATTTTTGATGAATTCCAAATAACTTTGGAATTTCCTTTTCCAAAAATTTTTGCTATCTTGTTGTCATTTCCTTTACTATCTTCAATTGTGTTTGTGTTAGCCTCATCTAAATTTCACCCTCTTCCACCTCTAAACCTGTCTACAAGATCGGTCCAATAACATTCTGATGGATGGGGAAGGCAGGACTATGTATAGGGTTGAGTTCAATCTTCCCATTATTACTAATAACAAAGCCTCCTCAGTCCTTGTTGAGGCTAATATGAATGTCAGATGGATCTTCCTGTTGGAAGCATGTTGTTTTAGCTAAGTGGTAAAGGAACTCTATCTTATTTGATTGAGGATGATTCCTAAAACTGATAAGATTATCATTAATGCAACCATTGTAAATTTCTGGTTTCAGGATATACATTGATTGATTAGTGATTAATTTTATTAGTCTTATATTCTCTACATTAAGTTCCAGATTATTACTTGGGGATGATGACCCATCTTGGTGCTTTGACAGTATTGAAATTAGATGGTTCAAAATTAGATTTTCATTTGATAAATTTTAAATTAAAGCGCTCATAGAAAATCAATTTATCAGCTAATAATTTGCTTCTTAAAGAGATATTTTTACAGTCCACAGAAATGAAATTATCAAATGAAGAAGTAATACTTACATGTTCCCTGAAGGAAGCCTTGAACCAACTGACAATGTTGTTCATGAAAGACCCGTAACCACATCATTTTGCAAAAAGACCATGGTTTTTACAATAGTCCCAAAAGCCTTCTGTGTAAATATTGTTGACTACTGCCACTATGGTTTTACTACCTTCAATAGGATGTAGGGCACCTTCATGAATTTTATTGTCTGCTTGGTTGGGATCTGTTGATTTGAATTGAAAATATTGCAAGGCATTGATTCAGAAAATTGATAAATTGATTTCATCATTTGATAAATTGAAGAATGGGGGCCCATAGTCTAGGCGACCATTTTAGGGTGCATACAAGATCTGTTAGGGATTTTTTTATACGATATAGAAAGTGGCACTATTATATCTTGCAAATTAGATTTATTGTTATTTTCCACCAATATATTATATGGGATGGAACGATTTGGCTCTGCTAATTTCAAGCTTGGAATATTTTTTGTATGCAAAGTCTATTTCAGAGAAAAAAATTGGGGCTTGTTTCCCTAAGACTACCATGTTGGCAACATATGCAAAGTCTAGTATAGCGCTGGAAATGGGGATAATCCATATGCCACCATTCTTAGTGTTATTACTTTTTCCAGGTTGTGTATGAAATTTTTTTTTTCTTCGCATAGACGCTATTTTCCATCTAGCATCATTATTTATCCCAGGGCTCCTTGTCCAACTTGTTCGTTGAGTTTTTCCAGCTGTAGATTTAGGGTTTTTGCTTTCCTTGAATGAGAGTTTTTTGGGAACCCTAGTTTCCCAAAATTTTGGCCTTTTCATACCAATGTTTCTACAATAGTTGTCATTTCCCCATAATCCTTCATTCTTCTTACAGACTATTTTCCTATCGTATTATTGAGCCTTGGGTTTCTTTGCCTCTTCACTTGTCTAGAGACTCCATTAGCAGACTTGGAATCGAGTGAATGATTTGAACGATGAAGACCTTTGCCTGTGCTGGATTGCAGAAGTCTTGAAACCCCAACCTTTTGAATTGTAGTGGAACATTTTTCTTGTAGATATTTTGGAGCAAAGATGAGAATGATAAACCTATTTCATTGAACAAATTTCATTTCATTTGAAAGTTTGTAATTTGCATTTCGCAAATGTATGAATTTGTGAAGAACAAGGTGTGCCATATCAATTTATTAACTAGCAATCACACCTTAGTGTGAAATGGGTATGCCATAGATGTATGGAAGGTCAACTAAGTATGTGTCCCTTTATCAGTCTCTCCCTCTCATCCACTCTATATCTCCCTATCTCTTTATGAACTTATCTAACCATCTATATCTCTTTCGATCTCTTCCCCTCTATCTCTCCCTCTCTAGATCTATTTCTATCGTTACCTCTCAATCTCTCTCTATCTATCTATCAATTTTATCCCATCCTCTCACTCTATATTCATCTCTATCTATATCTTCCATCACCTCCTTTCATACACCTTTAAATCTCTACATCTTTGTATTTCATCCACCATATCTCCCCTATATGTATCTCTATTTTGTTATTTCTCCATCCCTCTATATCCCTAATATATCTCCCCCATTTAGATGGTCATATATCTTTATCTTTCTATTTCACATAAATCTTCATCTCCATCTCTTTCTCCCTCCCTCCATCTATCTCCCCTATTTTTTTCGCTCACTCTTTATCTCTCTCCATCTTCATATTTATTTGTGTATATGTACTTATCCATGTTTGATGTCTCTTTATCTATCTATTTATCCTTGTATCCCTCCTTCTCTCCCTATACATCTCCTTATATTTTTATCTCTCTATCAATCCATCTCACCATCTATATATCTCTATTTATCCCTCTTCCTTCTTATCTTTCGATATATTCTTCTCTTTCTCTCCTTCTCTATCTCCCTAGCTCTCTTTATCTTTATCTCTTCCTATAACACTCTCTATCTCTCTATCTTCTCCCTCTTTCTCTCTCCCCCCTCTATTTTCATCTCTCTATCTCTAAATACACATCCCTCTCTACATTCATCCATCTCTCCCTCTCATTATTTCCCCATCTCTCTATACTCACTTCATATATCTACCTTTATCTTTCTATCCCTTCCCCTATTAAATGTAATTCAAAAAATATTGATTGACAATTTTGACATGTTTTCCAATTTTTGGCAGATGTTTTTTATAACAAATTTATTTATATCAATTTTTTTGTGTCAAATTTGAAAGGAAGAATAACATATCCTCATTATTCATTTAATACAAAAAGTTTAATGGCCAAAATTGAATTAAACCTAACTACTCTACTATTGAAATTTTATAACAATTCCCAATTGATCGCCCTATTAAAGAAGATGTACCAACATACTACAACCAGATTTGACATATCTATTTATCAAAATTTAATCATCTTTGATCATTCTCCTATTCAAAGAATTCCAATACTTTATATAACAATCACAATTGATCACCCAATTCAAGAATAAAAATCAACAATGAGACATGGTTTCTGACAGTCCTTTTTACAAGATTTTTTGAAAGAAAAACATCCTCCTAAATAACAAAAAATGTGATCTATTGTGTTAAGGGTGTAATTATACCATTTGATTTACACTTATGGGCCACCTCATCCAAGCACCAATGGGACTCTTCAAATTTCTTGTAGAAAATAGCAATGTGGATAGCATTATTTCTAATTGCCTAGATTGAAGAGTTGAATTGGTCTACTCCCCCCTTTGCAGCTTTTGGCTATCTAGGAATACATTAACCCCTACATTTTCCAATGAAACATTGAGGTGATATAAAAATATTCTTCTGAGGAGATTCCCACAAAATCATTGGAAAACATCATGCTTTGTTAATGTAGAAGACAAAATTATGTGCGAAGGATTAAATATTTTTAGTGACACTTGAAGCTCGTGGTGGAGCCTCATGTCATAGGCACCCTAGAGAACTTTGCAACTGCAGAATATATTTTGTCAAGTTTCAAGAAGTACAGTTTGGCTTCCTACTATAAAGATTACATTGTACTGCTTAGTTATCTCATGAGCATTTCTCTTGTTCTAATCCTACCAAGTGAACAGAGAAGGCTTCTGAGCCTCAGAAAAAGATAAGAGAAGGGCGATCCTTTCAGTAGAAGGTCAAAGACAATTCCTAGATTACATGCCTATTATCAATGGGTACACTTTTGTAGTTGTGTTGTAAGTTAACTATGATCGCATGAAGGATTTTGCAAAGCTGAAAGAGCTGGGCATGGAGGATTTTGCAAAGTTGAAAGAGCTGGGCATGGAGGATTTTGCAAACCTGAAAGAGGACTCTGGAGAGTTGCCATCTCCTAGGTGACCAAGCACTGCCAAATCAGAGAGGCTTCCTGACAATGAATAAAGGCCCTGATACCACCAATTCCATCGCCGCCAATCTCTGCAAGAGGGTTTCTGGGAAAGAAAAAATGATTAGAAGCTCTAGCAGCTTCTCTTTAATGAGACTTCAATGCCTTACCTTAACCAAATGTCAGAGGTGATGGATTTGTTGTTGAGATTCATTAGCTTCCCTATTTTTTGTTGAATAGTAGAGTGTCCAATCATCTCACATACTCCTACAAAGCTTTACTTATCTTTTTCAATGTGCAAACATTGAAAAGGTGAGAATCAATCTATGTTTCAAATTGCCTCAATGGTAGTCATTCTGTATGCACTATTTTCCACCATTGGATGGAAATTTTAGCTCCTCACATTCAAATAAGGAAACGCCTATGGCGTAATTATTAATTATATGTCATATTATTAAATAACTATTTTTAGCATTAATATTAGATTTAGGGTCCTGCTTTCACTTTTAAAAAGAATGGACACACTAAAAAAGAATGTATGACCCTTAGTAGTTTCCAGAACCCTAGTTTTGATAATAATGCCAACCCTAAAGCTAAGAATGGTGGAAATTCAAGGCATACCAAGAAGAATGATAAGTTTGTAAGTGATTCTTCTAGGATTGTTGTAGGAGGTGACCTCAAGGAACCCATTAAGGATCTGAGTAAAACCATGTCTAAGGTTTCTTTAAAGGAAAGTATTGATAATGGGGAATTTTTTAGCCTGAATAATCCCTTGTTTGAAGATGAATTTGATGTGATGCTAGCCTTAGGTCTTGGTGTCACCAATACCCTATCCAATTTTCAACCATCTTCTAGAATTGAAGAGGTTAATGATGGGGTTAATGAAAAAGCTTTACTCCCCCCAAACCTAATGTCCAACAACTTGCTCTTAAATCCATTAATGAAAAGGATGAGAATAGTAGGAGGATCTCCAATGGACCCCTAAGTAGAGGTAAGGATCTAACCAGGACAAAAAAATTAGTCATTATTGTAAAGAACACCAATAACACAATAGATTCAGTGATAGAAGAACCATTTACTAAAGTCACTAATAAAGCCTCTAAGAAAAAGAGGAATATTATTGAGAGACAGTCTCTCTCTAATGATAGTAGAAATTATAGAAAAGATATGCCAAAGTGTTTTAACAGATTATATACTAATGCTAAATCATCCAAATGATGCACATACATAGCTGGAATGTGAGAGGTCTTAAGATGTCAAATACAAAATATATGGTTAGAAAATGGTGCAATAACCTTAAATTGAAAGACATCATACATTTGCAAGAAATTAAGATTGTGGGTTTCCAAGCATACACCATTCTGAAATTTATACTGGACCAGTCTATAGGGTACTACTCTAATCACCTTAGAGGTAAAGGAGGCATTGCTATTCTTGTCAGGCCACAATGGGATGAGAAGGTTATCTCTAATGGGTCCTCCCCTTGTCATAGAGCCCTGTGAGTTATCTTTTAGCACAATGACATCTTAATTGGAATTTGTAATATTTATGCCCATAATGACTACAGGGACCATGCAGCCTTATGGGAATGGTTTTCTAATGGTGTTCCTAATGCACATTAGATATTTGTTGGGGATTTCAACATGGTGGAGAATAAAGAAGACAAGAATGAGGGAGATATTCACTGTTGGAAAGGGAATGAATTGTTCTTCTGGTCTAACTTCAAGAGGAAATTTAGGATTTCTGACCCTTTAGCCCTTAAGAAAGGATCTTTCTCTGATATTTGGTTCACATGGTGCAATAACCAATATGGAAACCATAGAGTTTATTGTCATTTGGATAGGATCTATGTGGAAGAGTCCATATTCTCTATTGGAAAACAAGATGGGCATGCCCCTGTTTGTGTCTCCCCTTCTTCTATGTCTGACCACCACCCAATTTATGCCAATATTTGTGTGGACAATAATACAAGCAATGGTTGTAGTAGAAATAAAAAGGTAATTTTTAAACTCAATACCTCCTTGCTTAATGATGAGGATAATGATGATGCTATCTGAATGGTAACTAGTCTTTGTGAACTTTGTAATCAAGGGTTGAGACCTAAAGATATGTGGACTATACTAGTGGAGTCATGGAGGAAATTATATCAGATTATTGGTAAAAAAAAGGCTATGGATAGAACTAAGGAGGAACAAATACTTTAAAGCAATCTCGACATTACTAAGAAAGAACTACAACTTAAGGGTTTTGACTCTCAGTTGGAGGAGAGACTAGTTTGGATCAAATGCCAACTTAGGAGCATCCAACAATATAAGATAAAAGGTTAGAAAACTAGAGCTAAGATGAATTGGATGAAGGAAGGTGACAAAGGTACTAAGTACTTCTTTAATATTATAAGAGCCAATCATAAAAGAGAATTGATTGAGGGTATTCAGATTAGGGGTGAGCTATCTAATGATCCAAACTGTATTAAATAAGCCTTTTTTAGTTTTTACAAGGACCTCTTTACATCAAAATTAAATGCGGCCAACAAATCCAATCTTGATAAATGCCTCATACTTATTCCTAAAAAGATTTCATATAATGAGGCTATGAAAGTTGACATGCCTCTATCACTTGAGGAGATAGAGAATGCAATACTCTCTCTAGCAAATGACAAATCACTTGGCCTTGATGGCCTCCCAGCTGAATTTTATAAACATAATCTAGATTGGATTGGTTCTAAACTTTCAAAATTATATGAAGATGCTTTCAACCAAGGATCTTTAGGAGATGACCTTAACAGAGGGGTCATTAAGCTCTTGCCTAAAGATGGTGATAAGACACAAGTTAAGAACTGGAGACCTATAACACTATTAAATCTATCTTATAAGATTGTGGCTAAATTTTTGGCTAGGAGGATAGGAGGAATTCTTAATGCATTTATATCCCCAACTCAAACATGCTTCACCAAAGGGAGATTCATTATGGAAAATTTGATAACAAGTTGGGAAGCAATGCACTGGGCTAAGAATGATGGTCAAAATGTAGTGATGATTTTGTTAGACTTTGAGAAAGCCTATGATAGAATTGAATGACCCTTTGTTATATTGGGCATGCTACAAGCTTTTGGTTTTCCTCCCTACTTCTATAAAAGGATTGGTATTCTGCTTAAAGATTCTTCCACAGTCATTGATGTGAATGGTGAGACTACTAATAGTATTACTCTTTTGAGATCTATAAGACATGGATGCCCAATTGCACTTGCCCTATTTATAATTGTTGTTGATGCTCTATTTTATATTCTTAGATCACCCTAATTAGGACGTCTAGTTAAAGGTATCACTCTCCCTAATCAGGAGGTTCTTCTTAATGCTTAGTTTGCAAATGATACTATTTTGTTTATTGAATTGGATGAAAGAAATTTTGATAACATGAATAACAGGATTCAATTCTTCTATTTGGTCTCTAGGGCTAAAGTGGCTCCCCATAAATCTTCTATCATTGGATGGTCTCCCTCCCCCCAGAGTGGATTGTAACTAAAGGGTGGCAGTGGTTGGGGCCAAATGATATTGTCAGGTATATGGGAATCTCATTTTCTATTGAATCATCCATCAATGATATGTGGACATGGCTCTTCTCTAAAATTAAAAAGAAATACTTGAAGTGAAAAACACATCTACTATCATTGGCAAGGAGAGTGCAACTGGTTTAGAAAGTCTTATTTGCTCACCATATTTATTTCTCCTCCACAAGGATGTTTGCCAACTATCAAACTGATAGATTGGAAAGGATTATGAGAGACTTCTTATGGTCTGATGGGGTAGGAAAAAATAAGAGGTGTTGTGTCAAATGGGAATGGTGATGCTTACCTAAGAATAAGGGTGGACTGGACATTAAAGATATGAAGGCATAGGGTATGGAACTGCCATCTAAATGGATCATTCAAGCCCTATCAGGTGAGGAACCATGGAAGGTGTTGGTCAGAAATAACATATCTAGATCAGGTATTAAAAAAGGTAAAGGGTGGTTCAATGTTCCTTTATGTGATAAGATGTTTGGGAATTTGCAGTTATCCATATCTAGCTCCAGTGTTTTTCAGTCCATTTGGACGGCATGGTCCCAGGTTAAAAAAAATTATCCTACCCAGGGCAGCCAATGTGGTCCTCCTACATATTCCATTTTTTAGTTTGTACAAGGACCCCTTTACATCAAAATTAAATACGACCAACAAATCCAATCTTGATAAATGCCTCATACTTATTCCTAAAAAGATTTCATAGAATGAGGCTATGAAAGTTGACATGCCTCTATCACTTGAGGAGATAGAGAATGCAATACTCTCTCTAGCAAATGACAAATCACTTGGCCCTGATGGCCTCCCAAATGAATTTTATAAACATAATCTAGATTGGATTGGTTCTAAACTTTTAGAATTATATGAAGATGCTTTCAACCAAGGATCTTTAGGAGATGACCTTAACAGAGGGATCATTAAGCTCTTGCCTAAAGATGGTGATAAGACACAAGTCAAGAACTGGAGACCTATAACACTATTAAATCTATCTTATAAGATTGTGGCTAAATTTTTGGCTAGGAGGATAGGAGGTATTCTTAATGCATTTATATCCCCAACTCAAACATGCTTCATTAAAGGGAGATTCATTTTGGAAAATTTGATAACAAGTTGGGAAGCAATGCACTGGGCTAAGAATGATGGTCAAAATGTAGTGATGATTTTGTTAGACTTGAGAAAGCCTATGATAGAATTGAATGACCCTTTGTTATATTGGGCATGCTACAAGTTTTTGGTTTTCCTCCCTACTTCTATAAAAGGATTGGTATTCTGCTTAAAGACTCTTCCACAGTCATTGATGTGAATGGTGAGACTACTGATAGTATTACTCTTTTGAGATCTATAAGACATGGATGCCCAATTGCACCTGCCCTATTTATAATTATTGTTGATGCTCTATTTTATATTCTTAGATCACCCTAATTAGGATGTCTAGTTAAAGGTATCACTCTCCCTAATCAGGAGGTTCTTCTTAATGCTTAGTTTGCAAATGATACTATTTTGTTTATTGAATTGGATGAAATAAATTTTGATAACATGAATAATAGGATTCAATTCTTCTATTTGGTCTCTAGGGCTAAAGTGGCTCCCCATAAATCTTCTATCATTGGATGGTCTCCCTCCCCCCAGAGTGGATTGTAACTAAAGGGTGGCAGTGGTTGGGGCCAAATGATATTGTCAGGTATATGGGAATCTCATTTTCTATTGAATCATCCATCAATGATATGTGCACATGGCTCTTCTCTAAAATTAAAAAGAAATACTTGAAGTGGAAAACACATCTACTATCATTGGAAAGGAGAGTGCAAGTGGTTCAGAAAGTCTTATCTGCTCGCCATATTTATTTCTCCTCTGCAAGGATGTTTGCCAACTATCAAACTGATAGATTGGAAAGGATAATGAGAGACTTCTTATGGTCTGATGGGGTAGGAAACAAGAAGAGGTGTTGTGTCAAATGAGAATGGTGATGCTTACCTAAGAATAAGGGTGGACTGGGCATTAAAGATATGAAGGCACAAGGTATGGCACTGCCATCTAAATGGATCATTCAAGCCCTATCAGGTGAGGAACCATGGAAGGTGTTGGTCAGAAATAACATATCTAGATCACGTATTAAAAAAGGTAAAGGGTGGTTCAATGTTCCTTTATGTGATAAGATGTTTGGGAATTTGTAGTTATCCATATCTGGCTCCAGTGTTTTTCAGTGCATTTGGAAGGCATGGTCCCAGGTTAAAAAAACTTATCCTACCCAGGGGAGCCAATGGTGGTCCTCCTACATATTCTGTTTTGGATAGATCAATTTGGTGGGTAGTTGAAGCTAATGGAAAGCCTCTTGCATTAACACAAAGATGCTCTGCTAAAAATTGGTACAAATATGACATCTCTCTTGTTAAGGATATTATGGTTGACAATCGGCTTGGGTATTGGGAAGAAATCTCTAATAAATATCATATTCCTAATACTCAGAAAAAAAACATACTCTATTATTGCTAAAGTTGTGGGCAACTTCTTCCCCGGACATACTATGAACACTAACCAGTTCCTACAATGGATAAAATGGAAAAATGGCACCAAATTTAGTAAGGTTTCTACTAATTAGATCTATAATATGCTAAAGGAGGACTGTTCTATATTTGACAAAGTGAACCATGGCTGGGGGTTTGGTTGTTTGATCTCTAGGTGGCAGTTTATCTTTAACACACTCTCCCTATAAACCAAAAAAATCTTGTTTTAGATGGCTATTACTTTTGAGAAAACTTGTTGTTGGAAATACTCTACCTCATGGTTTAGGTTGTCCTATTTTGTGTGGTGTGTGTCCTATTCCTAAATCTTTTGAGAATTTATTTTTTGCTTGTGCTTATGCTCGTGGTGTCTGGTCTATTTTTTTTGGATCACTCATTGTTTGGAATAGTAGACCTAGCTTATCATGGAGTGAAATCTTAGCTAGTTTTATGGAATCCTTTGATTTAAAAACTAACACTTTTTGATCTGTGCTAACCTATGATATTCTATGGTTTCTTTGGAAGGAATGAAATGGAGAGATTCTTCAAAAGAGAAGGAGACATCTTACTGAGTTTGGATGTAAACTCATACATTTTAATATTATGACATAGGTTGTTGCTGCTCTAGAAATCTCCAGAGACAGGTTTATGGTGTTGATGTAGGAAGGTCAAATCTTGATCCACAAGGAGGACCTAGTTTCATGCCAATACTTTTCTATCCACAAAGATATGCTCAACCAAAGAGAACTTGATAATCTGAACCAGTTCATCAAAGGATTATGCATTGAAGATAGACATGCTAATACCAACAAAGTGACTCATGATCAAACATTACCTGGTCAGATGGTTATGGAAGGAAGGAAAGCAATTACCAGATGAAAGGAAGGATACCTCTCTCATGCAAATGTTGAGTCTCTTTTTTTTGTATTAACAAGCTATATTCGACTGAAGGTTGCTCTTTTATGAGGATGTAAAGCTATGATGCAAAGGCTAATCTTTTTTGAGATTGTAAAGATATGATGTAATCAGATACTCTTTAAATAAGTGATGTAACCCAAATTTTTAAACTATTTTAATACAAAAAACATTAATATTAGATTTCAATTTCTTTTAATCTCCTTAAATTATAATATACCAACAACTAAAATTATAATTTTATAACTTGGATGTCAAATAATTATGTGTGAAATAGTTAAATGAAGGATTAAAATGAAGGGAGTTAAAGAAGGGAGGAAGAAAGGATAAATGAGGAAAAATTTAAAATTTACTTCTTACTCTTATGTACCATGGAAAAAATAGATGAACTTAGTGCGAACCAAGCTCTTATTTAATAGCTTTAAACCCTTGTAATTAATGACAATAATACGAGGAAGAAAAAAGGGGCATGAAACTAAGAGCTATCTTTAGTCTATTCATATAAGCTTGCTAGAATCGTCCTCTCAAATTCTTGTACAGAATTTGTTTTGTATGGGCTAACCTATCTTAAATAATAATAGTTATTGGTTCAACTCAATCTCCGTCATACCAGATGTGCGACTTTTGTGAATTTGTTTTTTTGTGTTATTGTTTCTCGTAGGTTTTCTTTTCCTAGACTGGAACATTATGAGTACACTTAGAATGAAATGTTGCACATTTAAAATTGAGATGAGATGTTTTTGCCTAATTAAATGTCATTGATGTGGACATAAATGTCATATTTATTAAATTAGATATTCTGTCTCTTGAAATATTTAAGGGTAATTCTTTTTGTCTTTTTAAATAATTCTTATAATTTTTTATATTTAACTTTTTAAAAGACGTTTATTATTTAGGTAGATCTATTTTAATAGTTGTTATAGTACTTCTGATGTAATGTTAATTTTTTTTTAAAATATTGTATCAATAGTTATGATTTAGCACATCAAATAAAACATAACTTGGTATACAAGTCTTTGTATCATATTTTCGAGTCTTTTTGGACATCTTGGCAAATGTGACATTTTGATATGTAGCCTTGAAAACTTAGTTATAAGTAGGAGACTGCTTTGTTAAAAAAAATTGATAGTGATTTGAGATTTCTACATAAGATTCTAGGAATCTGAAATTTCAATGCTCAACTATTCATTTCTAAAGACAATATTTTATATTTCAAAAATTAAATTGTATACATAATTTTCTCTTTTTTGATAGTAAATAAGAATAAGACCAAACTTTATTAATATAATGAAACCTATAGTGCAATATGATTTATTTCATATACTTTTCTTTTATATTATTTCATATTTTTTATTTTTAAATTTTTCTAATATTGAACCCACTTTCTCTTACAAACTTACTTTGCCTCTCTTGAAAACTAATTAAAAATTTCCTATTGCACCTCTAAAGCTCATACTATGAAATTATGTCAAGTAACATATATTTGTACAAATTTATTCCAAATTTAGGGCTAGACTATGCGACCCCTCATACTTGATTTTTCTTTTTTAACCCAGGCCTCATCCGTTTTAGGTTCCATCAAGATTGACATTGATCACCTCCCTCCCTATCAGTTCTCGCTTGACGCTCTGGCTCACCTCCTCCCTTTCAGACAGGAGTTGAACAGACATGTCAAACTTGACATATACAAGCAGTATATCACCACGACCTGGATCAACCCGTGTGGGGGTCTACGCCCAAGGATGGCTTTTTATGCTGAGCACTTTTTAGACATTCGGGATGGGATTATTGTTCATCCTAGATACATATCTCAGTATTGGTTCCACACTCTTCTCATCATGTTGGGATCTTTCAGGGTTGGATCTCACCACCTTCAGGCCCAAACAGACTATCACATTGACATAGATGATTGGATTTGCAGGTTATGCACCCTGGCTGAGATTGAGACCGAGTCACACTTCATCTTCCATTGTCCTACTTACTATGAGATTAGAGAGAGATTCTATTTCTTATTCAGAGGGTGCATTTCCTTGACTACTTTCTTCAGCTACACTGATCAGAGATTCCTGACACTTTATCTCTGTGAGACTGTACAACTCCATGAGCATACTCTACAACTTCTTTTCCCCTAGAGACATATATTCAATCAGCTCATTATGACCTTCTTCTCGCCCTTGTCTCCTTTACGGGGGGGTGAAGCGGCCTCAGATTACCTCCATCATCGGTCACTCTAGATCTGTGAGACCCCACAACACCTTAACCTGTCAGTGACACATCTCCAACAGCTCACAACGACGACCCAGGGTTCCTGGTCATCTAGATCATTATCCTTCAGTGTTGGATTTCTTTCTACCTGAAATGATCCTTATTCCTTCTCTTGTGTTTGTTCTTCTTTCTTGCTATTTCTTGTTCTCTTCTTTCTTTTTTTGCTCTTGTTTGCTTTCCTGACCACTGTTTGGTGGTCTATTGGTTCGTTGTTCCTTTTGTTGTACATTTCCAATCCCTTAGACTCTTTTTGGTCTCTAGTTGGACATTAATAAATTTATCTTATCTTATCTATCTTTCACGATCAAATCTATGAATGAACTTAACCACATCAACACTCAAATCACTCAATTTCTTCCAATTAGATACCCAAAAAATTAAATATTGGCAATTTTTTATAAAAAAAATACTTCAAAATAGATATAGGAAAATCATGTCAAATATTTGAATTTGTTTTCATTTTTAATGATTTCTAAGGACATACATATCTAATACTGTGAAAAAAAATTAAACCGTTGTGCGTAAAAGCATATCGTCTAACAAAATGACAATGGTGGAGTAAAATCCTAGAGACTCGAGATCGAGCTCAAGCACTGTGCACACGCAGCTCCCTACCTGATTGCAATAATCTTATCTTTCCCCTTCCTCTGCCTCACAGAAAACCAACTTATACTATCTCAAATAAGTTTTAAGAGGTGGGATAACTTAAGTTGATTGCAACATATGGGCAAAACACATGATAATTTGTAATTTTGAGGGCTTTAAAACTACATCTTGAGGGTAAAATAATAAAGGAAATTCATGCAAAATAGAAAGAAACCACAAGTTTTAAAATCCTAGTTATGGTGAAGAATAAATGTTATAAAGATAAATAATCCTATTAAAGTGTCAATAATCACTCTCATTAATTTGGCGGCTATATGACTAATATTTATTTTATTATAAGAGAGTTCTAATTGATTTTGTTATACTAATAAACTAATAATAAATGTTATATCTTCATGAGGAGAGAAAGATAATATATCCCAAAATATAACATTACAATCAAATAAATTTCTAATGTAGATTTCTTAGAATGTTCATCTCCCATCTATATAGATACCAAACTAAAATATTAACTTTTACATCATAATTTGTTAAATGCATCAAGGTATCGAGATATAATAGTATCACATATTTATCCTTCCAAAATTAATGAGGTTTTTTATAATTTTATTAATTTTTCATGATCTATTTAAATACATTTTATTTCACAAAATAATATTTAACAACCAGATCCATACTCACTAAATCACCCACTTAATCCGTATGTAAAAAATAAGAAAATATTTGAATCAATAACATTTATATCTTTAAATACCATCATCCCAACATCAAAATATGCCTATTATTCAAAGATATAATATTATAACCACAAGCTATCAACATGATCATATAATTTTCCAATCTATCCACTTCACACATATATGGCCATGTGTGTGTGTGTGCGTGCACGTACGCGTGTGTGTATGTATGTATGTATTAGTATGAGTGAGTGAGTGACTATATGTGTGTACACGCGTGTGTGTGCATATTTGTGTGTGTGTGTGTGTATGTATATGTGTGTGTGTGTGTGTGTGTGTGTGTGTGTGTGTGTGTGTATATATATATATATATATATATATATATATATATATATATATATATATATATATATATATATATGAGTTTTCAAAACCTAAGTTATAGCTTCATAGCATACAATTATCAATTAAGTCCAATTTAATGTGTAGTTAGACATTCATTTAATTCTTAGTTTACATTAGTTTTTATAACCTTCAGTAAAAGAGTCAAAGGTTATTGTGCTAATTGAGGAACTCTCTTTTTTATAAATGAGAAAGAAAACCTTGACCAAAATGTATACAATTAGTGTCCTTTTTACATAATAACTCAAGGAGTAAAATTTCATTCACTCAAACTTATCGTTTCTTCAAGAATTCCATAAAAAAATTAAGATTATAATGTGTTATCAACATCCTATGCAATGTAGATGAAATCAAAGGATTGTTGATGCATAATTGAGAACTTATCACAAAAAGGCTCATTATCTTTAGTGTTGATGTTTATATCATCAACTAAGGATAGAGGTTATTTCAACTAGTATCCAAAATATTATTTGTCTCTCTTTCATCAAAACATTAATCAATACTTTCACAATAAAATATATACCCAAATTCATGTTATAGCTTTTTTGAACACGAAGGTTGAGAGGGTGAGTGTGAATCATCATAAAATAAAACTTGAAAATTCATTAACTTTAAAACCATTAAATTAGATGCACAAAATTAAATATTAAAAAACAATATGCACAACACAAAGAAACTAAGATTTTTATGTGGAAATTCCAAGGAGGGATAAACTATGGTGAGGATAAACTCACAATAGATGAAACAAGTTTTACAAGGTTTGTTTTAGGGTCATGTTGTCACTAGGGATTGCACCTGAATATGGCTAGGTGTGAACCTAGAAATCTTGTGAAACATGGGACTAATTTCAGGTTGTGGGTAACCTATCAGAAAGTAGACCTCCAGATTAGGGGTCGGCTTCCCCTTGAATCACCTTGAAACTTAACTGACTTTTGGAGGAAAAGGGAGAGAGAGTGCATGAAACTAAAACTAAACTAGGTGATTCACCAAACTTTGATAGATCCACAAACTGCAAACAAACTCACAATGAAATTTAAACATAACCTGGGCATCACAACTTCTCCCTAATTCTGATTTTTCCCTTAGAAATAACAAGGTGCTAGTTGTAAATGAGAAGGGAAAATGAATTTTGGAACCCCAAATACTTTCAAATACACATAGATTAAGACTTTAGGAAATGAAAGTGCTTATGAGCATCTCAATAAATAAAATATCAAGTAAAGGACTAACCTTAATCACAATACATTGATATAAAACCCACCAAACAACTCATAAAACTGTAGGAATAAGAAGGATAATTGCTATGTATTGAATTGAAAGGAGCCAAAATACAACTTACTTCTCCAGAGTTACAAACATTCACCTCCAAGTGAGAGATAATGAAGAACTAACCTCAATCACCTAAGTGAGAGGTATATAAAACACAACCTAAGAATCTGCATTCATGACCCTTAACCTCACCAAAAATGGAAAAAATCTGCATTTAGGCCCATGAAAGATGCCTCTCAAATCCGAATGTTAGATTCCCAGATTTGTAGGGGTAGGGGGAAAAGTGAGAATCCTAAAAAAGATAATCCATTAAAGTCTACCCTATCCCCTCTAAATCATGCTCTATAAATGATATTCTGACAAATGATTTATAAGAACACCATTTGTCGATATCTTACAATAATACAAGCAATGATTTCACATTAAATACTTTACCCCTATGCCATGATTCTAGTTCTATGTGGATTTAAAACATTTGATTTACTTATGTTAATAAATAGTTCTCAACCCAATTAAAAAAAAGGGAAAAACATATTTAAATAACATTTACATCTTTTAAAATAAAATCCACTTATCATAAATAGCACATAGCATCAAATTAAAACATTAATTAAAACTCTCAACCCAATTTTAAAAAGGGGAAAGCATATTAATTAAATGCTTTGAGAAACCGATCCAAAGAAAATATGGAAGATGCTAAAACATCGACACTTCACTACCATCAAGATTGGGAAAGTTGCAGTTTGAGGACTCGCCTTGGCTTTTGAACATGAGCTCGAAATGGAAACTTGCAAGCCTTTTGATCTTCATTGCATCATGTTAGGTACTTTGGTTTTCATTATTTTGCTTCTCATTCCTCTGCATTTGATGTTGTATCTCTGCATTTGAAAGCACTGTGTGATAGCATTTCCTCTGCATTTTTTATGGCATTGTATTTGTTTACTGGTTTAATCTCTCTGTGACTCACATTGCAATCACATTTTATGATATTGCTGGTATGTTTTTGGTGTATGCACTTGAAAATGCATTCACTATTTGAGTTCATGCTAGCCCGCGAACTATTAGATTGAATGTGCTAAGTTCACTGTTGGGTTATCAATGCACATTGAATGCCTTTGTTTTGTTGATGGCACCATAATTCGCTGTCATTGTCTTGATAAACCGTGAGCCACTTTGACATGTTGTACTCATCACAAGATTTGACCATTTAGTATTCATTTCTCTGCGTTTGAAAGCCTGAGCTTACTATGTTCTCTGTATATGCTCATGGATATCAATTCACTATTGAAACATTGATAGTGGTTTATCAAATTAATATCCTGTGAGATTCTAGCTAAGTGTCATGTTTAATGCTTATGGTATTTGAATTGCGCTCAGATTCTCCTCAACACAGTTTCATTATCTTATTCACTGGTTTATATGTTGTGTCTCTGGATGACCCGTGAGCAATGTGCCAGTGGTATCAACTTTTTGTATACTGCATGCACTTGCTATCTAGAGCCCATGAGTTTTGCTTTGCTGAGGCATCATTATTTTCTTAAATCCTTTTGATGTCTTGAAGGCCTCAAAGCTTATGTTTGATTTCTTTGTTGATACACACTTCTTTTATTGTTGATGATTGGCATTATAAACCACAAGTTGATAAACTGTGAGAATGCATTGTTGATGACTGACATTATATCCTCTTGCACAATGTCTTAAACCTGTGGTTTATCTATGCTCTATTGTTTATTACCATACATTTTGATGGAGGCCCGCAAGCTTGGCATGGCATTAATGCTCATTCATTTTTATCAAACCGCTGCCTTCTTACATTTGCTGTTGCATTGAGGCCTTAGTTTCACTGTGACAACATAACATTTTAATTATTGGTTCTCTTGCGATTGTTTGGAAGTTAAAGCTTTGCGAGTTTAGTATTATGTCCATTTGATGTCACCGTGATCCATAGCTTTCCCTCCATCTCTATTTGATTGGACCTCAACCCATGAGCTATAGAATTACACCATCTTTGTTGCATTTCATCTTCTCTGCATGAGGGCGTACTATTGATGGTATGGTATATTGATTCACCACTACCATATATGGTCACTGCTGTATAAATCCCATGAACTATTATTTGGCATGTAATTGCATTGTATATCTTATTCATTGTGATGCTTGAGTCTTACTGTTTACTGATTCCATGCTTGATTGAGGACCCGAATGCTTGGCATTTTTCTATTGCCATGGTATTTTCTAGTGTCCTCATAGGCTGTACCATGCTTGACTATTATTCTTTTGATTTGATCATTTGTTGTTCACTTTTTTAGTGTAGCTCTTCTTTCCTTAGCTCAAAATACGGATTTAAGCATACTTCATGCCATGAATATGAGATAGAACTATGCGGATTTGTGTACCTTTTCTCCATTCTTTCTTGACTACATGAAATAGCCCTCTTTTCATTTGTGCACCATGCCATGAATATGAGATAGAACTATGCATATTTGTGTACCTTTTCTGACATGTTGATGTATGCCCCTTCATTGTTAGTGCTTGACCATGACTCATTATTCTGTCTTCATGATCTCTGAATGTCCCATTGATACTGCTTCTTCTGATTGCTTACATTTCACTGCTATTGTCTAGACAATAGAAACCATTGAGGATGTCCCTCTTTTTAGGGAGGACCATCCTCTTGGGATTGCTATTATCTGGTTGAGGGAAAGCAGCAATGTCAAATCTTCTTCTTTATCTGCACATGGAACAAACAAGTTATTGAAAACATGGCATTTCTTTCCTTCTTGCAACATCATCCTAGGTTCACATGCCTTGTAGCATAGCCCTTTTTAGAAGTGTATGAATGATTACAAATATGTATGACTTGTAGATGAGGGTAAGTATTTAGGATATCATTCATTTCTTAGATCCTTTGGATCTAACCCTATCTCCATCTCTTTTCTTTGTAGGTTTTGGATAGGAGCACATTGAAACACCTTAGATCAACACTTCATTATTAGGCAATGTCTGGTACTCTTGTACTTTATGTTCATCCCTTGTGTATGTCTGTATTCATGCATATCTTTTTGAAAGTTGGCTATGCTCACAGCTTGTGTGAGCTCAGATGATATTATCTTTCAGTTTCTTTCCTTGTACAATACATGGAGATATTTGGCATACATACATGTAACATTTTAGATGTAGAAATTTCTTTTCTTTTACATGTATCTTATCATCAATGAACACAAACTTAAGCAAGATCATCTAATAACACAAACTAGGGTACTGTATCCTCATCTAGTAATTAGGTCACCAATCCAAAATGAGTAAAAATATGGTAATAGGTCACTATCAAGGAAGCTCACTACTCTATGAAAAGACTTGAAAGGCAAGGTACACTGCACTAGGACAAGATACAATGGACTTGCAAATTTAAGAACACTTCTCCAGGGAAATATACTATAATATTATAATTAAAAATATAATGTGGACTATTGTAGAAGAAGCATCAGACAAATGCTAAATGTACAACCCTCTTTGTAGCCCAAATATTTTTTCACATTGATTCCACACATTTCCGAATCATCTAATACACTACTAATTGATTTTGCACATCACTAAAATTTACATCAACTCTCACATCTCCAAAAATGATTTATTATTCATTTTATATCCTCCACAATATCTCAAATCATTAGTTAGGTAAGCTCAAATAGGATCTAATAAATGAAATGTGCAACATAACATAGATCAATCTCAAATGCATTCAACATTATAAAAAATGAGTTGCGGATCAAGAAAGACTCAATCCAAATTTCAATCATGTCATACCACATCCTCTAAATAATAATAAATAGGTCAAGATCAACCACAATTGAAGGAACATGCCTACTTAGCCCAAGTATCAACACCACTGTCAAAATTGCCAACTATTTGTCTTCTTATCACTAGAGAGAAACCAAAACATAATGAAAACCACAATACAAGATATGTCTACCATTATAAATCTTTCTTCAATATTTTCCTTAAGTAGCTAATCATCAAATGTTGGTGCAAATAAAGTAATTTAATGAACTAGCAATAGCATTACCACATAGATTGTGCCATCAACATGATGATTATCATATACCAAAGCACCAATTACAACCTTGAAACTCATGTCATTAGCTTAATAAAACATCCTCAAAATCTTCTCAAAGCCAAATAATCAAATTGTTCATTGTGGTAAAATGTTGAGCATTCTAGTGAGCCAGCTTGGAAAACCTCATATTAACAAACTATGATATGGAGTTCAAACCCTTATAACTTTTTTTGTGGAAAATATTATGACTGGAAAAATTGACAGTAGGCATCTAATATCTAAATCTTGAACCACACAACTAAAGGATGAAATGAAGTAAAATGCAAAGAAAAGTACTGGCTCATAGTCATAAGTAAATGTATTTTCCATTGCTTCGACAATTTCTTGTCATTCAATTATGAGTTTAAAGTAAAAAATCATCCAAATAATTTCCTAACCATATAGACATCAACCAAGGTGACTACATCATGTAACCAAACCAAAAATTAAGATTATAATGACATACTATGAATATAAACTAATATAATACCATCTGATGAACCTTCAAACAACCTTCTATGTCTCTGACTAGTTTGACATGGCATAATTTCTCTCAAATATGTCTTAGCACACATCATCTAAATTGACACAACTACTCTCAAATATGTACCCTCTTATTCGTCAATGGCCACATCACACACTTCATTCATCCAACTTAATGCCAACACATATTGTCAGACATCAGGTTGACATCAATGGCAATACATATTGCCAAAAATCTTGTCCTTCATATAATGTCCCCCCTTTTCAGCATTCTTAATGCTAGGACTATTACTCCAAGTTCCATACTATGCAAAAGAAATACGCCTTTTAAGAAAGTAGTGGAAGATAATTGAGTAATCTGATCTATTTATAAATATATTCAATAGACAATGTCTAGTTATGATGCTCACTATAATTTAAATTGCAATGATTTTATAATAACAATGTCAGATCTATAATGGTAAACTGTTAATGGAAATTACAATATCTGATATATACAACTGTGACACATACAATGACAAATATCCCTTATCAATTATGAAAAAAATCAATATATTTATATGTATATGTTGTTTTTCTGATGAAGCATTGATTATATGCAAGTCTAGTGTAATCTTGTTACAGTGATCTAATTGTTGTCTTTCGTATTCAACTATATGCTTGTAATCATAATGTTGGTTGTCTGATGCTGAGATAAATACGTGCACAATAAATGATGTTCTTAAATATGGCTTATAACATTGACTGTGTATGATGTAACAATAATTGTATGCACTAGAGATGTTGTCTCTGAATAAATCTTTATATTCTTGCACTAAGGATTTCGTAAGGCAATATGCTCTGAATAGAGAAATCTGCAAACGATAAGAAAACATATATAAAAGTATTTGATCTGATACTTATGGAGTGAATTCAAACTCCATCTTATATCCTTGCATTTATCAAATGGTTACATCTCTTGGCGTTGGAAGAGATATATCTCTCCCCATCGTGCCTCTTCAGCTGTTAATTGGTTTGTTATGCCAAGTATGCTTCAGTCGATTATGTTAATCGACTAATTAGTTAATTGATTTAATTGACTTAATTTAATGATTATGATGTACCGTTTATTGATTTGACTTAGTTGGTTCAAACATAAACTTAAATTTGATTTATTGTTTTATAGTCGACCGACTAATATGTAAAATGAGTGTGAATATGTAATGCATGTGCATATGGAAATTGTGTGGGATATGTATGGTGATGTGAGATTTACGGATGATAGAACTGAATTGTAAGTTGGTGGAGAATATGAAATACATGTAAAATATGGAAATTTTTACAAGCAGCAGTAACATTGGTTATTTAATGCAATGCTGGTTATGATGTGTATGGAGATATATGATTGTCGCGGAACATGTGAAATGGAGTGAATATGTGTGCAATTTTATTACTTCTTAATAAATCATGAATATTGGTTACATGATGATGGGTGAGCCTAGTCAATCATCATGTCCTTCATGAATTCAGCATGGTTGTGATACCATTTAAGAGTGAGTAAAAAATTGATCAATTTTAGATAGTATGATAATAATACTAGATGCATGGGGTATTGCTGTTAGATGATGGACTAAGTGCATCATTCATTGTACAATCAAGAACCTTTCTACAATTCACTTATTACTAAATATATTATACATTTTTTTTACAAGTAACAAGGCCTTCCACCCCTTTTGTTACTATAACTAATGGCGATGATGATGAAGAACGACTAAGATCAGAGGTATACAAGATAGTAGAAATATTAGATCAGTTATTATTTTGTCATTGATGTCAAAAAATTGATTTTTTGATTTATATTATGTTACAATATCGTTCAGAGTATGATATAAGTTGAATGATTTAAGAAGAAGAAGTGGATTGAACTGTGAAGTTGAAGAACTTAATTGGGCAACATATACAGATTAGAAAATGTTAAGTTTATGATGATATAATTTTTGTATACCAAACATATGATTATATCAAGTCGGTAAAGAAGATTAGTCAAGTCGGTAAGAAAAATAGTTTGGCTACCAAGTAGAAAAAGTCATTCAATAAAAGGAAAATAAGTTTCGTTAAAGAGAAAGGAAGTCAAAACACTGAGAAGAAGGTTTCAGTCACCGAGTGAAATTAACCAAAATTCAGTTGAAAGAAAAGAACTTAGTCACCAAGAAAGAAACATAAATTAAATACAACTATAAGAATGACATTTAATGATGAGCTAGAAGATTCTAATGATGAGGAAGAGTTAGTTAGATAGATCTACGATCAGGAAAATTCAAGGTGATGATCTATGGTATAGATCTCAGTGAAAAAAAGAGAAGGAACAAGTTTCAAGAAAGTTCAAGTTCCAAGGTGATGATAAAATATTTTACCGAGCTCTAAATTAATTGAAATAGTTTATGAGGATGATCAAATGGTTGAAATTAATCAAATCAAAATGTGATAAAGGAGATTAAGTGGAAAAACAAAGTCTATATAAAGGATGAATTTGTATGAACAAAAGGATAGAAAATTTAAGGGTTATTGAGTCACCGACTGATGCAATGAAGAAGGAAAAGGTTGAACTCTGAGTCAGAAAGAAGAATTTTATGAAGTGTTGAAGCTAGTGGAAAGTGAAGGATTGAAGTGAAGACAAAGAGCACACAAAGGATCTGATTATGCAAAAGATAGTTACAAATTTATAGGTCAATTAATTCATTGTTTCTTATTAACAATTGTAACAAAAAAATATCTCAACCAAGTGGACTTAACAATCTTATTGTAAAATCCTTGCAAAAGGTAACATTCTAAAAGTGACACAAAGAAGAAGGGGGTATGGGGCCACATGTACACCCAAACTACCAACATTCTTGCAAGATCAACACTCGAAAGTAACAACACAAGACATGGAGAGAGAGAATGAAAAAAACTCATATATTATTCATGATAAAATTCATACTTGTCGGGTTGTAAGGCCTTCCTGGTTCGGCCAATACAATCAAAAATTAAATAAAAATAGTCATCAAACATGCGAGGATCTGCCCACCTTCTAGATTCTATCTTCTAAAAATCCCCCCAAAACTCCCTCCTTACGATCTACAACATACAACTCTACTTATACAAGAGGCCATCGAACAAGTCAGCTCTAAAGATCCTTAAGATCCAATATTGGAGAAAACAATGACCCAAATTTAGGTCCACATCCTTCTCAATGATTGATGCAACCATTAAATCCACAACCAAAATTAAATGCACAAGTCGGCCTCAACAAAGATCCAAAATAAACCACTCGGTGAGAAAGACTACCGAGAAACCGAAACCAACTTGGTGAATAACCGAACCAACTCAGTGAACAATTGAATCAAGCAGCAACCGAGCCCCATCAGTGGAAAGAAAGAATACTTCACTGAAAGCCCAAAAGTAGCTACTAATAAATCTAACAACTCTAACATATTTTTGGTGATACAATATTGCCAAGAACCCAAGATGCTCCTGCATCAGACACCTGAGGTTGTTTTTGAAATGATTCTTTGAATCATGCAGCAAATATAACCCAAGCTGAATCCAACTTAGATTGTGAAATCTATGAACTGTCTTCAATTGGTCTGTTCTTCCACTTTACCATATATTCCATGTACTTTTTTCCTCTTGTGCTTCTGCTAACTCTTTGTTCCAAAATCTTATTAACTTCTTCTATCTGCTTCTTAGGATAGTCACTCGGTACTATCATTTCTTCATTAGATTCATGATAATCATACAAATATGTAATGTTGAAAATAGGTGATATATCTATTTCATCAGGTAACTAAATATCATAAGCATTTCCACTATCAAACTTCCTCAATATCTTGCAGGGACCAAATTTCTTCATCTTCAATTTTTCATAGGTTCCAACAGAAAATTTGTCTTTCTTCAAATGAACCATTACTTCATCTCCGACTACAATAGTCTTATGCTTCTTGATCTATCTACTATGTTCTTATATTTCTAATTACGATGTTCCAACTTATGTTTTACTTCCTCATGCAATGTCTTCATGAACTTAGCAAATTCTTCTCCTTCAACACTTCTCTTCTCTTCTCCAACAATGTTCTTCAAATCTGATATACCTCTCAGTTGTGTGCCATTAACAATCTCAAAAGGTGTTTTTCTAGTACTTCTATTCAGTGAATTATTGTATGAAAATTATTCTGGTGCCAACATAGAATCCCAATTACTTAGTTTGTCTCCAACTAAGCATCTCAACAGAATACCCAAACTTCTATTTAGAACTTTTGTCTATCCACCAGTCTGTGGATGAAATGTGGAACTAAACTTCAACTCGGTACCCAACTTTTTCCATAGAGTCTTCTAGAAATAACCAACAAACTTACTATCTCAATCAGAGATAATACTCTTTGGTAATCCATGCAATATGACAATCTCCTTCAAGAAAATATCTTCTATATGTACTGCATCTGATGTTTTCCTACAAGGTATGGAATGTGCCATTTTAGAAAATCTATCCATAACAACAAATATAGAATCATTACCTCTTGATGTCTTTGGTAAGCCAAGAACAAAATCCATACTGATATCACTCCAAGGTTTCTTAGGAACAAAAATTGGTGTATACAATCCAGTATTCTGACTTACTCCCTTTGCAACTTGACAAACTCCACAAATGCTCACAAATTTATGAACATCCTTATACAAATGTGGCCAAAAGTATCTCTCCTTAAGCAAATTTAATATTTTATCAATGCCAAAATATCCAGCTAAATCACTACTATGTTTCTCCTTTATCAAATTAGTTCTCATTGATCCTCTCGGTATACACAACTAAATACCTTTAAACAACATACCTTCTTGAATGAAATAATCTTCTCATTTAGTACTTGATTGATCTTGAATAGGTTCTCTACACTTTATCCATGGCTCAGAAAAATCAGGGTTAGTTTCATATAAATCCTTCATGTCATCAAAACCAAGAACTTCAATTCTCATTTCAATCATCAAAGATCTTCTTCTACTCAATGCATCAAAAACTTGGTTAGTGAATCCACTCTTATGTTTTATTACAAATGTATAACTCTACGAATACTCAACCCATTTCATATGTTTTTTATTCAACTTATTCAGACTACCCAAATATTGTAAAGCCTTATGATCAGTATACAACACAAATTCACTTGGTACCAAATAATGTCTCCATTTCTTGAGGGCTTGAACAATAGAATAAAACTCTTGATCATACACAAAATATTTCCTTTTAGCATCATTCAATTTTTCACTAAAAAAAGTAATAGGTTTACCTTCTTGACTCAAAACAACTCCTATTGCACTACCAATTGCATCACATTCGACTTGAAATACCTTATTGAAATCAGGTAAAGCTAACACAAGCAATTCAACAACCTTCTGCTTCAAAGTCTCAAAACTTTTATTAGCTCCATGTGTCCACTTGAATTATATTTTATCTCCTCTCATAGTCTCGGTCATATCATTACAAATTTCTCTAAAATTTCTAATGAACTTTCGGTAGAAACTTGCTAAACCATGAAATAATCTTACTTCACTAGTATTTTCAGGTGTAGGCCAATTCAAAATAGCTTCAACCTTCTTAGAATCCATCTTCAAGCCATTAGCTGAAATCAAAAATCCCAAATATACAATCTCCTCTTTCATGAAGGAACACTTTTTCAAATTAATTTTTTCTTTCAATCTCTGCAATACCTATTTAATGTGCAAAAAATATTCTTCTTTGGTCTTAATGAATATCATAATGTCATCCAGGTATGCAATCACAAATTTACCCAAGAATTTCTTCAAAACCTCATTCACCAATCTCATAAAAATACTCAGTGCATTAGTTAAACCAAAAGGCATAACCAACCACTCATAAAAACCTTCTCTTGTCTTGAAAGAAGTCTTCCATTCATCACCTTCTCTTATTTTTATATGATGATATCCACTCTTCAAATCAATTTTAGTAAAATACTTTTCTCCATTCAAACTATCCATTATGTCATCCGTTCTCAGTATAGGAAACCGATATTTCATTGTTATCTTGTTGATTTCTCTGAAATCGGTACACATCCACCACTCTCCATTCTTTTTAGGTGCTAATACTATTGTTACTTCACATGGAATCAAACTTTCTCAAATCAAACCTTTCTACAATAACTCTTGGATTTGTCGGTTAAGTTCCTCATTCTCGGTAGGTGTCAACTGATGTGGTTCTTTATTTGGAAAACTAGCTCTAGGAATCAGATCCATACAATGATCAATGCTTCTCTTCAATGGTAAACCATCTGGTACATTATAAAAAATGATCTCTTTGTACTCGGTGAGTAATTTATCAACCTCTTCAAGGACACTATCCACTGTCTTCTCACTCAGTTTGTTAGGAATCACATCAAAACATACATCATTCTTCTTCAAATCCTTAACAAACTTTCTTCCTTCCATCAAACAAACTTTCACAGATGTACAAACATTACCAACAAATTCTTTAATCAAAGGTAACAAGATTTTCCATCTTCCATAAGTCCAAATAGTATATTTATGCAATCTACTATCATATATAGCATGTATATCATATTGCCAAGGTCTACCCAACAATATATGACAACAATCCATAGGCATAATTTCACACAACACCTTATCATGGTACTTGCCAATTTCAAATCCACATAACATTGTTCACTTACCAATAGTGTATGATCATCCTTGATCCATGAAATTTGATAGGGCTTCAGGTGTTTCAATATTTCCAATTGTAACTTTGCTACCATTTCTTTAGATGTTAGATTCTTTGAGCTTCCACTGTCAATGATTACCTTCCACACTTTATCAACAACTCTGCATCTGGTCTTGAACAAACTTTTCCTTATCATATCTTATTACTTTCAATCCATAATGCTTTTCTAACCATCAATTTATTTTCCTTCTTTGGATCATTTAGTGAGTCTTCTTGCACTAAGGCATTTCTACTGCTATCAACTTTCATGATTGCTTGTGTACACTCAAATGACCTATGTCTTTCTCCTCCAAATTTGTAACAAGTTCCTCGGAATCCACCTCTACCATAGCCACCTTGGTAGTTACTGCATCTTCCTCTAGAAGAACTTTCACCTTTCCACTCATTCTTGACTTTATCTTGATTTGTTTTGTCTTGATCAGATCTACTATTTTCACCATAAGATCTACCTCTTCCTCTAGGGAATCTACCACCTCTTCCTCTTTTTCTTTTCTTATGTCTTTTGTTCAATTTCTCATCAGTTTTCAGGGAAAACTGATAAGCTTATTCAATACTTTCCAACTTAACCAAACTAATTTTTTCTTGAATAGAAACTCTTAACCCATTCAGGTATCTATCAATTCTTTCTACCTCATCCTCAATATGTCCAGATCTGATGTCTAATCTATAGAATTCCTCAGTATAATCTTTTACTGAGCTATCTTTCTACTTCAAACTTTGCATTCTTCTAACTAGGTTAAGTTGATAATCACAAGGTAGAAACTTGTCTTTCAATTTATTCACCATCTTATTCCATACATTGACTTTGTCTTTGTCTTTCCTCTTTATGTCCAATTGTAGATGTTCCCACCATAAGGATGCATGACTTTTCAATTTTGTATTTGCAATTTTCTCCTTCTTTTCCTCTGAAACATTTTCATATTCAAAATAATTTTCCATCTTGGTTACAAATCCATCAACTCATCTGAATCCAACCGTCCACTATATTTAGGAGGATTGAAATGCGGTATAGCCTTCAAATTTGTTAATGCCTTCAAAATTATTTCTTCACCTTGATCTATCACAGGTGCAGGTTCTGCTTCACCCTGTTAATCCTCAGCTTCTTCATCACTAAAATCATCAATATGTCTTCCTCTACATTGGGATTTCTCAATAGCTTCTAATCTAGTAGCAATCTATCTTAGCATATTAGCTAAGCCCAGATCTTCATCTCACCTCTCACGAACCATCTTGAAACCCTCTTGAATTGTAGGTTAGATTGTAATATTCTACTCCGCAACAAGATATCAACTAGGGATTACAAGAAGGAACTAGATCTAACCTCACTCTGATACCACTTGACACAAAGAAGGAGGGGGTATGGGGCCAAAGGCACACCCAAACTACCAACCTTCCTACAAGATCAACACTCAGAAGCAACAAAAAAAGATAGGGAGAGAGAGAATGCAAAAAAACTCATATATTATTCATGATAAAATTCATACATGTCAAGCTGTAAGGCCTTCCTGCTTCGGCCAATACAATTAGAAATCAAATAAAAATAGTCCTCAAACATGCGAGGATCTTCCCACCTTCTAGATTTTATCTTCTAAAAATCCCCCCAAAATTCCCTCCTTAAGATCTACAACATACTACTCTACTTATACAAGAGGCCACCGAATAGGTCAGCTCTAAAGATCCTTAAGGTCCAACATTGGAGAAAACAATCCAAAGGTAACTTATTCTATCTTGATATTGTTGCAAAAATTTTCTTATTTGTTAAAGTTGAGGATGTATGGTTATGGCACAAAAGAATCTATCATGTAAATTTTGATAATATGATTAAGGTGAGCAAAAACAATAGAGTCATAGGTCTACCTAAATTAAGTAAACTTGATAAAGTGATGTGTAAGGAATGTCAGATTGGTAAGATGACAAAATCAAGTTTCTCAAGAAATTCTTACTCATCTAATGGTATTTTGGAATTAGTTCATACGAATATCTGTGGCCCTATGACAATACCAAGTTATTATGGTGATCGATATTTCCTTTTGTTCATTGATAACTCCTCAAGAATGACGTCGATAATATTTCTTAAAGAAAAGTCTAATGCATTCCAAATGTTTAAATGGTATAAGGAAAAAGTTGAAAAGGAAACATGTAAGCAGCTGAAATGTTTAAGATCAGATAGAGGCTCGGTGAATTTATGTTTTATGAATTAACTATCTTCTGTAATGAAAATGGAATTAAAAAATAAGTATCTACACCGAGGACTCTACAACAAAATGGCATAGCTGAAAGAAGGAACAGATCAATAGTGGATTGTGCTAGAACATTATTGATTGAAAAATAGGTTGCACAAATATTCTAGAGAGAAGCCATTAGTACTATTATCTACACTCTTAACCGAGTAAAATTGAAGAAAGGTGCAAGCAAAACACCTTATGAACTTTGGTATGGGCATACACCGAATGTTAGCTACTTTAAATTTTTTGAAAGTAGGTGTTATATATTGAAAGATGCTAGAAATGAAAATTTTGATTCTAAAGGAGATGATGGTATATTCCTAGGATACTCCTCAAAGAGAAAATCCTATAAATGTCTGATTAAGGCTACTAACAAAATTGTGGAAAGTGAAAATGTTAGGATAAATGAATTTGGAAAAAGAAATGAAGAAGATAGAAAAAAGGAACTAGAAGATTATCAAAGATTTTTATATGTACAGGAAGGTATTTCGGGTAATGTAACCGAGCTACAAGAAGAAACCAAGGAGCAACTTGAGCCTCAAATGAGAGATGAAAATACCGATGAACACTTTATTGAGCCTATTTTAGCAAAATATGTGAGGAGACACCACTCAATGAGAAAAATTATTGCAGAAAAGAATGCAAGAGTTATGACAAGAAATAAGCTAAAAGATAATACATGTTTGATTTTTGAATTTGAGCCAAGACTAGTCAAGGATGCACTTGAAAATGAAGATTGGATTAATGCAATAATTTTACTTGCATATGCTACCTATAAAAGATTTAATGTTTATCAAATGGATGTTAAGTCTGCATTTTTTAATACAATTCTTGAAGAAGAATTTTACATTAAACAACCTGAAGGATATGTTAAGAATTCTAATAATGACATGGTATGCGAACTACACAAGGCACTCTATAGTTTAAAGCAAGCACCCCGAGCATGGTATGAAATACTACACTCATATTTAATCAAGATTGGATTTCAAAGGAAAAGTGACAACAACAATTTGTATATGAAATGTGATAGTACTGATAAGATTTTGATTGCTAAAATTTTTGTTGACGATATTATATTTGGAGGAAATGAGTCAATGTCTAAATAATTTGTTGAAGAGATGAGAAATAAATTTGAGATGTCCATGATAGGAGAGATAACATTCTTTATTGGACTACAAATTCAACAAGTTAAATATGGGATCTACATCACACAGTCAAAGTATATCAAGGAGATCCTAAAGATATTTTGTTAGAATAACTGAGAGGGGGGTGAATCAGTTATCTAGTGTCCCAAACCAATATGTATAATTCAAAACAATTTCTTCAATTTCTGCTTGTCGGTTAGCAATAATAATTCTTACTATCTGTGCTTTTACCAATTACTAGTCTAATACTTATAATAGTTTACCGATCAAATCTAACATGTAACATGCAAAGTAAGATAACAAACAAATATCACAATCAACACATAACACAAGAGATTTAACGTGGAAACCCTGTAAAGGGAAAAACCACTTGGGACCGGCAACCCAAAATTGTTCACTCTTCTGAAGTGAGGTCGGTTAAGACCCAACCCTATTAAAGGTTACAAACACATTGTCAGGTGTGACCTTGTTAGAGGATTTTAGACTAGAAGTTATCGTCCAACCAGCATTCACTATGGGGTTGACAGGATAACAATGTTCATTCTATGAATGATACATTATAAGACTTTCAGAGTCCACTCGGTTAAGAGATTTAGACTGTATACAATGGTTAAATATGTAACAGTAAAATGACCCGCCTTAATACAACTTTAATTGCAGATTACAGATCAATATTTAGTCCATTCAAATCCTTCTAATCAATAATTCACTTCAAATTCAATACTGTATCAACTTACTATCTGTCGGTAACTACTTTCTATAGCTTGGTAATGGCTCTGTAGCTCAATTCTCACTAACCAGTATGATCAAAATGCATGAAACCTTATTCATGCGATAATCCTGCAGCTTCTTCTTCTTCCGACATTTTCATAAAGAGATTATGTTCTCTTATATAGATGAGTAAATTATTTTCTTCTCCACCATCAAATTTTTTCGCTTAATCACATTCATAGATTTTTCTGCTTAAACTTTCTCGGTACTTGTGTCAATAACATGTTTCAATCTGCTTCGTTAGATCTTCTTTGAATTTTGTCAGCCGTTGATCAATGTAAAAAACATTATTTGTTACCTCGATGTTATACTCTTGCCAGCTCATCAATCTTATCGGCTAAACTCAACATTTAATTCATTCTTTTCTCCTCGGTTAACAAAGAAATGCGTCGGTGAACACTGCTCGGTTAATACTGCGGTCGGTATACACTACACTCCACCGGTGTATACTAGAAATGCTTCATTTACCGACAACACTGCTTTGTGTTTTTCAGCTCTATACTTCATTATAGATGAATGCAACATAATGAAGTCAATATCATCAAGTCATATACTCATCAACAAGTTACTCAATGTGTTCCTTATCCTCATCTGTCATGTACATCTTTCCTCATGTAGATTTCTCTGTTCTTCATCTCTTTTCCACTTTTCTTCAGATGTCTCAGTGTAGTAACTTACAAGATAAGTGTTGTCAAACTAGTTAACATCAATGACAACATAATACTGATTTAATCATATTACATATCTAATCAGAAACTTCTCAGTGATCTTGTAATCACAAATCCTTCAATCAGATTCCAAATCAGTTGTAGTCCAACAATCTCTCCCTTTGGCATTGATGGCAACTCAAGTAATATGAAATGTACCATACACATACCAAACATACATTCTACAACTTTGTGAATAAATGTTGTAAGTCGAATAGACTTAATATGTTTAATCACTATGTTACTAAACTAGCATTAAGTAATACAGTTTTACCTTTCTGTAGTTGTGATCCTTTCAGTTCTCCTATTCTTGCTTCTATTCTTTGTAATTGATCTTCAATACTCTGTCTCATTCAAATTGTCTCTCCCTTATATAATTGTCATCGGTGCTTGTTCCTTTTCATATTTTGGTTTATCTCTCCCCTTTTCATTTCATATGGTTTATCTCTCCCTTTGACAGCAATGCCAAATAAGCAAATAAACAATCAGCTCTGTAGTAGCCAAGTAACTCTCTATGGTGTTCAATACTTCCTCTATATCTTTGTATACTGATATCTCATCGGTTCAAGTTCTCAAACTTAATCACAACTTTGAACATGATTCAAAGTGTGAACTATGCTACATCAACATGAATGATCTTATGATAAAAGTTGGCTGATGCAACATCCAAATCACCTTAGTGACTGATAGACAGGGGACGAACCCCAAGTCTAGTCCTCAAGTATTCAAATGTGTCCTTCGGTAGGGGCTTTGTAAAAATATCTGCAAGTTGTTCTTTAGATGTAACAAATTCTAACTTAACTTGCTTCTCTTGCACTTGTTCTCTTAAGTAATGATACTTAATAGATATATGCTTTGTCTTAGAGTGCATCACAAGATTATTTGAAATATTAATAGCACTAGTGTTGTCACAGTATATAATCACTGGGTCAGTGATTACCTCATTCATTCCTTTCAACACTTGTTTGATATATGCAATATTTGAATAGTTAGTAGCAGTAGCAACATACTCTGCTTCAGCTGTAGACTGAGAAATACAAGCCTGATTTTTACCTTTCCAGGCTACAAGTCTTTCACCAAAGAAAAATGCTCCTCCGGTGGTGCTTTTTCTATCATCCACATTTCTAGCCCAATCAGCATCGGTGTAAACTTTCAGTTCAAACTTCCCTTCCTTAGAATACCATAATCCATAATTTTCTATTTTCTTCAAGTATCTTAAGATCCTTTTTGTAGCTATCATGTGTGATTCTCTAGGGGTAGCAAAAAATCTTGCAACAATTCCCATAGCATGTGCCATATCTGACCTACTGTGAACTACGTACATTAACTTGCCAATCATAGATTGGTAAAGTATCTGATTTACCTTCGTAGTTTCATCCTCCTTTGTTAATTTGCATCTAGTAGCCATTGGTGTTCCCACAAGTTTAGCATCTTCCATGCCAAATGTCTTTAGTACTTCCTTTATGTATTTAGATAGTGTGATGAATATGCCATCTTTTGCTGAATCACTTGTAGTCCAAGAAAGAACTTTATCTCTCCGAACATAAACATTTCAAATTCCTTTTGCATTTCATCATAAAATGCCTTGCAGACAAGATCTGAGCCACCAAAGATAATATCATCAACAAAAATTTTAGCAATGATAATAGTATCATTAGTATCACCTTTCACATACAGATTGTTGTTTTCACTTGTTCTAACAAATCCAATACTTAACAAGTAAGTATGCAGTCTTTCATACCATGCTCTAGGTGCTTGCTTTAGTCCATATAAAGCTTTATGTAATCTACATACCATGTCTTTATTGTCGGGATCAACAAATCCTTCAGGTTGTTCAATGTAGACTTCTTCTTCAAGTATACCATTCAAAAATGCTGACTTCACATCCATTTGATAGACTTTGAATTTCTTATGTGCAACATATGCAAGTAGCATTCTAACTCCTTCTAATCTAGCAATAGGTGCAAATGTCTCACCATAGTCAATGCCTTCTTCTTGTGCATATCCCTTGCATACTAATCTAGCCTCATTTCTTGTGACTTCACCATTTTCATTCAATTTATTCCTGTATATCCACTTAGTACCAATAAAATTCTTATATTTTGGTCGGGCCACTAAGGACCAGGTTTTGTTCTTTTCTATTTGATCTATTTCCTCCTTCATTGCATTAACCCATTCTTCATTCTCTAATGCAACTTTCACAGTTTTAGGTTCAAATTCACAAATTAGACATGTACCTTGTCTTGTTTTTCTTCTGGTTTGCATTCCAACATGTCTGTCTCCAATGATTTATTTTTCAGGATGATGTCTCCTAAAAAAACTAGCCAAGACATGATTTCTCCTTTCTTGTTCATCCTGCTCAGGGTCATTTCCTTGCTTGGAAGCTTCTTCATGTTCATTGGTTTGTGGTGCCTGTTGTATTGCATTGTTTCCCTACCGACTGGATGTTACAGCTTGCGATGTCGGTAGTTACTCTGGATGTTCAATGTAAGTGAATCTACCATAGTCTTCCAGTTCCTTTGTGCTTTCCTCTATGTACTTGTCATCAAACTCATCAACACAAACATTAGTACTTTCAACAATCTTATTTGTAGCCTTATTCAAACATTTGTATGCTTTACTTGTAGTGGAATATCCAAGAAATATTCCTTCATCTCCTTTAGAATCAAAATTTTCATTTCTCTCATCTTTCAAGATAAAGCATTTACCTCCAAAGATTCTGAAATAACTCATAGTAGGTATGTGTCCAAATCATAGTTCATAAGGTGTTTGGTTGGACTCCTTCTTCAATTGTACTCGGTTAAGAACATATACAGTTGTGCTGATAGCTTCCCTCCAATATGTTTGAGCAACATTCTTCTGTATCATCAATGTTCTAGCACAGCCAATTATAGACCTATTCCTTCTTTTAGCAATGCCATTTTGCTGAGGTGTCCTCGGTGTAAATACCTACCTCTTGATTCCATCCTCATTGCAAAATTTAGTAAATTCATCAGAGATAAATTCACCTCCTCTATCAGATCTTAAGCACTTTATTTCCTTACCAGTTTCTTTCTCTACCTTAGCTTTATACCACTTAAACATTTTGAAAGCTTTAGATTTCTCTTTCAAGAACATAACAATCATCAATCTAGTATAATCATCAACAAAAAGAATAAAATATCTATCACTAGAACAACTCTGAGTTCTCATAGGACCACATAGGTCGGTATGAATCAAATCAAGTATCTTCTTTGTTGAATAGTCCTTTCTTTTAAAACTAGACTTAGTCATCTTACCTCTTTGACATTCATGGCACATGGCATGATCAGGTTTTGTCAAGTTAGGCAATCCTCTAACTCTTTTCTTTCTACTAATCTTGATCATGTTGTCAAAGTTCACATGGCATAACCTTCGGTGCCACAACCAAGCATCTTCATCCTTTATTAACAAACAAGAAGAATGATCTATATCAAGATAGAATAGATTATCTCTGGATTGTGTACCAATTTTGACAAGTCTTCCTCCATCATCATAAATCTTCACCTTTTTGCTCTCAAAAGCCAGTCGGTGGCCTGAATTGTTCAGCTAAGCCACACTTATCAGATTATAGTTTAGTCCATCTACCCAATATGCATTTTCACATTGTAATCTATCATTGATCATCAGTGAGCCTTTACCTCTTACCATATAAGGTGCATCATTTCCCATTCTCACAGATCCTCCATTATATTCAACAAGATGATCAAACTTCTCTACATCATCGGTCATATGATGTGTGTAGCCACTGTCTATGATCCATGTATCATTTATGCTTACTTTAGAGATCAGTGCTATCTCTTCATGTTTCTCTTCCTCTTCTGAGTCATCTTTCATAGCAACAAATACAACTTCTATATCATCATCAGAATCAGATTCAATTTTAATAGCTTTGGCTATGTAACATACCTTTTTTCCTTTTTCATCTCGGTTGTCTCTGTTGTTGTGTCAGTAACCTCTGTTGACTCTTCTCCCATAGCTTCCTTCAGATCGGTCTTTGGATCTATCATCATCTTTCTTCTATGGACATCTAGCAGTGATGTGACTGACTTCCTTAAAATTGAAGCATGCTAAAGGTAGCTTACCTCTATACCTTCCTTTTCCTTTGGGAAATCTTCTGGCCATAAGTGCTTTAAGCTCATCAAGTTCATCATCAGTATTGTCATCACTATCACAATTATTACTATTCTTGCTAGATTTTCCAATCTTTAGAGAAGACATGAAAGCGGATTCAACAGAAGGAACAACACTGTTATCAAAATTATTTAATTCAAAGGTTGTAAGTTTACCAATCAAAGTGTCAAGAGTGAGGTTGGATGTAGCTCTTGTTTCATGAATTGCAGAAATCCTGATTGCATAAACTGGTAGAAAAGTTATGAGAATCTTGCTTATCACTGTTTCATCATCAATCACTCCATCAGATGCTCTAATAGCATGTACCACTTCTTTGAGTCTATTTGAATATTGGACAATGTTCTCACCTCCTTTCATTCTCATTTCATCAAATCTGCCTCTCAGAATTTCAGCTCGAGCTCTTTTGACATTCAGATCTCCAATGTAGATTTGTGCTAATTTATCCCACATTCCTTTGGCAGTTGTGCATGTCTTGATATCTTCAAATTCAACGTCGGTACAAGCAGCAACAAGTTCCATCATAGTAACATTGTGTTCATGCTTATCATTTAGTTGATCAACAGTTAGGGGAGCAGTGGGTGGTTGTATGTAGCCATTTTGCATTAGATCTAGTGTTGAGTTCCCAATTCCAGATATGTGCAGCTTCATTCTGCTTTGCCATACTATGAAGTTCTCTTTATTCAGTTTTGGTACTTCCCTCTTATACATCTTGAGACCTTTATGCTTAAGTCCTTAAAACTCTATTCCAAGCAATGTTGCTCTGATACCAATTGTTAGAATAACTGAGAGGGGGGTGAATCAGTTATCCAGTGTCCCAAACCAATATGTATAATTCAAAACAATTTCTTTAATTTCTGCTTGTCGGTAAGCAATAATAACTCTTACTGTCTGTGCTTTTACTGATTACCAATCTAATACTTATAACAGTTTACCGATCAAATCTAACATGTAACATGCAAAGTATGATAACAGAAAAATATCACAATCAACACATAACACGAGATTTAACGTGGAAACCCTGTAAAGGGAAAAACCACCTGGGACCGGCAACCCAAAATTGTTCACTCTTCTGAAGTGAGGTCGGTTAAGACCCAACCCTGTTAAAGGTTACAAACACACTGTCAGGTGTGACCTTGTTAGAGGATTTTAGACTAGAGGTTATCATCCAACCAGCATTAACTATGGGGTTGACAGGATAACAATGTTCATTCTATGAATGATACATCATAAGAATTTTAGAGTCCACTCGGTTAAGAGATTTAGACTGTATACAATGGTTAAATATGTAACAATAAAATGACCCGCCTTAGTACAACTTCAATTGCAGATTACAGATCAATATTTAGTCCATTCAAATCCTTCTGATCAATAATTCACTTCAGATTCAATACTGTATCAACTTACTGTCTGTCGATAACTGCTCTCTGTAGCTCGGTAATTGCTCTAGAGCTCGATTCTCACTAACCAGTATGATCAGAATGCATGAAACCTTATTCACGTGATAATCCTGCAGCTTCTTCTTCTTCTGGCATTTTCATAAAGAGATTCTGTTCTTTTATATAGATGAGTAAATCATTTTCTTCTCCACCATCAGATTTTGCCGCTTAATCACATTCATAGATTTTTCTGCTTAAACTTTCTTGGTACTTGTGTCAATAACACATTTCAATTTTCTTTGTTATATCTTCTTTGAATTTTGTCAGCCGTTGATCTATGTAAAAAACATTATCTGTTACCTTGATGTTATACTCTTGCCAGCTCATCAATCTTATCGGCTAAACTCAACATTTAATTCATTCTTTTCTCCTTGGTTAACAAAGAAATGTGTTGGTGAACACTGCTTGGTTAATACTGTGGTCGGTATACACTACACTCCGTCGGTGTATAGTAGAAATGCTTCATTTACCGACAACACTGCTTTGTGTCTTTCAGCTCTATACTTCATTATAGATGAATGCAACATAATGAAGTCAATATCATCAAGTCATAGACTCATCAACAAGTTACTCAATGTGTTCCTTATCCTCATCTATCATGTACATCTTTCCTCATGTAGATTTCTCTGTTCTTCATCTCTTTTCTACTTTTCTTCAGATGTCTTGGTGTAGTAACTTACAAGATAAGTGTTGTCAAACTAGTTGACATCAATGGCAACATAATACTGATTTAATCATATTACATATCTAATTAGAAAATTCTCAGTGATCTTGTAATCATAGATCCTTCAATCAGATTCCAAATCAGTTGTAGTCCAACACATTCAATATGGAAGAGTCAAAACCGGTTGGTACACCGATGACTACTGGTTGTAAATTGTCAAAGGAAGATGAAACAAAGGAAGTTAATGAAACACTCTACTAATCCATGATTGGTAAGCTATAATATGTTGTACATAGTAGGCTTGATATTGCTCATGTTGTTGGTATTGTTTTAAGATTTTTGCCAATCCAAAGGAAACACATATGTCTGCAGTTAAAAGAATATTTAGATATCTGAAAGGGATTGAATATTTTGGTCTTCTATACAAGAAAGGAGGAGATTTTGATCTTAAGGTGTATACTAATTCTGATTGGGCTGAAAACATTGATGATAGAAAAAGTACAAGTGGTGAAGCTTTCTTTTTAGGAGAAAGATTAGTGACATGGCTAAGCAAGAAACATAGTTGTATTTTATAGTCTACTACTGAAGCTGAGTATGTTGCTACAACTATGAATTGTTCAAACATTGTGGAGATCAAAAAATTACTTAAAGGTATGTAAGAGGAGATCACTGATCTAGTTACTATTTACTGTGATAATACTAGTGCTATCAAAATATCAAAGAGTTCGGTTATGCATTCAAATACAAAGCACATTTCTATCAAGTATCATTACTTGAGAGAGAAAGTTCAAGACAAGTATGTGATATTGGAGTATGTGAATTCAAAGGAGCAGATAGAAGATATATTTACCAAACCACTACCAAAGGATGCTTTTTAGTATCTCCGAGGTAAGTTAGGGGTTCTTCCCCTATCCAATATTCACTAAGGAAAGATGCATGCTGCATCAATTTAAGTTTTCATTAGAATATCTATTTTGTGAGTTGATGCTAGTGTTCACTCTTTAGGTGATGCCTAAAATTATGAAAAAATGTTTATGTGTGCAATAAGAAATCAATACATTTGAGGTATGATTCACTACCTAAACAAAGTTTTTAGGAGTATGTCTCTGTTATTGTTGTCAAAGAGGGAGAAGATTACTTAAGATTACAAAGAGGGAGAAGATTGAATAGTGAGAGAGGGAGAAGATTGCTAAGAGGAGAATATTTATTGAAGGAGAAGATTGTTATTGATGACTACAACTGATAGAGGGAGAATATGTACTGAAATTAATATAGCTCAGAGGGAGTAAAGGACTAAGGAAAATCAGTAAGTGTCATCATCATCAATTGACAGTGAGTGTTGCCATCAATGCCAAAGAGGGATGTTGTTACTATAAATGATGGTGATGATGATGAACTAGACCAACTAAGATCAGAGATATACAAGTTAGTAGAAAGATTAGATCAATTATTATCTTGTCATTGATGTCAAACAATTGATTAGTTGATTTTATATTGTGTTTCCATATCATTTGGATTATTATATAAGTTGAATGAGTTAAGAAGAAGAAGAAGTGGAATGTTGTGAAGTTGAAGAAATTAATTGGGAAATAGATATAGATCAAACAATGTTAAGGTTATGATGATATAATTATTTTCTACCAAACATATGATTATATCAAGTCAGTAAGAAAAATAGTTTGGCTACCGAGCAGAAAAAGTCATTCGATAAAAGGAAAATAAGTTTTGGTAAAGAGAAAGGAAGTCAAGACACCAAGCAGAAGGTTTCAGTCACTGAGAAAATTTAACTGAAATTAAGTTGATAGAAAAGAAGTTAGTCACCGAGCAAGGAACAAAAATTAAGTACAAGGATAAGAATGGCTGGAAGATTCTAATGATGAGGAAGATTTAGTTAGAGATATCTACGATCAAGAAAATTCAAGGTGATGATCTAATCGGAAAAAAGAGAAGGAACAAGTTTCAAGAAAGTTCAAGTTCCAAGGTGATGATAAAACATTTTACCGAGCTCTAAATTCATTGAAATAGTTTATGAGGATGATCAAACAATTCAAATTAATCATAGAAAAATGTGATAAAAGAGATTAAGTGGAAAAAATGTCTATATAAAGGATGAATTTGTATGAACAAAAGGCTAGAAAATTGAAGGGTTATTGATTCAATGTCTAATGCAGTGAAGAAGGAAAATGTTGAATTTTGAGTCAAAAATTAGAATTTGATGAAGTGTTGAAGCCAGTGGAAAGTGGAGGATTGAAGTGAAGAAAAGAGCACACAAAGGATCTAATTATGCAAAAGATAGTTGCAGATTTATAGGTCAATTTATTCAATGTTGCTTATTAACATTTGTAACAGAAAAATCTCTTAACCGAGTGGACTTAATAGTCTTATTTTAAAATCCTTGCAAAAGGTAACATTCTAAAAGTATTTTTGAAGACCTTTAACCAGACCACTCCTAACAGGGTGAAGATCCTAACAGATCTAAGGAAAATCCCTTAACTAGGTCACATTTAATAGTGTGTATTGTAATCTTTAACTAGATTGGCTTTTAACCAAGCATACTTCAGAAGAGTATTTCTTTAGTGGTGACAATTCCCATAGTGGTTTTTTACAAATTGGGTTTCCCCATTAAATAATGGTGTTACATGTGTTGAATGATTAATGTGATTGTTATTGTTGATTGAAAAAGTTAATTTATTATTGTCTGTTAATGTTGAAGTGTGTCTGATCGAGTTGACACCGAGCTTGATCAGAGAAAGTTTTTAAGGTGCAGAGAATCAACGATTACTGATTCAACCCCCCTCACCATAATACAACACCCTTGTCATAATATTTACTTTGTTCATGAAGAATGCAAGAAGCTTGTAATTAGGGACATGATCACTATCTCTCCTCCTTCAAAATGCTTACCCACAAGCATTTGATTATTATCTATCTACTAAATAACTTTTTAATTGAGGTTGTATCTAACTCCTCCATCTTTCTTCATGAATATTTCAACTACTGGTTGATATGGCCCATTTTTATTTTGTGGGTGATTGTGGTTCTACTTTAGTATGTCTTCCTTAAGCTAGGAGAGAGCATAAGATGTTATTTTAGGTATGAGTTCAACTAAAGATGAGATTGGTCAAGTTTTTCTTTCCTCTATAGATTAACAATGATCATTTGGTCAATCATAGTTTAGTGAACCCTACAAGATGTACTATTTCCCTATACCTTGAATTTGAAGTTTTGTTTGAAGCTACCAATTTGTCTCACCCATTGAACCTTGAGAATCATGTCAATATTCCTAGTTTTCATGATAGGGAAGTAATCCATATAATTGTAATTCTCCATAGTGACTGCAAGTTTGGGGGTTATAGTGTTGTAATTCATGATTGACCAATTAGCTAGTGTGATATCAATATATTCTTTCTTATAACTTGGTATTCTAAGGGTTACAACCAAGTTAGAGTTGATAAAGTTACGAGTTGAACCACTATTCAATAGGATATTTATGTATTTTCCTTCAAGACTACCCTTGACTTGAAAAGTGTTTTGGGTTGATCCATGCAATGTGGCTAGGAATCCTTCTTGCTTGTGTTCTAAACATGGTTTACCTTCTATCTCAGAATAAATATTAGTACTTTCAATTCCCTTATTATCACATGATGTGGATTTGAATGAGTCATTTTATTTACTTGAAAGATTGGCCTATCATAGATTTTACCCATATCGATGCCAACCAAGGGATTATGAGTGAATTGGATTTTATCCTGGCCTCCCATTCTTTTTTATGTGATTAGTGAAAACCTAACCTATTCAAAACATGTGTATACATTCAAATATAATCCTAAGTAGAATATACTAAACATATAGTAAATCTATTTGCAAGACACCTCAGATAGAGCTTAAACGGGAGCACCCTATCACCGTTTGATTTTCTCTTAGATTAGGGATGTGGGTGTGCTCTCAAAACACTAGGAGAATGTCCCTAATGCTATTAAGGAAGTTTTAGGACCATTTAGGAACCATGGATATCCCATAGTGACATAGAATTAGGTATGGTGAACCTGATTTGCCCCTAGAGCTCCAAGGAACCAAATGAAGCTAGAATGTAGATTTGAGCTATGAATGCTTATGCTAAGTTGATTTTAACCAAATATAAGTGTGATATGATGCAAATGATATGCAAAGAAATGAAATAAGACATGTTAATCCATTAATCTAAGCTATTGTGAGTTATGAAAGCATAGAAATGAGTGAAATATAATAATATTAGAATTTAAGCTAAGTCTAGATGCAAATGAGCATGATAACAATACTTAATATGAAATAGGTGAATTGGTTCTTTTCTCTTGGAATTTTAGGAAGTCTTTTCTCTTGGAATTAGGAGTATTTATAGAATTTTAGGAAGGGCTTGGGTTAGAAAGGGGAGTTAGGGTCAAAGGCAAGGTCAGAGGTAGAGTTTGGGGTATGGTTAGAGGTATGGTCAAGGGGATATGGGTTAAGGGTTTCTCACACATGTGTGAGAAACACTTGGGAAGTGTGCTTAGGGAAAAATGGTGGAAGATGAGATATAGGTTTCATTAAGAGGCTGTAATAGCCATTAATGAAGTTGTAAGGGGTCATTAATGAGTCTGTAAGGCTCATTAATGAGGGGGTTGACTAGAAGTCAAAGGAGGGTGGATTAGCCTAAGAGGGTTAAGAATCCCTCCCTTAGCCAATTTAGGGAGTGATTAGGTAAGGGTAGATAGGTTTAGGGTTTTATAGAAGATTCTAGGGTTTTAGGGTTTTAAATAAATATTTAATTTATTAAGGATTGTGACACAATTTATTAAATATTAATTAATAAATTGGAGGGAATATCACTCAAATTAGATTCAAATGCTTTTGGGAGGGATTCTTTAATTAAAATAGGAGAAGGGATAATGATAATAAAAACTAATTAATTAATTAATTAAATAATTAATTAATAAATGATGATGTCATCAGAGGTTTTTACAAAATACAAAGTTTTTATTTAGCAAAGGGATTTTAGGTGTCTACATTTTTCCCCTCTTTTTTGCGATGCCACAAGTGGCATGACATCAAAGACAAGAAAATAAGATGCCCCAGGCTAGGATAGAAGACAAGGGGTTGTGCCCTTTCGAGAAAATAACGCAAAGAGGAAATGTTGTGGAATTTTCTCAAAAAGAAAACAAAAGGGAAAGGAAAGGATGAAGAAAGATGGGAAAGGGGATAAAAAAATGTTTTTCCAAGAGAAAAGATGGATGAATTCAAGATGATATGAGATGTAGGATGCAGGATGAAGCTATATGCAAGATGCAAGATTAATCTATATGATGTAGGATGGGGGATTTGGGGAGCTTGTTGTGTAATTGTAGAGAGAAAAACCTAGTTTTATTTAGAAATGCTAGAGACCTTCCAAGGTTAATAGGAACTCAAGGCCTTTTCACCAGTGTTGCATAGGACTAATGCAAAAAGACATGCAAGGGTTGCCCCAACATCACGCATGAATCTAGAAGGAGGCATGGTAGAAACGATGCTGGAGAACCCACAAAAAAACAACACTTCCCAAGTGCACCATGTAACCTAGAAGATCACAAGTGAAACGTGCAAGGGTCATGTCCGAATGACTCATAGGCAGAAGCAAAAGATAAAAAGACCTTGCCCTAGATTTCCCTCATTCGTAGTGCACCATGATATAAAGGATCATGGTGACCGTGAGGAGAGGAACAATGAGAAGCCGTAAAATATAAACAAGATTCAAAGGAAAAAAATTTGAGATCAGAATGATAACTCCACAAAACATCCTTTTCGAAGGAGAATGATTGATTTGATTGATGGGGGGAATATTAGGTCTGAACGTGAGGAAGGATACATCCTACACGGACCTAAGGTGATTGATGATTGAAGATTAGGTCAGACATGAGGAATGATATATATTGCAAGGACCCATTTGATGAGGAGAATGTGTGTTGTTGTTGGAAAATGATGAATCAAGGATAATCATATGATAAGGATAGTCAACAAAAGATGTTGTTGAAGTGCAAGACTGGGAGAGACAAGCTCAAATGATCAAATGCTACTGCAGGACTAATGAGGATATGTACAAGAGGACATGATGATACACACAACTGATGGGAAGATATGTACAAAGGAGCTCAAAAGATAAGCAAAGATCCAAAAGAACCAATGAAATAACAAGTATCTCATGCACCTTTTTCTATAGGTAGGATGATTGATGATGATTGATTGGATTGAGGATCAAGGATATTTTTAGTGGTGATTATTTTCCAATTGGCAAATGTGTCCTGTTGGGCATATAGAAATTAGCAAAATAATGCATAGTATAGAGGTTGACCAGTTCGCCCAGATTTTATAAAAGACACAAATAGTGGTAGGCTTGTTCACCACTATTTGTATGTAATTTCACTATCGTAGTAGGGTTGTTCACCCATTTTTCTATAGTATATTTTACTATTATTTGCCACAGATTAAGGAAGGGTTATTTATCAAGGATCACCATTTGTCAAAGGTCCATTGTCTCAAGTGAAAGTTTTATTTGCACTAGGACCCAATTTTCCATGCATTATACATAATCGCGTCCTAAATTCCCACCCTATTCACCTAGTCAATTACTTGAAATTATGTGAGGTTCACCAAATATTAGTTGTTATCATATGAAATAGTCGAACCCTTCGCCAAAATTCAAAATAAGCATTTTTATATAAGGATAGTTTCAAGAGATTTAGTAGTACAAAAATTCAGTTGATTCTGAGCTCACAATTGCGATCGACAGCAAACCGAAACGAGTCCGTAGTATCTTATATAAGTAAAATTTTATTGCAGCCTTAATTTGTTGGAGATATCACAGTCAAAGTTAAACAATAAGAAGACCATTGAAGGTGGAGAAGTCCAAGAGAGGCCAATGAAATGCAAAAATATATCTTCATACTTTGGTGGGGGCAGACGCAATGGTGTTGGTCAAAGTGAGGAAGGTACATCATCAGAGGAACTTGTACAAATTCAAGGTTCTCAACCTACACAAGAGTCTTATTCTTCTTCCTCTTCTTCTTCTTCTTCCTCTTCTTCTTCTTCTTCTTCTTCATCATCCTCTTCTTCTTCTTCATCCTCTTCTTCTTCTTCATCTTCCTCATCTTCCTCTTCTTCTAATTCTTCTTCTTCCTCTTCATCTTCTTCCTCTTCCTCCTCCTCCTCCTCCTCCTCCTCTTCCTCCTCCTCTTCTTCTTCTTCTTCTTCTTCTTCTTCTTCATCTTCATCTTCCTCTTCATCTTCATCTTCGTCTTCATCTTCCTCCTCCTCTTCTTCTTCTTCTTCTTCTTCTTCTTCTTCTTCTTCCTCTTCCTCTTCCTCTTCCTCTTCCTCTTCCTCTTCCTCTTCCTCTTCCTCTTCTTCTTCTTCCTCTTCCTCTTCCTCTTCCTCTTCCTCTTCTTCTTCTTCTTCTTCTTCTTCTTCTTACTCTTCCTCTTCTTCTTTCTCTTCTTCTTCTTCTTCTTCTTCTTCTTCTTCCTCCTCCTCCTCCTCCTCCTCCTCCTCTTCTTCATCTTCTTCTTCTTCCTCTTCCTCTTCCTCTTCCTCCTCCTCTTCTTCTTCTTCTTCTTCTTCTTCTTCTTCCCTCTTCTTCTTCCTCTTCCTCTTCTTCTTCCTCTCCTCCTTTTCCTCCTCCTCCTCCTCCTCCTCTTCTTCTTCTTCTTCTTCTTCTTCTTCCTTTTCCTCTTCTTCTTCCTGTTCTTGTTCCTATTCCTGTTCTTGTTCCCATTCTTGTTCCTATTCCTGTTCTTGTTCCCATTCTTGTTCCTATTCCTCTTCTTCTTCCCTTCTAAAAAATAAGGCCACCTTTTTGTGGTTTCTAAAAATTTAGCATCTCATCAATAAAATCACTACCACTTTTGGGTTTCAAACCCTTTTCAATTTATTATTTTGCATTTTTCAATTCCTTTCTCAGAGAAACAATCTCAACCTAAAGTTTTGTGCTTTCAATAGACTTGTTATGAAGCTTTGATTCTAACTAGTCAACAGTCCTCTTATCTTCCTCAGTTTGTACTTTTAAATTGATTAATTGATCTTCTACCTTTTGCTTTATATTCTTTGTTTGCTTCTAATTTTACCTTTAATTAATTATTTTCTTTTTTACCTTATTGAATTTGATATTATGTCATGAGCCATAATCAATGTATGTACAAATATATTATTTTCTAATGTGTATGTATAATTGATGCAAATGTCATCTTGATGCAGTGGTATTCTTGGGTATTCAACAAATCTACATGGTGTTGGGTTGAAGTGGTTCTGTGTTTCTCGGTTGTAGCTTTAACTAAGGATCTCAGTTATTAAGGAGGCTTGGTAACTAAAGGAAATCGATAAAACCTTTGGCGCTCGGTGGAACATGTACTCGGCGATGCTTGTGGTGCTCGGTCAACATGCTTTCTCTATGATGCCTAGCGTGCTCGGTAGTTTTGGTTTACCGACTAGAGTTCTTGGAGTTTTGGTTAGCCGACTTGGTGTATTTAATGTTGGTAGCTTGTGTTGTATTCTCCTATGTGGATCTTGAGGCCGACATGGATAATTAATTATTTGTAAGGCTATTTGAGAGCTGACTGTTGTTGCATTTAATATTTGTTTGTAGTAGAAGTTGACTTGGCTTAGGAGTTAATTATTTCTTCTAGCCGACTTGTGGTTGAAGAAATTTATTTAAGGAGTGTTTGGGTAGTTGTTTAGGAGGAGGGAGTCAGTGAAGGAAGAAGGATAATAGTTGGATCCTGTGAGATCTTGCAGATCAAATTGTTTGTCTAATAGTTGTAATATTAGAGCTAGTGGTTTGCATGCTTGGAGACAAGTATATTTCTTGGTGGCTTGCGAGCTCAAGTTTAGATAGATGCCTTAGTGTTTCCACCAGTTGCTGATGTGCTTCAGAGCTGGACTAGCTAGGAGATTGCAAAAATACTGTTGTAAGTGATTGTATTTGGCCCTAACCCAGAAGGCCTTACATCCGAGCATGTTGAATGAAATTCTATTTGAATCATTATATTGTTGTATTTCGTTGTGGTTGTTGTTGTTGTTATTGTTGGTGTAGACTTGGACTGCCCATTTTTGGGATCATCCTTGCCTGCCCTGCATCACATCTTAAATAGCTTCCATATATATTAATCCATATACAATTAATATAATTGTTAGAAATAATGATATAATGTATTATTAGACTAATCAAATAAATAAATTAATAATCTATATGTATTAAAATAATGATAATTATTTAATATTAAATTAATAATGAAATATTCTTGTTATATTATCTCCTATTAATATTAAGTATATTAATAAATGATTAGATTCCCTATATTAATTATTGATATAGTTTCTTAATTAATAAATAATTAATATTAAAGTCTCCTACATTGTAAATAAGGGGAAAATTATAATTTACAAATATCACCGATGAGGAATCATAATTAATACTAATACCACCAATAAAAAGTTTTATAATAATTAAATGCAAATTATTAATACTATATATATATATATATATATATATATATATATATAGAGAGAGAGAGAGAGAGAGAGATGACATTATATCATGGGGGAAAAAGAAGAAACATTAAGAAATAATATGGAAACTCAGGAGAAAATAATATAGGAGAAAATGAAGGACAAAATAAAGGAGCAAATGTAGGAGGAACTCAAGGGAAGAAAATAAATATATATATTCTAAATAGAAAAGATGAATAGTCATGGAATGAAAGATAAAATTATATTATGATATAAAATAGATATCTTCAAAAGACTAAGAAATATATATTATATCAAGGAGGGAATACTATATATAAGAAATGAAATAGAGAAACTTATATACTTCTATTAGTGATGAAATGATATGGAGGATAGATTTATATACATAGATATTAAAATGATATAATTA